>UFQX01000048.1:474800-629421 GCA_900497675.1 Arapaima gigas
GGGGGGGGGGGGGGGGGGGGGGGCGCAAAAAAATAAATAAAATCTTTACTCTGTGACCTTAGGGTTGACTCTTGGCTGTGTGCTACACTCAACTAGAGAGGCACTGATGTCTGATAATTTCCATTCACTTATAGGGCAATGCTGATACATACGTTTAAAAAAATACATGGGATTAAATCTGGCTTTGATGAGGATTACATATGTAACACTTTTTTTTAAATAACATCTCAGTTTTACAGACAAACATTAAAATAAATATCACCTGCTGAACCACATCTGGCTATAACAGAAAATGGTTTTGTAGGTCGTAGCCTTAAATGTTACATAACATTTTTCTTTTCAATAGAAAAAGAAAGGCTTCAATCAAATAAATGAAAATTTTAAAAAAAGATAAAATGATACTATAACAAAGAAATAAATACCAATTCATAACTAACTTTTTTCTGGAAGTGCAACATTTTTAGAGGAGGTTTTTTTAACAAACAAGTGCATTTCGGCCTTGTCACATGAAACTCTTTGTTGATCATATTAGAAGCCACTCGCTGTCAAAACTAATTACGTTAATTAAGCTCACAAGTGTGACAATATGTGTCTTGCCTATATACACACATTTTGTTTAGTCTGAAAAACTTCCACACCACAGACATTTTTCCACGTCATTGCTCAATGTTCTGCTCATCCGGCACATAATCAAGTAGCGTAATTATTGGGAAAGCTAAGCATTAGTTCAAAGTTGTTAAAATTAGACAAATATCAGTCAATATTGATATAATTCCAATGTAATTGTGCATTCATACTCTTAACCTGCAGTTTCAAGACGTTAGGACTAAACAAGTAGGTAGACATGAAGTTTATAGAGAAAAAAGTGAAAAGTTAAAGCAAATGAGAAAAACACATCAAAAGAGTATCCATCCCACTGCAGATGTTGCAAGAAGTCATGTTTTTTGCCTGAATCAAACATCCCCAGACCTAGCATCATGGTCATAATTTCTCTAAGGAAAAAAAAGGTCACAGCATGCAGCACACCTGCACAGGACACAAAACAAGACAGGAAGGATTCGTATGAAATGTGGCTCCACAGTGACTCAGCTATTCACTAGGAGCTTAATAGTTCTACCTCTGTCTCTTTCGTCTCAGACAAAAGTGGTCGGTTAGCACTGGGCCTGGTAAGGACGGCAGCCTTAGGATCCAATTTTAACAGAACCCTTGCTTCAACTTGGCGTACCCTCAGGTGTCCAGATCGGATTGCAACACAGAACAGTCAGCAGGAGAAAGGGCTCTGACACTGAAACATCAATAAATTAATAAATGAACAATGCTAATTGCACAAGCTGTCTTCAGTTCAACAAAAGGACCATTGTTAGTCTAGTAACCCTTTATTTCCCTCAATATCGATGACAGAAGCACAGAAGGAAAAAAAACCCCGAGAACAAGCTGCAGAAGGAAACAGGTTATGTGTCTTATTTATACTCAAGTATTAATGTTGAAAAGTGTCATGGAGCAATAATCCATCTAAACAATACCTCAAATGTTGCAGCAATAATAATTCTAATCTTATTAAAAAAAGGTTAAAAAATCAGAATTTACAGAAGACACTCATATTAACCATGCCATACTGTCAACAAGAAATTTCAATACAAAATTCAGAAAACAGAAAAAGCTGAGTACCATTTCCATTTCTTGTAAAGTACAAGATGTGAGATACTAGCACACAGAAATCACACAAGTAATAAAAATAGGAATCACCCTTTTAGTCCTTTGTACAGACACACGTGATGTTTAAAACAGGCCCAACACATTAAAATTCCTGCAGTATTTTGATGCAGTAAGGAGTGAAAAAAGGCAAACTTTTAACAAAACAACTTGAATGCAGGTGAACACAATAACAAGGTCGCATTTTGCCAACACGAGCAGTCCATCCTACACACTTTGTAATCATAAACCAAGTTTTAAGTCCCCTTTAAATGGATTTTGTTAACACTATCATTACAAAGCTTTCAACCTAATCTGAACTGACATACAGTTGTAAGAAATTCAGTTAAAGTTAAGTAATTTGCTCTTGGCCCCTAGTACAGCAGCTTTCAAGTTTCAATTGTCCTTAATCACAACATCACTATGTGCTGCACTTCAAGATTACACTGAAGCCAAGCTGAGAAATCTAGTAGTGGGCATCAGATTTTTACACATAGCATTACTGTAATTGTCCAAAAAACTGTAAACAAAAATGTATCTACAACTGTAATCAATTTAAAGTAGTGAAATGGACCACAGAGAAGCCTTTTTTTGCAAATCTTTGAATACTATAACCATGAATGTGCAATAAACAAAAATTCAGCCACGACAGATGAATGTGCACCATCAGCTCAGGCAGGCAAAATGTATGAACTGTAACCTGAAGGAGAATACAGTAACAGGAAACTACCCACAGACACAAAAGTTCAGAAAATGGCAGTAGAAATTTTCAATGTTTAAGAGAGGTCTTTTTCTATATGCTGTGTTTTTCACATCAAAACATTGATAGCTAAAAGACCTTAATGACAATGTATGTACAATAAAAAAGGCTGTTATATCAGTGCTTAGTTCTTGTTTTCCTCACTTAAGTCCTTTTCCCCGTCCAAATTTGCAGACTTAATTTGACTTAAAGACGTAAATATTAAACATTATCACTGCCAGTGAATCTCCATGTCAGCCACCTAAAGGAAGTTTAAAGCCAGCTAGGACAAGTTCTGAGAATGGAAACTAAATTTTAGTATACTGGGGACAAAACTGTAGTAGACCCTGGCATTAGTGTTCATAATAAACCATTATATCAACAGTGTAAACAAACCTTTAATCAAAGTCAAAATAGCAGCTATTCCTTCTATGAGTTTATTTTTTGTTGAGTTGCCCACAAAAACAGCATAATAATTATAAACTATTTGCCAAAAAACACAGCCCATTTGCCAGGAAAATAAAAACTGCACACTAAAGGCCAAGGCATCAGAAAACGCGGTATCTCCTCTCCAAAAGCCTCTTCAAACAAGAAGTGCCATTATGCATTTGTAAAGAAAAGTTTACATTGAATTTTAACTTAGATTTTTATGTGTGACACATTTAATTCAAAATAAACAACCTGCAACTGCAAATTCTCCTTTTACAGTAAAGTAACAGCGTGTATAACAAATATAACATCAGTTTTATTAGTGTAACTACCAAACTGGATTTTTGTTATGAAGGAAATATAAATGGCAAGTCAATTAAACTCAGGGAAAGCATTTAGCTTACTCAGTTATCCTCTCAGATCACCTTTTCCAGGTTAAAAATGTGGATCTAAACATAAAAGTCATTAGTATTGTGGCATCTAGGAGTTAGAGTTCTTAACACACTCATACTTTCTGATGCAGTGTAGAACAAAGAAGAGTGCTTAGAAACTTTTACATCAGGTAAATTCCCACCAGTGTCAAATTGATATGAGCCACAGACATGGAATGGGACATAGGCATTAAAACAAAGACAGAAAACAACCAGCCAGATCCAGTGGTGACCAAGATCCCAGAATGGAGGCACGCTGTCTGAAAGAGCAGAACACATACAAACACAGGAACATACAGAAAACAAAACATATGTGTTACACAAGGCTGCTGTATCTAGACAACTTTACTGGGCTTGTAGTCAGTTAAATCTGACATTAAGGTTAACCAGAAAACTTTTGATATGCATTTCAACCATTTTATTCCTTCCATGCATGCTTCCTTCTTTATAGCTTTACAATTTTGTTTTTAAGTTGTCTGCAAAACATTCAATAACTGGATGGTGTGAGACGTAAAGCCTGCAACTTGATATGCAGATCACTGAAACTAAAGAAATAAACTAATATCCGAAAAAAAAAAATTCTATCCAGAAGTTTCTTTAAAAACTGGATGCTAAAGTATGGTACTTCGTTAATCCCCGCAAGGAAATTCGGAAGTTCATAAAAATCCGCAATGTCATTGTTAAAGGGTGAATTAAAAATCTGGACGCGAATAAAAATACTAAAATATATTAGACTATTACGACTATGTGCCACTATTACTATAAAGCAAAGGTAACTGAGAAACTGTGAAGAATCACAGTACTCTTTTATGGTTTACTGCTAACATTCTGCAACCAAAATATTGTTCTTTACTTGAAAAACAAACAAAAAAAAACAAAAAAAAAAAACTTTTGAGCCAACGGGACAGAAAAACGCCGAGGAAGAGAGAACTAATAGGTTGGTTTTGTCTAGCTCATCTGCAATTAGCACTACTTCACAATTACTTAATTAACATTCATTTATACATAGCTGTCAAATAATACGGCTTACACACCACAGTCTGTTAGTTGAAATAAAATGCATCCTGTTTCGTTTTACTTCAACTCGTCTGTTACTGCAAACAGTTCTCCACAAACACGTAGCTATGCTATGCTAAACTAGCTCTGCGCTATAAAAATGTAAAAAAAAATACTTTCTCCCACAACTGCAACCTAAGAAAACATATTTTTTTTTTAGCGAAACTGATTTTTTCCAAATATATCTTAACAGTATTCGGTATTCCATGGAAGGCAGCTGTATTAATTATCAGTGTCGACGTAAGCTAACAGGCTAGTTTCACCTCCGCGTCCACAATCCGCCCGCCATCTTGAGTCCATCCCGCAGCGACACAACACCACAGTGCCGATGAGCTTCGCCCTTCACTACTTCCACAATGTCGCGTCGTGCAGCTTTGAACAACACATACAAACAACACTCACCTCATTTTACGCAAAACGGCCTAACGAGAGAACACCCGCTTTCTGAGCGTTTACGTTGGACTGCGTTCCAAATCCGTGAACGACAGACTGTACGAGTGCTGCAGAAGGAGAGCTGCGGCACACTCAGACAAGTTACTGTCCTAGCAGGGAAATATGTGTCAATTCAAGACAAAACAGAAACTTTTACTCTGTGGTCCTTAAATGTTCTCGTGACCGACTAAAATACTGATATTAAATAATGAACAATTATACACTAAAGCACAATATGGATAACAGCATTCTTCTATATTTTTCATTATTTCCATATAGCAAGCAGGACTTCATGGTGTGACAATAAAATGTTCCCCACGGGTGCCAAGAGGTTTCTGATACACCCCGCTATAGTGGCTCTCGGACTGGATCTAACTGTTTCCACCCTGATGCTCCAAGACTAAATTCAGGCTATCGATCATTATACTGTGGAGTCCTTGTTTATAGCAATAGTGTGATATCAATTTTAAAATTCTGTTATCAAAACTTTTAATATCTACAAACTTTGGCCAGTTTGATGTATCTGTACCAGTACGGTGTTTAGAATTGTGACTAGTTATTTTCTGACAAATTTCAATGTTTTCATTTCAACAGTGGTTATATTATTTTAAGTTTTTGAAGTGGAACTCAAGTATACGACGTATATGCAGCCACACGGAGTATTTATGGTGACGTATAAAAATGTTTGTGGCTGTTTTATTCGTGTTTACATTGACATTGTATTTCATTTGGACCAAAAACGTTTTCAGCCAATGTCAAAAGAAGTCAGACAGTGCACATTTGATTACATTAATTAAACAAGAATCGAAAAATGTGTCCGAGCCGTTGGATGGTATTCGTGCGCTGCTTGTGATCGCACATCCGGATGACGAGTGCATGTTCTTCGGTCCAGCAGTGCTGAAGCTGCGGCAGCTGGGCGCGCAAATACACGTGCTCTGCCTATCCACAGGTGGGCTTCGCTTCGGCTCTTCATTACTCTTTGCGTGTGTGTGTGTTTCTACTTGACTGCAGTTAAACTGGTGTCATCTGTATGATGGCTTACAATGTTAATTATGTACAAGCAAACCTTCTTAAATACAGACAACACTACAGAATGAAATTAACACATGAATGAAGTGTGGGAGATTTTGATGAGAAATTGTGGAAAACACTAGTAAAACACATTTACATAGATTTGCATTCGGTGTGGTATTCTTGAGCAGTTATTATTGTTTGTTTAGGTAATTACTACCATGAAGGACAGTGGCGACAGAAAGAACTGACTGGCAGCTGTGGTGTGTTGGGAATACCGGCCTCTCAAGTTACTATTGTTGACAACAAGTAAGATCAACATGCAGTGAAACATTCCATTATTATTAATGTGAGATGTAGTGCAGATTGATGTACACACATACAAAACACAGTACAACCATCTTTTTTAAAATAACCATTTATCACTCTAGGTGAAATACCAGACCATCATAGAGCAAACACAGACTATACACAAAGTGCAATTTAGATTTCCCAATTTGCATTTTAATCACATTCATTATTGAGAAGTGTTAGGAAACATCAATTTTCATCTAAAGAAAGTTGCCTATTATTCAGTGCAAATTATAGAAGTCTGACTAAAAGTTTGGATTTTCAGTAACCAGTTGGAACAATAAGACTTCTGTTAAAGAGAGACATGTATTTAATGAAATGCTGAAACATCTCTGTTTCAAATGTGTAAAATTGTGTGCATAATTATTTAGCATAAATTCACATAATGTATCATGAACAAGTTAAAGTGCTAGACCTTCATTGCATACATTACTTAAGTGGAAAAAATTTAGAGATAAAGAAAAATGTGAGTATTAAATGGAAAAAAAAACGATGCATTTAATGAAAGAGCCTCTTAAGCACATCTTTATGCAAGGACTATATGTATTAATTTTCTTTAGGGTCACTTACAAGTATTGTGCAGCAGTCTGAATTGTTGCATAGCCTCTCAATTTGTGCTTTTTCATGTCCTTGTGGACATAGAAAAAGGGACTCAGAACAAAAACTGTTTTTAGTATAGGAAATGTTTAAATTTCTTTGTGTCTCTGCATATTCCAGTGTTTTGATAGCTTTGCTGCCTCCATTTTCTTGTTGCTTATTAGAATGTATAAAAACACAGTTACTGCCTGTGATGAAATGTACACTTTAAAAAAATATATGAAGAAGAGCAACATTTTTAAAAATGTGATCGTTGATTACAAACAAGCTGCCAGTCACAACACTAAGAAGAAGACACATTGCCCTGGGTGGAGAACACACAAATACAGAGCTATCAAGCTAGACCTAGACCTGATCCCCAACCCCCAGGCCTGGTAGCACTGAACACAAACAATAAGATGATCACAAATCAGGACATCTATTCTTACTTTTACATGCCCCAAGTCAGCATGACCTGATGTATAATGCCCCCTCTGTCACTTTAGGCCAAAAACAATTGTAAAGTGAGGAGGGTTTAAAAAGGTCTACTTTTAGTCCTCATCATAAAGCAGAGCTTTGGGTTCCCATGGAAATACTGTGTATTTTAAACATTTTTTTTGGGTTTGGTACTTTGGTGACATGTTTCCTAGGTTTGTTATATTTACATGTAAAGTTTGTAACACAGGAAAGAGTTAAATAAATACTTATTTGTAATGCATGCACTTCATCCTGTACTTGTGTATGACCAGGTGTTTCAGAATTCATGCTGTAAGGTGATGGCACTACTGACTGCTGAACCACCCTTCATAATATTCATCAAAACATAAAATGTTCTAAAGAGATAAAATATTCAACTTAATCTGAATAATTTTCTTATGTAATAAAATAGGTAGAGAGGTCCCTGCAGCCAGATCTTCTTTAAACCTTTAGAATTAGGGCTATATTCAACTGCATTACCAGAGAGTGGCTGATGAACTGTATTTTCTGAAAGTTTACCATAGTAGGATATTACCTTTTTAATTTGTACAGAAGGTAACAAGTAGCCTGAAACATACACATATTTGGCAGAACAAAACACATGAGCATGTAGTATATTCAGTATTTGTAAGTTAACAAAAACTGCGAGAGTTACTTTACAAATTGGTTTAGACTACATGTTCATATGATTTTTATTTATTGAGGAATACATTATGAAAGTGTTCAATTCTTATAACAATACAGTGAGATAGTATATTGTCTGTATGACTGACACTGAATATTGTCTTGTTATGTATACTTTAAAAAATTTTTAGGTCATGATCTAGATCTTTCACATTCTGCTTTCTTTTCCTGCCTTAGGTTCTCTGCCACCTGTTTTATCCTTCTTGCACATCTAAACGCTGATCCCTACCCTACCCACTAGCTTATTTAACTTTGCCCTTGTGGCCATCTGCTATCTTTCTTTCTGTATTTGATCAGTATAATCAACTTGATCCCATTTGGTCACATCTTTACCTTTTGTCTTCCTTGGCCCCAGCTGCACTGGACAGAGGTGTGACCACTGGCCCAGAGCTGAATGTTTCTCTTAGGTTGGAGACTGTGTCAGTTTGACCTGCTTTTTTAGCTCTGCTTGGTGGGTGTTTTATAGCAGAAACTGGCTACAAAAGCCAAGTACTGATATCCAGATAAGAGTTTTCGGGTCTTCTGATATTTTTTTTGTGAACTTATAAGGCTTTTTTAGTGCCTAACGTACACAGACAGCACAAGAGGATCTCTGTGGACCTTTTCATTTAAAATAATCCTGCAGTGCAATTGAAGGGAAATGGCTTCAGTAGACATTTCACTGACATGATATGGTTGTGTCAGATATCGTCATGTGCTTATGTAGATAGTGCTGCAGACTGCTGCCAATCAGTCAGGGTAATCGCAGAGGGCACCGCACTCCAGGGAAGTGATGTCCCACTATTCAGCTCCTCTTACTGGACCCCAAGGATCGTTTCTCCACTGCCAACACTGCAGTTCTGCAGGGGACCCCAACCATTTTTTAACTCTGAGCAAGGTACTTACCCCAAATTGCCCCAGTATCAGTATTACCCAGTTGTATAAATAAATAAAAACTTTTATGTAGCTTAATATTATGCATCATTTTGGAAGAAAATGTCAGCTAAATGAAAGCATTGAAAAGTAGGCGGACAAATGCGAGTTTTAATGTGGGATCCAACCCTCAAGCCATCAGTGGTGTTCAGCATGTCTCTCCAAATATTATACACAAAGTTATATACAGGTTGGATATTAATTATTGGCAGTGAATATGAAATAACTGATAGCATTTTAAAAAATTGTATGTTATCCTCCCAAAAATCTGTTTACAATATTTTAACTGAACAGATTTCAAAAACTTATTTGCTGCTTGTATTATATTGCTTTGATTACAGGAAAGAAAATTTCTGTGATTCACAAAATTAAATTTTGTTCAAAATATTCCAAAGTGCCTTACAGCATATCTGTTTTAAATATAAAAGAAAAGAAATTTCAATTTATGATTGACATTGGCATTTAAAATATTTATTGTACCTTTAATAGCAACTGTGTTACAGATATCCGAGCTTGGAATTGAATTGATATAGGAATGGGATACAGTGGGTGTTCCAGCTGTAACCCTTCTGTTGGCACAGTGTTGTGAGCTCTTTATAATCAATGCAGATCTGCTGATGCGCTGGAGTGGCATGTCATCGTTGGCCCCAGTGATGAGCACCAAGGTTGCCATGGCGAACGCACTGCCTCTTTATCACGGTTACATGATTAATTTTGCTTTGTATGCTGTGGCTTCCACAGCAACTAGTATGAACTCAGATCTAATCTCTGTCTCTCAGCTGCCTTAACTATGTACACCTTCTGTTTTCTCAGGTGTACCTCTTCATGTTGTTTCAATGTAAATGTATGCATATAAAAATACAGCACAGTATCCTGTATGATCATTTGCTATCATGTATGTTGAAGTGCTAATGTGCTAAAGCACAACAGTTGCTGAATCAGGTTATGGTGCAAGTGACCTTTTTGCATTTTAGAAGTGTCATAAGGTCAGGTTCAGAGAAAAGAACAGAGAATCTTGTGCATTAATATCACACATTGAAATCTGGGTGAAAGTGAAGACCAACTTAAAGTATCTGCTTACAATTTACACAATTTACGTTATTTACATGTATTTATTTGCAGTAAATGATGCATTTATAACAGCCCTCCTAGCACATTGGTCGTATTTTTTTCTACTTTTACTTTCTTATGGTAACTTACATAGAACTTCATTCAATGATTCTACAAAGATCGATGTGTCATGCAAAGACAAACGGAACTTGCTCACTCGCTGTCATTAATGCTTTTCCAAGACAGGGAACCTGTGCTGCTCCAAACCTGCAACTTGCAGCACAGTGAGTAGTCAGGCTGTCCTCTGGATAGGGTGCCAGCGGACTGTTGAAC
Organism: Arapaima gigas; assembly: GCA_900497675.1. Classification (NCBI taxonomy): domain Eukaryota; kingdom Metazoa; phylum Chordata; class Actinopteri; order Osteoglossiformes; family Osteoglossidae; genus Arapaima; species Arapaima gigas. The sequence continues at coordinate 484,974 of UFQX01000048.1, forward strand.
ATGGCAAACTACACTTGTTATTTAGGGGCTTGGATTTGCCCAAGGAGGAAACAGATTCATACATTTCAACGTTTTTAACTTCTATTGCGTTTAATTATTTATTGATTGAGATACGAATAGTGCTGGGAGATTCATTTGCCAGAAGCAGAAAACGGATGAGATTAGATTATGTCTGAACCAGCCAGAGCAGGAACCCCTATAACCTCTTGTCAGGAATTATCAGAACAGTTTTTAATGCAAGATGTTGAAAAAAATGTTCCTTCTGCCAGTAATAGCAGCTGGAACTGCAACTAAAATGGAACTGTACTGATGTGCCTTAACCCCCTGGGGTCCAGTGCATTCCTGACTCGTCTCGGAAAGAGTTAAAAGCTGTACTGTTTCGACAGCTTCGTTGTGACCAGGGAAAGAAGGACAGAGCAGCAGGCTGGCGGCTTCCAAAGCCTTCACCCATGTGACCAGACTAAACAAGTACGGTCAATCAGTCACAGACTTTCTAGTGGGCCAAAGTTCAACTACTGCTTTTAGATGCCCTGGAGGCAATTAGACATCAACATGCAGAGCAGAGGGAGGGAGAGGTTACTCTGGGTTATGTCCTCCGTTGCCATAGCAAAGCCTCTGCCCACATTTAGACCATGGCCTGTTTAAGAAAGGTCAGGTGGAGTCTCTTTTATTGTTTTTTTTCCTTAGTCTCCTGATCAGTTTACAGTTTAAATGTAGCCTCTTGAGCAAAAAGTATCTTTGCATCAACCAAACAGAAAACAAAAAACTGCTTTCTAAAGTTTCAACATAAAGAGAACTTTTGTGGTCTTTTATATGATATTTGGAATTGTGGTTGTGCTCCTTTTCCAGCTGGGTAGAAGTAATGTCATTAAAGTTGTTTACTTCCTCACAGGCTGGATTGTACATTCTGCTTCTGCTGAAAGTGTGTGGGAGGTCATGATGTTTTATTAGATGCACCACAGACTAAGATTAGCAGGACTTAAAGCAGCATGCAAATTAGCTCAGAAAGTTTTCTGCCAGTTTACTTTTAAGTAGAATCATTCCTGTATTTTATGCATTCGTATTATGCAAATAAAGCTTAGCTTATTGAAAGGCTCATTGAAATGGAAGGGTAAATTTATGACTATATATGCTTTACAAATTAAAGAGTCATATTGTTGCCTTTCCAATATTTTCTGGTGTCTTAATTAAATGCTTTGCTGAAGGAGGCACCTTGCTGGGACTGAGGGGACAGTGGGAGTAGGACAGATCAGCATCTCTATGAAGTGAAGTGGTACACATATATTACCAGGAAGCTCCTCCTCTACCTTTTTGATATACCATCTTTGGGGGTGACCCCTTGTGACTGTGGCAGCACTTGATTTGTGCCCTGATCCATCATGATCATGGACAGGCGCTGCAGCTCTGTTTCATTGTAGTGCTCTGGGGAGGTGCTGGGACAGTCACCAGGGCCCTATTTATTCCTGAAATGCACCAGGGTTCTGTCCATTTGTCTTTCTGTCACCCTCCTGACCTAGGGCTGTGTCCCTGTGACCTGTGGCCTGTGACCTTAAACAAGCTCCATGCCAAATGACACCACTGGATAGGAACTGGGTATGCCTCTGAAGTGTTGTTATGTTTCACTACAAACTGTTGAAATTGAAATGTAGCCTGTGGTAAAAAAAAAATGAGGATATGCATATGCAGCAACCTTTCTGTCTGTGTATCCTCTTAAAACTGGTGGATATGATACTATTTCAACACTCAAGTTTACTGAACCACTATGCTTCTGCTCTGAAATATGAGTGAAATATTTATTTTAAGTCATGTGTGCAGTTGAAAAGCAAGAAAGAATAAAATTTCTATATATATGTACTGTTTATTCACTGGGTGTAGTGTATATGAAGTACCAATTCCTGTATATAATATATGTGTACAAAAATGATATTTTATCCCATAGACAAGATTAACATTTCTCAAAAACTCTAATACTGTATTAATAGCTTTTGTTTTAGAGCAGTTTTTTTCATCAGAAAATATTGTCAAGGATTCTCATTGACCAAAACAGCGTTACCAGACCTATGGGTCCATGGCCATCACACAGCCAAGCTCTGAGTGGGGGGTGAGGAGTTTGGCTGAGCTCAAACTGGCCCCTTCTTGTGCTTATGGTTTAAGCTGTTCTTCTGTGATTTTTACATTTCAACTGCCTTCACCTCAGTGTGCTTGGTGGACTTGCTTGCATCTGTGCTGGATGTCAGTTGAAAAAAGGGAAAGAAGGTTAGTAAGCAGAGAGATGTCAGCGAAAACTGCTGAACACAGTCAAAACAAAATTTTATTTAATTTGTGATCCCTGCTCCTTAACCATAATTCCTGCTAAACCTGGATATAGACAAATGCAATTAAAGTGATGGATATTATTTTTATATATATATATATATATATATATATTATATATATAATATATATAATATATTTTATATATATAATATATATATAGAGAGAGAGTGAGAGAGAGAGAGGAGTAGTAACTTAAACAGTTAAACAGTTTGATGCATTTGAATTGTAATTTACAGCTTCCCTCCCATCACGGGAACAGATTCATACGAGAGTAATCAGGAGACGATACACCCACATGATGTCTGAGCAGAGGGTTTCGGCTGGGCTAGAATGGTCTTGCTGTAAAATCATTGCCCCAAAATATTTTTCAAAGTTCATGGAGTTGAGAACTTTTGGATTATTTAAGAAAGCCTCAAATGGTGCTTCCTGAAACTTTTTTAACAGTGAAAACTGCATTTTGCAATCTCAGAACTCCAATCTGACCCCCATGTATTACTGGGCAGATAATCAAGATGTCAGGGTGAAAAAGAATTGGTACTTTGGCTTCTTGTGTGTCCAAAGTCTAATCCCTTTTCTTGCTCTAAAGTTTGTTTGATGAATATCACGAAGAAACCGCATGACCTCCAGATCCTTTCACATAGCCAGGGTTCAAAACATCTCCAGATGTAGCTCAACAAAAGACAATTTAACTGGTTGACAACTTGCACCTTGTAAATCAAGGGGAAATCGCCATCTCACACTGTCACTTCTACAAGTACCTACAATACTGACGCCACTGTTAAATAAAAATTAAAGAATAAGCTGTATGCTTATATGCTGCTCCTGGTTTCTATTCTCACCACTTAAACGAAGGTTTATAATATTGGTTCAGGAAGTTATTTATTATTACTTATTTAAACACAATAGACAAACTAATTCTGGAAATCTGAAATGTCAATTGTAATTAACTGTAAAGGATTATTACTTAACTACTACCCAGGTTTCTGTGGCACCATGTAAATCTGTGTGCTGTGTCATGCTGTGGTATGCTGGGGGGTGAGGTGCAGACTCAGCAGACTCAGCAAGAAGGCGGCTTCTGTCAGAGGCATCATGAACAATAACTTGTATCTCACTCCATGAGCTCTTCTAGCCACAAGATTATTCAACTTAGGTGCAGAAGAAGAACTTCTGGGGTCCTTCTTGCTCACAGCTGTCCACCTCCACAATGCAGCACAAAGACCTGTCAACAATAGACTAACTAAATATCTTTCTATGGGCTTCTTGGCAGATTATGAAAAGCGGCTAGAGCTCCATGTGTTAGGATTACAAAGGAAAAAAGAAGAAAATTGTCAAAGGAAACGGCATGATTGTTTAAAAGGTTTCACTGGAGTGGACAGCTTGTTTTTGCCATTTAGTTTTTATCCTGTCTTTGTTCAGCATAAGAGAAAAGTAGTCTATAGCTTGTTAATTCTGCAGATGTTCCTTCCTCTACGTCTCACACAGCTCTCTTTCAGAGACCTTCCGGATGATCCTGCTGTGACGTGGAGCCCTCATCTTGTATCCTCCCTCATCCTGAAGCACATTAAAGAAAGCCTGGCCAACCTGGTAGGAACTAGCAGGTCCACATGGTGCATAAAGCACATGACACATGTGAATAAAAGAGATGGGTTCTGATAAAACACCTCAGCAGCAGGACATCTCCTTTGGTTCAATACTGAAGTAACACAGTAACTCAGAGAGCAGGTAGTTCGGAAGCACTTAAGTCAATATCTGTGTTTACAAGAGATCGTCGGTCACTTTGTGAAGAGCTTCTTTCTAGAACTGAACTGTTAGCATCATATATATGGGGGCATTGAGGAACAATCACAGTTCAGGTGAACGCTGTGTCACACACTCCGTGTGGACGTAAAGTGAACATGAAACATGGACCTGCAACACTATGAGCAAAGTACGTCCCTGACCAGCTGCTGTACTGCGCAGTATGGTGTCATAAAGCGAGGGTACAGAAACAAGGCACCAGGCAACACGGGAACTGTGACTTTTTTCATTCTTGCAGGTAAATTTGTGGAGTTGCACTGTGTGTCTGCACTGTATCAGGGAGTCTGTTGGCCCCAACAAAAGCTGCCATTAAAAATTTAACTGCTCCATAGTCAAATGGTATTTTCCAGCACTGTACTGTACTGAGAGGTAAACACTGGTTCTCTCTCTCTGGTTGGACTCATTCACATTAAACCATCTTATAATTTTCCTCATTTTAGCTAACTGGGTGTGGCTTGAATTTTGTGCTGATTCAGAGATCTAGTAATTTATTTCCTGTGACTACCATAAAAATGTTTTTAATGGTTTCTGCTCAAATCTGACACTTGTTCATGTCAAGGATGACCTAGTGATGTAATGAGATGGAAATACATGCAGTGCTTTGTGTGTAATGGCATTAACCATATGTACATTTAATTATTGGTTTTGTACTGTTGTTGGCAGTATGAATAATAATTATCAGTTGGTCCAAGCTAATTCACTGAGCCCTGCAGACTGCACTGCACTTCACCCATCTGTAGGAACTCATGTTTTACTGGTGCAGCACACTGGGAATCATAATTAGTCCCTTTAGTAACTCATCAAAATGAAGCCTAATAGTATAATTACAAGGCTCAAGTGGACTGCACTCTGCCCTGTTTCTTCTTCAGAACAAATTTTTTATCCAGTTTTGCTTTTTGATTAGAAAATACTGCCTCTGTGGCTAGTTATACATATTAACATCACATCCTTTTTCAGATATATAACTCAGAAAAAACAGAAGTAAATTTGAGACATGCAGTGACATTTTTGGTAGGAATATATTACAGTACAGGATAGCAGGACCAGCCTTCTTCTTGGAAACAGCAAAACTTGTGTTTTGGTCAGACCACAGAGGGACTGTCATGAGTATGATGATACCAGCTGTACATGATGCTTTTCTCCATCTTGACGAGAGCAGAACAGGAGTTCTAATGTTTGGTTCTTCTGCAAATGATGCTCTGCTTTTTGCCTACATGTTGCCCTAAAACCCTGAACATCATGTTCCCATGACAGCTTAATTAGGACTTTGGTCCTTTTTCTACACTTTCTAAGACTGTGCAGACAAGCCGGGTTGAAATCCAACTGCGTATTGTAGTAGCCACAATACTCACCCTCAGCTGCTCCACTGACATTTACCCAGGTGCATGAGTGGTAAATAACTAAGTAGCTTAAAACAGTGTAAGTCGCTTTGGAGAAAAGCATCAACTAAATGAATAAATGTAAAGTTGAACGCACCACCTTAACATTTAAAATAATTTTTCTGCCTTTTATTGATCACATCACTATAACAAGTGACTTGCACATGTGAGAATGCATCACTACAGTATGTTGTATGTCTGCAGGTGTTGAGCTTTGATGGAACGGGAGTCAGTGGCCACGCTAACCACATTGCCATCTACAGGGGACTCAGGTACATCGCAAGTTAGAACAACACTCATGCACTCATTCCCTGATTTCCAGCATCTGGTCAAATATTAATACCACCATTAATCAATCCACATTTTCATTCATCTGCTTTGCCAGTGACATTCAATCAAAAAACAAACTGTATTTGAATAAATGATTCTTGATTCCTGATTCTTGAGAGCTGTGCCAAGCAACTGTATAAGACTAAGGCACACACTGCATTATGGGAAGGAGGTGCTCATGTGCTCAGATATTTCTAATGTTAAATTTGTCTAAAACCACAGTGCATACAACAGTACTTATTCCTTATTTCTACTTATGTATAAAATCAATGTCAAGCTATTTATTTACAAATGTGATTTTCCTGAAGTGGATCCTCAGTCCTGAACAGAACACCGCTGTCATGGTGGCAGTTTAAGGTATCATACAAGAAATGCTCCCTGTATCTGCTCCTTGACTGTACTGTTGATGGCTTTATTAAATAATAAGGGCTCAGGAGGAAAGAGCTTGGGAACTTTATGCTTGTGCAGGTCAACCACAACAGTCACATAGATTTTTGAATGCTGTCACTCGGTAAACTCAATACGGTGTTTTCAAATGTAAAAAAAAACAAAAACAAAAAACAGTACACATTGAATTTTGCTGCTGAATTGTACAACACTGGTTGGAACGAACTGTAATTAATAATGGAGCAAGTAACTTCATTATCTACTTTTCTGATATTCGGTTGGTCTACACGGACTAATTAGGGCCAATTAAGGGGACTATATTAAAATAGCAGTGAGGAGCACAGAGCTGAGGTTCTGTTGGTTTATGTAAAACTGCAGCTGTCCAGCAGCCCAGCAAGTTCACCTGTCACCTAGGCTTTGGTTGACCGCTGAGCTCTCCATTCTGGTTCAGTCTGCACTCTTACATTTTCTACCATTCTTCTATCCTCAAAGAAGCTTACAACTGTTTACCCTCTGCCCAGTTGAAGAGGTACCAGCAGATAGCCCTGTGTGACAGCATGTAGCTGCTCTGTAATGCCATTCAGATGAGGTCAGCAGACCCTGAAAGGCACAACTATATTTATACATGCGACAGACGCCATCGTTCAGACAGGACTGATGAGATCAGCAGAAATCGCAACCACTACTGTCACTCTCACATGTCAGAGCTTCATGCAAGTTTTTTACATCTTAATTATTATAAATGTTGTAAATTCCTCAGTTCATCACAACAAGCAGTCATAGATTAAATAGGTTCTCGCGTCTTCTTGCTGCAATTTCTATCTGCCGTCATCATGAGATTACGTTATGAGAGATTATTTGGAACCCTGTGGTCCCTTTTGATATTTACAACTATCAAAAAAAGATGATTAAAGATCTTGTTTGCTCTCTTTTTCCAGCCACCTTGCCTGTGCAGGGAAAAAGCCTGATGGTAAGCTAGTTATCCTCACCAACTTGAACATCGGAAATTGATATGCAATTTAATGGTAAATTTAAGATGATGTAAAACCTGAATTTAAAAAATGAACCAGATTAAAGAGGTGCTACAGAGAATCTGTATCACTTTGAAAAATGCATCAAGGAGCATCATCCAGCCATGCTGAACAACGTGCTGCAGATTTGCTGAGATGAAGGGAAGAATATGTCGTTTATACTGTGTGCAAAGCTGCTACTGACTTCCAGAGGCACCTACACTTTTTCAGATACTGCAAAGAATTAAATACACAAACAAGTCTGATCTCTTTCTGCTAAAGGCCTCACAGGACCCTAAGACGCGTACTACAAACATAACAACAAAATGGCTAAAAAGTTCACTCACATAGAAAGTAGCCTGTAGAGGCTCAGATTCGTGGCCATGCGAGAGGTGGTCTGGATAGATGTCTGTGCTTGACTTTCACGCAGGCTGCTGCTTCCTTGCTCTGCAAAGTGTCAACATTATCAGGAAGTACCTCTCTGTCCTGGAACTGCCAGTCAGCTGGATGTGTACATTTGACTTCTGCTGCATCACGGGGCTTAAGGAGTATCGGCAAGCAAAGGTATGGAGATGCCTCTGTTGTATATATGATATGTGTGTCAAACATCATAGTAATGTAATGCTACTACAAAGAATTTCACAAGAATGTGACATTTCATACCTTCTCCTTCCTCCAGAAAGCAATGTTTTGTCACCACAGCCAGCTGCTGTGGTACCGGTACATCTACCTGCTTGTCTCGCGCTACATGTTCATCAACACCTTCCAAGTCATCACTCAGGAAGAAGGAAACTTCAAAATCCATTAAATTATCACTGAGAGTGAAAATGTGTGGTTTACATAGGGCTTTTGTGTGACCCACCTAATTTCAACAGTTAATTAGTACTGGGTCATAGGTTAGAATGTTATGTGTATATGTACATATATAATATATATATTAGAAATGTCCAACTTGTGAATTTTTAGATACAAGTCTGCAGACAAGTTCTCTCCTTGCAAATATATCTACATTGTGGAAGCACGTTCTGCTATTTACAGAGTGACCACCTGCTGCGTTTATCCATCCAGTCATTACTTTCCAATAAAACACATCCAAACAGAATAGGGATGTGTTGAGATTCAGAGGACAGGCAGGAAAGCTGAGAGTGATAGGAGGGATAAGATCGCCGCAGCTTTAACAAACGCTTTTTGTTATTTCTTACAGCTAAAGCCTACAATTTTACAGAAACTGCAGAGAATAAATATCGATACACGCTTTTCTGACAGTTAGGGTTAGGTGGTCAGATTGTGGCTCACATTTCTGTGAACAATGACCAGTAAATACTGATTAAGGGTAAAAAATTTTTAATACTTTTTGGAACTTACTGCCTTTTCTCTACTGAACACTGTTTTCTCCTTTGGTGCTTCAAGCACAAGAGTAACAATTGAAGTAAATCACAGCACACCCATTAGAAGGTGGTGATCCACGCATTTTTTTCTTTATTTTCATTCATTTTAATGGAGACCTCATTTAAATGTTTAATAAAATAAACTTGTGTCCACTTTGCATCCTGTCTCCCACCCAGGATAGAATAACACAGGGGCCCTGTAGTGTGTGAGCTACAACAGTCTGGTTTATAAAATACACACTCATGTATCACTGAGATGAGTGGAAGTATGACTTTTGAAGAAGGGACATCACTTGGAATCTGGCTTGGACATGTTCCTAATGGTCTGATGTTTCTGCATACTCTCCTCCCACTTCTGTCCACAGAAGTCTTCCACTGTGATGCTGTGCACTGTGCCCTGGTCCAGACAGTGTGGTGCCACCCCTTAGAGAACACACATCAAATGTGAATGTTTGACTCAAGTGTGCCAAGTTCTTTTAATGACTATAACCAGAGGGGGGAGGTAGACACAGCATCAGGTCCAATAGATGACTTGGTAATGTTCAAGTTCACCAACATCTCACCCATTTCCTTACCATATCCATCCGGGTTGGAGCGAGGGGTGTAGAAGCTCTGAACCCCACACTTTTTGCAGAAGGTATGTTTGGCCACGTGGGTATTAAAGGTGTATGTGGTTAGACTTTCTGAGCCCTGTGTGAAATCACATGGCTTTATATCCTTGGATTTACCACAAATGCACAGCAGAACAATTTATGAATATCCTATGATTTGTTCTTTACAAGAAAAAATGCCAAACATAATTAGAATCATGAAGTTTACAAAACTCATGAAATACTACATGATGAGTGAAGAAAAAAATACAACAAATTTAATTAGCATCTTCCTCATTTATAACATTTACAGACAAAATCCATCTGTCAGATCAATTAGAAATTGTCCTGGACAAAGTCACAGTGGTATGAAACCTGGGCCACTAGGCAAGGTCCTCAGATAGTTGCACATTTAACGTTTCACAGGGGATGTGTTAAGCATGTTACCTAACAGACAGAGGTTTGCATCATTCATCTGAATTGGCAAGATGACATCCACAGCGTGAACTTCCAGCTTCCAGCACAGACACCTACCTGTAGAAGAGTGAACTGCTTCTGTGGGACGATGAAGTGGCGGTTCTGCTTCATGGTGCAAACGCTGCAGCTGTAAGCAAAGCACCGCGTCAGGAAGACCAGCTGTCCTGCGAGTGGGTATGTGTGTGCGTGCCTGCCTGCCTGCCTGCCTGCGTGCGTGCGTGCGTGCGTGCGTGCGCCAACAGCCGTGCAGAAACAAACAGCAGGACCACATGACTGAGCGCTTAGAGTTTATACTATATATAACAAATGTTATGTAAATACATTAAAACGTGTGACATCTTAGCACAACACACACACACACACAGAACAGTTCGGTCTCCAAACCAGCTGTGACACACGCGACACGAAGCAGAGCAGCAACTCACTCGCAGTTGAAGACGCGCAGATGCGGGGAACTAAACACCTGGAAGCGGACTGATCCACAATGGCAGCCGCCGGTGTGTCGCACGTAACCCGCATCTCTGAGACGGACAGAAACACAGCGGTGTGAATCTGGCAGTCAGTCAGACTCGTGTGAAACACAGATCCGTGTACGTTGTGCAATACATAAAAACGTGTTTTTATATAGCACACGCTGTGTCACAACAAAGGTATAACATGGGATATTCAGTAAATACTGCGCTATAGTAAAACACACCTCGGTTCAGCCTCTTCCTCGGTACCCGCCATGGCTGAAAGCTAGACCGGGAGTGAAAAAAACTGCCTTATTGTCATTGGTCGCAAAATGGCGAAATCACGTGACAACTTCCTGTTTCGAAACGGGTCAAAAACTTTCCAACCTCAACGGGAACTACTGATCTCGAATCAGTTGCCACAACTTAGCCTCACGATACCCGAGGGATTCAAACGAGTTTGAGGTGATCTGCAGTCAATGGTTCCAGATTTACTGCAATTCTCGACAATGTACAGTACAATCGAATGAAAAAGCCACGTTTTGTGTGGGAATTCACGTGATGTGACTATATTGAGAGAAATTCAGTTGATCTTTTACAAATAGAGGGAGCAAGAAAAAGATGAGGAGAAAGAAACCATTTAATTTCAAAAGCACTTAAACAAATTGTTTTCCTCAATAACAATTCCTGTTAACACCTATTTCTATATTTACCCACACTTACACGAACACGTTCTATTCCCATTTCATATTTCACAAACAACTGAAGGTACAAGCATACAACTGCCTTCTTACAGATGAAGGCTTACAAATAAATAAATATTCTATGTAAAGTTATACTATTTATACACAAATGACATAATCGCAATAATTAAAACATAACTATATAAAAGGTTACTTATGAGGCTTCTATAAAAAGCTACATATTTTGAGTACATTTGAGCCTGTTTACTTCAAGATATTGCAGATTCTCCTTAAATCTATACATATGTAACTAACGTCCAATATACGACCAACTTCCACTCGTTCAATCATTTTTATTGGGGGGGTGGGGGGTCTTCTCGTTGCATGTACACCAACCGACCAGCAGATGTCTCCCCTGAGCGCGGCGCTCCGGTTCGGATCATTTCTGAACCAACAATTGGAAGCTTTAGAAAGCCTCGTTTCTCTCATCTGTAAGTTTTATATAGCTTTATAATTTACTTATAGATTAACTGATTATTTTTGTATGTTTTTCATTTACTTTATTATTGATTTTTCCCCAATATGGTTTACTTTTTTAAATGAAAAATGGATTCATAGTCTTGCTTCTAGGCGGCACCTCCGACTTTTCGTCATCCGACTTTTGTCAGTCCTTTGTTGGTTAAATAAAAACCCTTCACTGCCACTGTCTTGTGGTTCAATAGATCCGAACTTTGCTCCATGTGGGGGTTGGTGGGGGACAGCCCTCTTTGTATACATGCCTTTACTATTAATTACTAAGCTATATTTTTCTGGCAAGGTTAGTTAAGTACAATGATTTACATAGTAATTTTCTTACTTTAGTCATTTATGGCTACTACAGTGCTCAAGGGAACTTAAAACAGGTGGGAATTTGAACCCAAAACCTTCAGACTACACAATAGTCCACAGACTTGAACCACAACTAGCTGAACTGTGAGTGAAGAACGTTCTGGATTGTGGCTGAGGTTTTCACACTGTGCCCTCCTGAACTATGCACACACTCACATGATGTGTGTCAGTAGCTGTGTACTATTTGTTCCATGACAGAGCAGTTAACAACTTAATTATTTTGACCTCAAACAGGCTGGAAGAGAACAGAATTTTAAGTGAAATGAAAACAACTGTAAAATTCAGACCAAATTCACAGACCACAACTGTTCTCATTAACTGTCGTCTAAGAAGAATAAAAATCAAAGTTGTTTAATTCAAACCAGCCCCATTTCGCAATCAAACATGGAGATTATAGTAATCTCAACACAAAAAGCACTGGACACAGGACATAAAATGTTTAAGACACTGTCTCACAATTCTTCCAAACAGGCTCACAGCACCCAGCTGTGCTGCAGGGTAGAGGTTTCATCTCAGTTTTCCCCCCACAGGCATATGACCTGTTTCAGGTGGATTGGTGGCTCCATATTGCCCATAACAAATGAGTGTGTGTGTGTGTGTGTGTGTGTTATTACCTGTCTGCAGTGTACCTCTCCCTAAATTAGCACCCTGTGTTTCTTGGACAGGTTACAGGCTGCTGCAACCTGTAATGTTTTTCATGTTATGTTTTGGAAAATATTAATGCCGATCTAAAAATAGTTGTTTTCTTTGCTGGTTCCACACATCAAGACTCTGGCTAGAACATGTTGAACGAGACTGACCTTGTTACACCTGCTCTACTCCACCTGTGAAACTTGTCAAATGAGTCTCCTCCTCCTTTTGTTTGTTTCTGTTCAATATTGACTCTAAGATAAATAAAGACCAAAGAGCTCTTTTGCAATACAGGTTCCTCAGTGATGATGTGGATGCCCTTCATCATAGCATTAATATCTTAATTACATTATATCTTCACTGTTTTTAAAATAAACCAAGAAGATATGTAATTATATTGAGGATGGGAGGCAACAACACTGAACACATGAATAATACAGTTCATTCTAAAATTTAAATAAATAAAACTGTCAAACAATTAACTGGGCATCTATATAGTAAAATGTTTTGGGGCTGTTATTATAGAGAGAAAAAGTAGCAGTAATATCTTGGCTGCTTGACTCCAGATTTAATCACCAAATATATTCATAATATTCTTAAATATATTTGTCTATTAAACTAAGTAGCTAAAAACTAAAGTAATACTTCGTCAATTTGTCTTACTTTCTGACGTCTTTCAATGGCCAAAATGTCGGGCGACTCGGTTCCTTCTGGCCGTTTATCACCTACTTTGAGGACAAACTTGCCAGCTCATGTTGCTCTTCACTGAACCCGTGCAGCACATTTCTTTCTATATAAGTCTTCCAGATCCCTTATGTATTTGAATGCGCTATATATAGTTTAAACTTACTGCAATACTGAGTTACTCAAAACACTAAAATCGGCCCATAGAACGTAGGTTAGTTTAAAATTTTTGATTAAAGCAGTCAGAATTCCCTTTGTTCTATTCATTTATATTTCTTAAATTTCTTTGTTCACGAGAATCTCATTATTATGTTTTCCAATCAGTGCTTTATCATCAAAACAAGATGTTTAGAGCAAAACATGAGGTTCGACACCGTCTACACACCTCCTCCGAAAGATCTAGCACATTCCAGACGCCTATCTCACTGTTACCAGAAAACAATCTGCCTGATCACCTTGGAGATGCACGTCCTCCAATAGAAATCGCGACAGACACAATAGCTGACCAATCAGCAAGCGAGAGCTGGTATGTCGATGTAAAATCTTCTTGTCCTTTCCAGGCCATTCTGTTCTGCGGAACGAATTCATTTACTCCGCAGATATACCATATTTTTAAAAAATGCTTTAATAAATTTATACATAGCAATTAAGTAGCACTCTATCAATATTTCTATAACCATTTCACGTAAATGAAACTATCATTATTTTTAAATAATTGAACTACTTTCATTGGCGGATGGATACTGTTGCATGACGTCGTACTGCGTCAATATATAAGCATACAGTATAAATATAGCACCTGGTGTTTAGTCCTGCATTATTCACAGAAGCGGGAGAGATTTTAATCGCGAATCATCAGCTGACGAACTTTTGTTTTCGAGGTGCTTTTTACAGGTAAGGATATTTTTTAAATTCATTTGTCTAGTTTCATGTTTTAGAACTTGTCATAATGATATGTAGTTTAATAACCACCGTACACGGATAGCTGTCTAATATACATCTGACAAATTATAGGACTTAGATTCCATTTTAATATTTGGAGTGTATTTTATGTGGTATGTTTGAAAAAGTTAATTTTATTTTACATACCAGCACATTAATCTCTTGTCAGCTGTCTAGTTTTATTCTTCTGTTTTAGCTGCGAGTGCTGATTCATTTGAGCCAAAATGGCAGTTAATCGTCCACCTTCCGGCTTCGCACAATCCATGTTGAACTATGGATCACGTACCTTATTTTTATCTTCCTTGAAATGTATTTTTGATTAACGGAACTTTAAAGTGCTAGTGTCTCGAATAAACTGATTTTACAACGTCGACTAGAAGCTGTTACCATAAAAATTAAAACAAACAAAAATTGAAATTATGGGAAAAAAACGAGCAACGTTGCAAATTTCAGTTAGTTGGGATTCAGCCGAAATTTGTATACAAGTTTCACGGAATAATTTATTCATTATAACATGGTAGATTTTTTACTATAACCAGTAAATAAATCGAGGTATGTCTGTTTTAAAATTGAACGGCAATTGTACTTGTTCAACTTGAGTCGTAAGCATTGTTAACTCTGCATTATAATGTACACCTCGTCCATTTGACTGGATTGCTAGAACTTATGACACCACAGGAATTGGTTATAATCTAAATGATACACAATGTTTTTTATTTTACTTACAAAACACAATCAGCTTATAGATTAACTGATCTGAAAATACTGAAAATAACTACTCTGAATCATAATGGCTTCGTAATTTTCTGTTTTGTTTGTCAGATTGAATAAAAATGCAGATCTTTGTGAAGACCCTCACCGGCAAGACCATCACCCTGGAGGTGGAGCCCAGCGACACAATTGAGAACGTCAAAGCCAAAATCCAAGACAAAGAAGGCATCCCCCCTGACCAGCAGAGGCTGATCTTTGCCGGCAAGCAGCTGGAAGACGGACGCACCCTGTCCGACTACAACATCCAGAAGGAGTCCACCCTTCACCTGGTGCTCCGTCTCAGGGGCGGCATGCNGGAAGACGGACGCACCCTGTCTGACTACAACATCCAGAAGGAGTCGACCCTCCACCTGGTCCTTCGTCTTCGTGGTGGCAACTAAAAGAAAAAAGAGAAATTCAGGAGACCAATGGCTTAAATGTTTCTCTCCTTTCCCTTAATTCCTCCTTCCCCATGTTTTCCACTAATAAAAGTTGAAGCATTCCAAAAATCCTGACTAGTTTCATTTTATTGACAATATTATAAATGCCTTTGTTAGTAGGAGAATGTCAGCACTTTAGGAGAATGTAAAAATGCTTAATATATCCTCTATGAAGACCTGCAGTACCTGTTATGCTTCAGGTATCAACTAGATCACTGGATCTGAGAATTTGTCACCAAACCAATGCTGTATGAAGAACAGAAACTGGCTTCAGGCTAAAGGTGAGTGTACGTCTAGCTCAGCTGGTGTTCTGGAACAAGTGTGGTTAGAACCCTATGTGCTTTAGTGAAATTCTTGATGTAGTCAGGTTTTGGCGATAGCATAAGCAATGGGGGGGGCTGCATTTTTAGCAGCTCGGAGCAGAGGGCCTTGGTGGGTCTCATTCTGGAAATGTGTATTGAGAACAACTTCAGCTTTCCCTGCTGTGCCCTTGGGGAGCTACAGCCAAGCATCAGGATCAACAACAGGTGAATTGCACTAATCACTGGGGAAGAATTTTAACGTCCACATTAAAATAAATATCTTCACCGTGGGGAGGTGACTGAAAAGTGTGGCCATTTGACCTTCAGTCCAAAACACATCCCTCTAATTTGTTGGTGGTTCCTGTTTCCCCACTTTGTTTACCTTTCTATAGGTCTCTGAGGATAGCAAAGTTCAACCTATTTTCACTGCACCATGCATTTCCTGAAAGGATCACATGAAAAATGCAATTATATCTAGTACTTGCAGCATGTGGTATGTGTATACAGTATTATTAGAAAAATAAATCTTGGTTGAAATGAAAATATTTTTTCTGTCACTAAATGTGCTGTTCTAGAAATTGCGGGTTAGTCAAAGAAGCTGATTATTTCCACTGGGGCAAGAAGAGGAGGGTTGTAGTGTCATTTTGAATGGAGCTGTTTCTATACATCCTCATCCAAACTTGAAGGACTTAAGCAGTTAAAGACATGGCAAAATGTAATGCTGTCTTTTTAATGTTCATGAATTCAGTGGCGATATATATATAAATGAATTGCTAGATTAGTTATTGGGAAACATTCTAAAATTGTGTTAAAAAGGGCAGCTGCAGTTTTTTTCTGAGTTTCAGATCTTTTTTTCATTGTACCATAAATAAACTTATGCAATAGTCCATCACTAAGCTGTTTGCAGCAGGGAATGTGACTGTGAAATAGCCATCCACCAAGGCGTGTGTCCGAGGCTACGCCACCTTTGTAAATGCGTCAGTGTTTCCATGCTGCGGTTATCTGATGATGATGAAGACACTATGATGTTCCAGTGCTCTGTATCTGTAGGTCAGGAATCATCATGTGCTTTCATACTGAACAGAAAGTGTTTTTTGTAGAGTAATTTACCACATCCATGGAAAAATACATGAATATCCACAAATGTCAATGACGTTGGTATGACTGCAAGTGCCTATAATTTTTTTCTGTATCCAGTGAACCAGTCATGTTTATGATCTGCTTCTTTTTGTTATATTTACCTTTCCCTTTCTACTTTTGTTAGTTTTCTTGAACCCTCTTTAAGTTAGTTTTTCCTAAGCTTAAGCTTCAAATCCATGTCTTTATTTTAACAGTTTTGTCTTTAAATTCTTTCTGACAATTTAATTTCTCATGTGCTGAACATTTAAATATAAAATAATGGATTTTGAGCACCAACAGTCTATACAGAAATTTCTCCAATCACCTTATTTCCCTTAATAATCTGTTCTTTAGCAACAGTGGGCATAGAATGTTACCTGAAACTTCAATAAAGACCTACAAGTACCTTTTAATACTTCAGATGCAGACTGTTACTCAATATGGATATTGCTCTTAATTTTTGTTCACAAAAAACACATAAACAATACAATATAACTTTGAATTCATATAATGCCTTTCTTGACATTATTGAAACCCTTTCTTAATGTAGGGTTTAATAAAGCAACCCATTGATTTTTATTCATCCAAAAAATAACACAGTTGTGAAATCTGAAGCATTAGACAAAACAAATTGTCTGTTTGAGCCATTTGGAAGTGCCTGAATTTGCTGAGTCTTCTGGACAGTCTGTAAATGTCAGCACACTTGTACTTCATATTATTAAAATTAGAGTAACAAATTTTCACACCTATTGACACTTTTCCAATCTATTCAGTTTTACTTGGATGTTTTTGCATCTTTTTATTTACTAAAATTTCTGCCTTTTGGAGTGAAAATAACAGTGCTTACCTGCCACCATTAGTTGGCAGGGAATGCACTCAGAAGGTATACAGTAGAAACACAAAAGAGGTAAAGGTAGACCCGGACTCCATGAAGTTCTAGTGGTTACCATGTTCACAGTCCTCTGATGTTTCTGAATGTTTTTATTTTCACCCATTTTTCACTCAAATTAGATCTGCTTTACTTTAATATACTTTAAAGTTTGAAGTACAAGTGAATCATTTTCAATCATTTTCTTATTAAGTTTTCAAAGTATTATTTTCTACAGCTATAGCAAAGATATTTACAAAAGTTTAGTCTTGCAAAATTGAGAGTCATCTGGTTTATTATTTTATTAATAGCTTTTATTGATTCTGTTGATGGTAGAGTTGAAGGTAGCCTAAAAGTGAGAAACACTAAATGCTAAAAATCTTTTTGCCAGTTTCCTTTGCAATTCGGCACATTTATTGACCCCAGATCTACTGTATTGGGTTTCTTTCTTTGTTTTCATTACAATAAGCTGAAAGTGGTGTCCGCAGGCAGCTGCGCCTCAGTTTGTCATTTACAATGTTTGTCCTCTAGCTCAGAGACAAATTTCCTTAAGATTATATTCATCTGGTTCCCTTTATTTCAAAGCTAACCCTTGCTTTTAATCTTCAGAAAAGCGGCTCCTAGCTATCAAACATACATACAAACATCCTAGCTATCAAACATAGTGGTATGTGACAATTTCCTTCCATATGTAAAAATGCCCCTCTCCTTCTCAGACTCCAGCATTCTTAAATGTTCAGGCCCAGGAATGTCAATGGAATATTCTAAAATTTCTGACAGTGTTCCAGGGTTATGCATGTTGAAATTAGTTGAATTAGTTGAAACTAGTTAAATCTACAGTGGCATTTTCTGAACTGTTTGAGTGTAGGTTTGAACCCATCTCAATCTATATAGATTTTGCACCTTATCCCCGTGTCCCTGAGATTTTTTTTTATGTATGGTGTCATTCAATCCAATTTCCCAATCTTTTCTTTTCCATGACTGTCACCCCTAACCCAAAAACAAATGTATAGGAACATGTGTGTGGCTACCTTGTGACGACAACATGTCCAGGATTACCACCTCCTGGCCTAGCATCTAATGATTCTGTCATAGGCTCTTGACTATAATAACACTGAAAAGGACAAAGAGGTAATGAAAAGTGAGTGAGTAGTTAGAATCACAGATTTAAAATGCACACTTTGGGTTTTGATTTCATTCAAGTTCTCCTTTCTTGACATTTTACCAGAAAATTCAGTTAATTTTAGAGCACTCATGTTACTGGGGTGACGTAGAGCACTGATTCATGTTCCAAGGTATGTTAAAATTAAAATACGGAATGATTTCTACTTTGGTCTTTAAACCCACATGTTCATTTGCATGTCCCACATTCTTAAGGGAGTTTGCAAGCGTTGCAGATGTGTACCTCATGTACGCAACCAGTTGAAGGTCCTGCTCCCCAAAATACCCACAATGGGACCAAGGCCAGTAGCTGTTAGTAGTAAAACTGTTGGTGGGTTAGTATGCCACAAGTGATCTAAATCAGATATACTTGAGAATTTAAAATTGTGATATGCAATGCAGTGTTATTGTGAAGCACTGTAGCACAGTTTTCTGGAGGAAGATATGAATACAGTCACTCATTTATCTGCAAAGGTTGTGTTATCTGCTACAACACACCCATTCAGATTGATTTTCACGCCAAGAAAACTAGACCAGTGAGATTAATTTCCTCACAGCAAATACAATATGTACTCTTTCAAACCTCAACTAATAATGCCTGTGGTACACATTGCTCAATTCTGACATTCTAGGAAACCATTAACATTTCACATCACCATTTTAAACCAGTAGACTGAGACAATAACCACAGTCTTATCACCGTTTAGTAACAAATAATCCAATTACTGATTTATTTCACTAAAACCGTTAAATGTGGAAGGACCTGAGATTGTTGGTGCTGGAGGGTTGGAGAGTCTTTCCTACTTCTTATCTGCCAAACTCACCACTATTGACTGCAAAAAGTTATACAATATTTGATTGAAAGAAATAAGGTCTTCCTCTCACCCCATTATGCCTATTTCTTTTGCAAGAACATTCTGCAAGAAACCGTCTTTAAACAGAACTATAGCAGTTTCTTCTTATCCATAAATGTTACATACCCTATTCTGGTTGTCTTATGCAAGTGACTCAAATATAGCTTTGTTTAGTTTATGTTTTTTTTTTTTTTTTTTAAATGGATATTCCCTTCACACCTCACACATGTAGTGCATGTATTACGACTCAGTGAGAATTTTCTCTATTTTTTTGTTTGCATCTACTGTTTTTTTTTTTACTTTAAATACCTGAATGTTTTAAAATTGTAATATTTAATTTTTTGTTTCTAATTATTCAGGTTTAAAAAATTAACCTGAATTTGAGGGCAAGTTTTCAATACAATGGAAAGGTACTGCAAACAGCACATAAAATACGGAATTCGTCTTTATGTAAGTGTGTAATAATGAATAATAATATTCAGATATGAACGAGTGCGTTTCGCAGAAAACCCCGCCCCTTTAAATACATACGCCAATGAGGGCCTTTGTTTTGTGTGCAGGTCCACCAAAACGGCTTTCCAGTAACGTCAATGGTGATTGGACGGCAACGATGTGAGAAATACTCAATTCGCAGTACACGTGGCTCTTTGCATGTCATACCCACCTTTACCGTAAAGAGTTACTGGTTTTGGTACAAAGGTACTGACAGAACGTTATTCGTTTTAGTAAGTTACCATTTCTTTGTTTCGAGAGAAGACACCAGACGCCAACACTGCACTAAAACTACAAGTCCCGAAAGCCCTCCTTTAGAGGTGTGGTTATATTGAAGACCATAAACATGACTCCTCCACGGTCGGCGAAGTCTAGCTTGTTAAATACGGTTCTGAACTTTAAAAGCGGAGCACCTTTACCATGTGCGGTGGACGAGGATAGTAGCACAGTGTTTTGGCTTCTACGGTATATATTTTATTAATTCATAAAACCATTAGCTAGTAGAGGCATGTGAACAAACAGCTGCACTGACAATACAACATTGACACATAAGTTTATTTGTCGGGAGTTTATTCTCGCGCTGTGCGCTACGCAGTGAGTGGTGTTCATCCATATATTATGGCTGTATCCAAATCGAAAATTGCAGTTGGACTTGCAGTCTCTGGGATCATCACTGCTGCTTTTGGGACGATACTAGTATTCGTGGGACCAATAATAATAGATGACCAAATTGTTAAGGTAAGTAATCCTGTCAGGGTGTGAGACGCAGGTGGAACTGGCTCAGTCTCGGGTCTCCCTCGCTGGCGTTAGACGTCCCTCCTGTCTGTTGCTTTTCTCTTTTAAACGCGACCTGGTTTAGATGCGGTTATTTCACCTGTTACACAACACGTCGGCTTTGTGTTTTTTGCTTTTGTTGTGCACCGTTAACCACGGTTTTGAGTGAATGTGAATGGGGGTGTTTCGCTGCCTCAGTCTTGCAGTACAGTGTGTGTCGCTTTTTTCGACCACCAGTTTGTTTCGCTCCATTCAGTCCAGTATCACATCACCGGACGTCCCAGTACTTACTTGGATTTGTTTCTCTGCAAATCGATTTGCTCAATGCAACGTGTTTTTTTTTTTTTGTGGGTTAAAAAATTATCAGTGAATTACTGGAGACAGTAAGAATTGTGTTTTATAAGTAAGTGCAGCTTTTGAAGGGAAACGATCACCATAGACACTGACCCTCCTTGGAGTGGAATTTGAATTACACCACAGCAATAAGATGGACCCCTGTCTTCAGTTTGGTTATCAAATGTGTTCATGTAATTTTTTTCCCCTCTTAATACAGACCTCACAGAGGTTTAGCACTGGAACTTTCAGACAGGTCTATTTTGAAGATGCACTGTATATTGATTTCTATTTATAAGGCTGGAAGTCTGTCCTTGGGATTGTTTATTCTTTACACATACCTTTTTTCAGATCATGGACTTGAAATTTGGTACACAGGTACTTCTCACCCTAAGTGTAGTCAAACAAACACAGATTGTGCTATACACACTAGTGATGTGTGCCTCTGGGCAATTCCCAGCTAATTTGTCAACATGAAGTCAAATGGGCCACTTCATAGAAACACACACGCGCGCACACACACACACATACACACACCAGGGAGGGGTGGGGGGATTGCTGGAGGAAGGACCCAAACTACTGACAGATAGGGATAACAAATTATACATTACACACACACACGACATTGCACACATTACTAATGTAAGGATAATACAGTTTGGTAATATATATTTTGTTGTTACTTTTTTCTTTTCACCATGTCACAAGACTACGACTGGCACACCATGCTCTCTGTTGTGTCTGCCTGTTTGACAGTATTAATGATACTTTATCTACTGAATGCTGCCACTTTAAGGATACAAACGTTTGATGTAGTGTTACTACTTTTAACCGTTCAGCTTTCTAACCTGGGCAGTACTGGGTAAGTCTGCTATTATTGTAAAACAGAGTGAACCATTACTATTCATGCCACATATGTATATTTTAATAGGCGCTGGCACTGACCCCCAGAGCTTTATTTTTCTCCCTTGCTTTCTGTTTAGGTTTTTTTTTTTTGTTTTCCCTCTCCTCATTTGCCAGCTGGCTTACTTTATAGCTTCTTTTTAAAGCTGGTTTAGTTCTTATAGCCATTAAATGTATAGCTAATCTTTTCTCTAAAGACTTACTTTATATGTTATATCAGCTTCTGCCATGTCTCTTGATCTGTTGTTCAGCATAATGTGTCAATGTGTGAGAAGAGCACTCTATAAAAATAAAATTGAATTGAGTAGTATACATTTAAATGCCAGTTACTATAGGATAGGACAGGATATAACTGTATTAATCCTTGCAGAGAAACTCATCCATAAAGCAGCCTGAATAGAAGACACTTAACAAAAGGTGCAAAATAAATTAGTAATCAATCAATAACAAATAAGACCTAATGTACTCAGACATTAAGACAACTGTATTATTCGTATTTGCTACATTGTATATACACCTCATATGAAGAAAGGATAAGTATAGCCTATGTGAAACAGTTTCCCTATAAAACAACTTCCCTTGCTTTTTCCCTTTTGATTTTAGTGAAAGTAAATGCAGCACAAACTGTAGAGGCCACTCTGACAGTTTCAGATTAAGTACTTTAACAATTAGGTTCAAACTTCTTATTGTTCATTTATTATTCATTTCAAATGCATGAAAATAACAACATTTTCTAATTAATATCACACTTTTTTTATTTCTTTATACACCAATTTCATTTCCATACAAAAAATTGCTTCTATAACTTTATTTTTCTTCCATCAGATATTTTACCATCAGTTTATAATAAAGCATTACTTATTTTTATTATAGCGTGAACTGAACTCTGAATGGAGTATAACAGATTTTGAGCTTAAGAGTCTTATTTTAAGGGCAAAAGGCTCCTTACCGCCAGGTTTATCTGTGCTAAGTTTAAATTAAAGACGTCCATAGCGATTACTGGAGGACTGTGCTGCTATATATTTTAACAGGTGTAGGTTGCAAATTGGTTATTTAATGCTTTTAATAAATTTATGCCTTTGATGGGGAAAAAATAGAATAGATAAAATATGATTATCATGTTCTCATAATCATAAAATATGTGGTGGTATCTTCTTAGAAGTTGTCAATTAAAATTTAACTTAAATTCATTTAAAACATTGCACTACAGAAGATTTAAATCTTGGTAGTAAACAACTCTGTCAGTTACAGCTTTGGAGAATCTTACCTTACTGTTCCCACTGCTCAGTTCATTAGACATGTTTGAGCTTCTCCAATTCCTTGCTGGAGATATAATTTTAATTGTATTTCTTTCTTTTAAAAAATAATTTTCTTGGGATCTTTTTGAACAATAGTACTGTTATTCTATAGGTTTTTACTGTAGTAATATGATTCAAGTGTTCAGGCTTTTTAACTAGGGCAATATGATGTGCACTCAGTATGCAGGTGGTATAATTCTTTACCATACCTTTACCCTTTGTACTTGTTACTCATATTTTGATGTTTCTTATGCTCACTCATATACACGAAAACCATTGTTATTTCAGAATGTGGAAATCAACCCAAAAAACAAAATCACTTACTCCATGTGGAAAGATATTCCTGTGCCATTCTTTATGTCAGTCTACTTCTTCAATGTGCTCAACCCAAAAGAGATTCTTCAAGGAGAGAAGCCAATGGTGGAACAAAGGGGCCCTTATGTCTACAGGTATGATTATTCCTAAGCTTGTAATATATATATTTGTGTGTTTGTGTGTATATATAGATATTGATATAAGACTTCAGTATATCTCAGGAATGTAGTACTGTACGATTGAAGACATTCTTACAGTATTTTCTCCAAACACACTTCATTAATTAACATATTAAACTCATAAAGCACTTGTTTTTGTAACTTTTAAGCTAAAATGTGACCTGCTGTAAGACATTTTGCTTCACTCTGTGGATCTAACCATTTATCTGAACAACAGAACTTTCTTACAGCTAGAGGTCATCACAAATAAGCAACAACATATAAAAAACTATGGCATTGTTTAACAAAAACACTTAATGCAGGAATTGATTAGATACATTAGTAGAGCTGACTGTTAAGAAGTGTTGTCTGACTTACTGGCTGCTAGCATGGTGATTTGTGTTCATTCAGACTTCTGCTCTTCTGCAAGGTAACTGATGATGGGTTGCATGGAAACAGCAAAGCTGACAGGGGAAGCATATCATTTTTCATCACATTTGAATCAAAAACACTTCTCCTTAAACATATACAGCAGTACATTAGTCAAACATTTCACATGCAACACCAAAGAATATTTTTAAAGGCTGCACTTTTAAAGTTGTAACTTTCTATTGAGTAGTCCTTACACCGGCTTGTCAATAGCAACTTTTGGTACTTTTTATGGTTGCTTCCCTCACTGAACTGTTATGTACCAGTGTTTAAGGTGGCCTGAAATGGTACTAAATTGAGGACAAATGGGAATGTTTAGCTGCTTAAGTATAGCAGTGTACATTACTGTCCATACTTATGTGCTAAACACAACCACTTTAAGGTTAATAAAGTTTAGTTATGTTTCATATAAACTTATTACTTGTTTCCTTTCTGAAATCAGATTGAAAGGGTAACCCAAATCACAATGCCAACAGTTAGCAGATAATGACAGAACTTTTTAGCAGTCAGGTGTGAAACTGTGCCCAATCCAATCTTCACATTAATGGCAAGCATTCTTGGTAAATGATGCCCCATATAGTTTTGCAAAGGTGCTGTTGTTTATTTGTGATAATCTATATATCAGGCATAAGAAACTTTTAATTTGGAGATAAATTTCCCATAGATTGAAGCAAAAGGTCATAATTTTGTAATTATAAAAAGTGTATTTGGAAAAAAATGTCTGTACTTTATTAATACAAATAAAAATACTGTATTACTAATAAGACCCATGAACTCAAGCAAAATGTCATACAGCAAGTCACATTTTAACCTGATATTTCAATAATTTGTGTACCATCATATGTGCACATTTGTGTGTGTGTGCGTATCTGTGCATGTTTGCATGTCTGTGCGTGTGTGTCTTTGCACATGTATGCTTCGGATGTAGAGACATGCAGAGAACTGCCACAGTCCTTTACAGCCTTGCTTAGTGTGACATAAAAGTGATGTCAGTACATCTTTCCAATTCTTATTTCAGCTCGTAATTTAAATTTTCAAGATAGTAAATGGTGTTTTTGGTGTTTAAAGAACTTCAGTCCACAAAAAAACCTGAGTTATGGTGAGAAATACCTGTGTGCCAAATATTAAGTGTATGCATAAAGCTGTGCATAAGGAACATAGAAACGGAGATTGATCTTTATAGATGTACACATCAGTGGTGAAGTGGGTTCAGGTTAATCAGTACACCGAGAATTTTACTGCACAAAATGGAAATGTTTCCGTGAAAGGGACTAGTATGGGTACATAAACTCTGTAACCCTCTTCACGAGGGATGTCTAATTCTAGCTATTTGTGTGGGAAAGTTTATATGGTTCATAGGGATACAGTTTCAGCTCTGGTGTCCCACCATGACTTTCTGTTTTGGAGATGACAGGAAGCACATGATTCATGCAAGCATCCATTCAAGGTGTCATATGACTATCAGATCAGCAGGAAGTGAGAAGAACTTTTTTGTCCTTCGTTCTGTAAAAGATTTGTGGAAGACCCTAAAAGTTCCGCAAATAGTAATGTTAAGGAAAAAATTGCCGCTTGCTTGTTAAAATCTTAACAGCAATTTCTTTTCTTTGACAACAAAGGATCTTTGTTTAACTGCTTATTGTTTACTTACAAACCCCATTTCTGGAAAAGTTGGGACATTTTGTGAAATGCAGTAAAAACAAGAATCTGATTTGTTAGTTCCTTTGAGCCTTTATTTAACTCACAAAAGTACAANGTTGGGACATTTTGTGAAATGCAGTAAAAACAAGAATCTGATTTGTTAGTTCCTTTGAGCCTTTATTTAACTCACAAAAGTACAAAGAAATGACTTTTAATGTTTTGGCTGACCAACTTGATTGTATTTTGTAAATATAAACAAATTTTGAATTTGATGCTTGTAACACACTCAACCATGATACCCTCACCTGTTACCAATGCACCTGCTTATTGTGGAATGTTTCAAAATGGGGTGAACTGAATATTCTATGAACTTTTCACTCTTAATTTGCCCTTTTTTGAGTGTGTTGACTCAAAACTTTTGTCAGTTAAATAAAGGTTCAAGTGAATTAACAAATCACAGATTCTTGTTTTATTGCATTTTACAAAATGTACCAACTTTTCCAGAAATGGGGTTTGTATTTGTAATCGCTTTCTGACTACTGTATTGCTGTGTCCTTTTATTAAAATGCCTTTAAGAATTTTTCTAAAGTTAATTTGGCAGTGTACGCTTACACCACGTCTTTTACCGTTACCATTTCTCTTTCCTAGAGAGTACCGTCAGAAGGACAACATCACATTCCACCCAAATAACACAGTTTCATACAAGGAGTACCGCCAGTACCACTTCATGAGGAACATGTCTGTGGGAAATGAATCTGATGTGGTCACCATCCCTAACATGCTGGTTCTGGTAAAAGGGTTTGCACATTTATTATTCTTAATTTAATAAAAACATATGCAAACTGTAAAATTTTGGAATATCACAAGGGGTAAGTATGACAAGTCTAAGTGTGAGGATTGTTGTTCTGCAAAGGGGTGTGAAAATACAAGGTTTTTCTGTGAGTGCAATAGGTTTCTGTCATGAGTAGTTTTTGAAGTGTGCCATTACTCCCTGGTGCACATCACTAACACTTGTATGTTTTGTTCTTTTTGGACTCTTGGGACTTCTTGCATATCAGCACTTCTCATAACCTCCTGATACTATTTTCTGCCCCACTGAACCTGACTGAACCTCAGAGCTGATTATGAATAATCGCCATGTATTGCGGTGGTCTTTTCATAATAGTCCTCACAGCTACATATCATTGCTTCAGCTGCACAATGTTATTTCTGCAAGTCGACTCCTGCTGCTTTTGTACTGCTGGTTTGTAATGTGTGTCCGATCAGTGGAGTATTAGTGCTTAATTTTTTTTCAGTTCAGACATTGCTCATGAGAAGGTTGGTTTGTTAAGTGATGAGTTGGTGATATTTACTTGACAGTCTGAATGTTACTGTGCTTAGGTACTGGTCTGTTTCCCTATCCCTCTACCAGGGTGCAGCAGTGATGATGGAGAATATGCCGTATGCAGTGCGCTTGGTGATGAGTGCCACGTTCAAGACCTTCAACGAAGATGCCTTCCTTACCAAATCAGTGGGTGAGCTCATGTGGGGCTATGACAGTGAGCTGGTGGAATTCCTCAACAAGTACCTCCCAGGCATGCTGCCAACCACCGGCAAGTTTGGGCTTTTCTCAGAGGTGTGTGCTCATTTCCTGACTAACTTGTTTTGCACATATGTGCATGTTATAAAACTGTCATTGTGACTTTCACTCATGGCATGGTGACTTAAATGGTGTTGCCTATTGTAACATTAGTCCAAACTGACAAATCTGATATCTCTGTTGGAACCGAACTGTAGCTGAAAGACCCAAAAGAAGATGGTGGGGCGATTCTAAATAACTCATAGATCCTGTCTTTAGAGGCTTATGATCCTGTGTTTCTTGGACTGCCTTTAGTTCAACAACTCCAACACAGGACTCTTCACAGTGTTCACGGGCCACGATGACATTAGGAAGGTTCACAAAGTGGATTCATGGAACGGACTTAAGAAGGTGAGTGAGATCACCCATCTGACAAAAAGCAAAGTGTATACATATACATTTTTTTATTTAACGGACTGATTTCTTCTGGAGCATGTAAATTTTTGGTGTTGGTGTTCTGGTATCCTTCCACAGTTCAAAAATATATTTGAAGTGAATTGGTGACTCTAAATTGCCCCTTTATGCCCCTTTCTGTTAGTGACAGAGAGTATGTGTGATTGCCCTGTTATGGCCTATCATGTCTCATGTCCTCTGCAACCCTGTCCTCTGCAACCCTGTTTTAGGACAAGAAGTAATTGGTAGCGTATAGATGGATTTTCTTTCTAGTGACAGATTTAAAGTGACCTTACATTTTCGCAGCCTCTAGGCAAGAGTGTAAGATTATGCATCTCATGTAGAAGTAACATGGAGATGCTGTTTTTTGTGTCTATCATGGGTGCCTCTGTAAGCCTTTATGTACCTTTCTTTGGGGGATAATAATTCTTTCCCTCCTTTTTAATACTGAAAGATTATGAGTTAGTCCAGATTCTTCATCATGCCTGTTTGCTTGATGCAGGTGAACTACTGGAGATCAGAACAGTGCAACATGATCAATGGAACAGCAGGCCAAATGTGGCCACCTTTCATGACCACGGAGTCCACCCTGCCTTTTTACAGTCCAGATGCTTGTCGGTAAGCAATGACTATAAACAATACTGTTTAGTAATTACAGTTCTTTGTGAGATTGCAGAGCTAGTTTAGTGTTTTTCAATGATAATAATGTCATAAAATGGTAGCTGTCATAAGACTAAAAGCTGAATACGAGAATAGAAAATGTAGGGTGCCTTTATGTGTAGGGCCTCATGGGTCAATGACTTGCTTGTGACGGATCTGTTTGGTCTTGTTTTACTTTTAAGTAATAATGATGATGATAATGATGCTAACAACAACAATGATAGTAATAATGATAATAACTGTGTTTTAACTTTTTAAATAATAATGAGGTCTTTAAAGAATGATGTAGTAAATTGTACAAATAGCCCCAGGAGTTTTTTTTTTTAACCTTTTTTCCCTCCCAATTTATTTGTGTTCATTTATTAAACACTTAAGACACGTATGCCAGCTCCAAAGGGGTGCTTGCCTTCGATGTACATGCTGAGAAGAACTTGCTTTTTTCATGCTAAGGGCTATGGAATTCAATAGGAAATATGACATTACAGCTTGTTTTGACCAGTTCCAGTCAAGGTCTTTCTAGGTAGATGTTTTGCTGTAAGCAACAAGTAGGCAAGACCCCTGGTTGGTTTGAACTGTAAAGTGAGCTTGGTGCAGTTTTTGTTCTCTGGGGCTTCTCAACACAACCGTCTAGTAACTGTGATTTTATTACATGGGTTCTGGCTGCAGCATGTAATGTAGTTTACTAGTGTAAAACTGAGGAGGTGGAGTTGAGATGAGTCAGTGAATGACAAATGAAATGAAAGTAATGCTCTTTATTCTGTCAGTGACTGTTTAAAGCATCTTGATAAACCCCTTTTAACTTATAGCTCACATTTTTGTATGAAGTTTCTACTATAGCCCATCTCCAATTCCTTGCTCATCTTTCTGTATACCATCCTATAATCACTTCCTACTGTAGCCTATAATAAGTTGATTTTTGCAACATATCATTATCATCATCTCACTTTCAATAGTACTCTCATACTCGGGCTTGTTTTCACTCACCAAGGTTTGGCTGACTTCAGTCATATTCCCCAGGTCGATGGAGCTCATCTACCAAAGATCTGGAGTAACACAGGGTATCCCTGTTTTTCGCTACGTGGCACCCAAAACTCTCTTTGCTAATGGGACAGACTACCCCCCGAATGAGGGCTTCTGCCCCTGCCGACAGTCAGGCATCCTCAATGTCAGCAGTTGCAGGCACAGTAAGTCTTCTTATCTCAAAAACCTTCTTCTTAACTTATGTCATACTCCAGACAGTCTTTAGTGTGAACCTTAACACAGACTGACAGTCAGACTGCTTTAGCAAAACAGTTTTTATTGCAGACCTGCTACAAATCCTAGCATCCCCCGATTCTCAGAAAGTTAATAATGAAAAAGTGCACCAAAAATCAATTTGATCCAGTCCTATGTGTTCCCTTTCAGAAGCTCCAGTGTTCATCTCCCACCCCCACTTTTACAATGCGGATCCAATCTTGCGGAAGTTTGTCATTGGGCTAAACCCAACTGAAGAGGAGCATGACTTCTTTATTGACATACATCCTGTGAGTAACCCTGTCCACTAATTGACTTAGTTCAGAACATGGTTAAGACTGAGTTTTATACTTTCCTTTGCAATTTTACTTATAACGGTTAGACTTTTTAGTTAATACCCTGTTGTTATGAATTCATATATGGCTAATATTATTGTTGCAATTATTATTAACTAATACATAACTGGTAGGAGAGAACAGTTTCTGGGCTGTTCTAATCCTGCTCTGTATGTAGATGTTCTCCCCCAAGTCTGCACTGGGTTTCCTTCAGGTGCTTTGGACCAGGACAATGGATGGATGGAATATTTAGCTCATGAATGACTTTAGGTTGGATTATTCAACAATAGACTGGTGTACCTTGTCTCATGAATGATGCTTTCAGGTTATTGATGATGGATGGGTAGTATTTAGTAAATGTGTTTATACAAGATGGATTAAAATGTAAAATATACTATGAAAAGCATTTGCCAGTTGAAGAAATATGAAAATAGTTTGAAAATTTAATGTCTACATTTCATCTCTAGGCTTTTTCTTTGGGCAAAGGAAGCATCCACTGCTTCAGCATAGTTTTGATCTTTACTCTGTGTGCTTGTTTATTGCTGATATTCAGTTCTGACTGCTTAAAGATACATTCACACTTATTGTTAATTTGTAAGCCGTGAGGCAGGATTTGAGTGATAGTCCTCAGTACACAGTGTTGCTAAGCAGCAAATTCTTTGATAAATAATTTTCAAACGTTTGTCTCCTATAAAGTCTTTTTAGATTCTGATGTTGAAATTTGCACTGTCACATAGGTGGCTGTGTTTAGCTTTGCCTGGAGATGCAGTTGGCTCACTGGTAATGTACTGCTGGGGAAGAACATCTCAACTGAGCACTGGGCATCCTGTTAAATTCCTGTTAACCAGTGTGATGGTTTATGACTATTAAATATAAGGCAAACAGTTTTTATCCAGAAATACTAGACAGTTAACAGATGACCACTATCACCTACAACCTTCATCTGGTGTGGAATACATCTCTGCCTTTACAATGTCTGTAGCAATTCTCAGTTTGTCTGTTTCTCAGCTTCTCTTTGCTATGACTACATTTTATAGTAGATTTTAGATACAGTAGATTTTAGTCAGATTCACAGTATAGAAATTGGAGATACTCAGCTCTGTTCAGAAACATCATCTCCAAACTTTGGCCTCTTTTAGAAATTAGCCCCAGTGGGTTCTTTGCCCTTGGTACAATTAATTTTCAATAGAAATCCACCAGTTTTCTTCGAAAGACGCTGTCTCTTTGCATGTTGAGCATTGTCACTATTGGTGGGTCACCCAATACCAGTATGTTCATGTAAAAACCAAAGGAGCTTATTTTATGTATTCAACAAAACTAACATTGACTTTGACATATGATCGTGCACTTCTTTATCAGCAGTTGGCAATAAACGTGAGGCCTCTCCCAACTTACCTAAATTGGTTAGATAAACCTTTTTTTTTTATTTTTGCAAACAGGTCAGGATATTTATCCTATAACCTCTGTGCAGGTTTCTCACTTCTTATACTTTGTCTCACTTATCCATCTCGGTATGTCTAACGTTATTGTCTCCTGTGACAACCCCCTTTGACACCAGGCTGCGATGTCAGTCTCTGAACTTTGACCTCACCAGGAGTTTGACTTCTGGCTGCTCATTGTTTGTCTCTGTATGGTTATCAAACCTTGAAAGTTTACCAAATGATTACTTGCCATTCAACAGTGCAAGGACATTTGATAAACTAATTGAAAATTGCTCTGAGGATCACTTGCCAGTATAGATAATAACAGCAAGATAGAGATAATGCCACTTCATAACAGGTCTTTTTAGCTCATAATCAAATTCTCGTGAACAGTGGACCTGTCACACTATTTCTTCAGAGTTATCAACTTGGTTATTGAGATTTGAATTTATTGGGCTTCTTGGCTAAAAAGGGGAAAATACAGAGTTCTTACTCAACAGTAATCTTAATGGACTGGTTTATTGTTCTTAAGAAATCAGTACCAGTTTCAACTGCTAAGCGATGCCGCATTAGAGAAAATTTCTTTGCGTTATGTATGAATTGGTGTTCAGTCTGTGATAGTTTACTGGAGTATAAGCCATAGATTCCATGGCATGATCAAATACATTGGAAAAAGTACACACTAAATAAGTGTAATTTCACGATGGCCCAAATTTATATTTTTTTATTTTGTTTTAGATGTGTGCAGGCCATTTCTACATTAAAGTTTAATGTTGACAAGCTTTATTGTCAATATGTGGAAAAAATACAAGCCTGAATTTGAACTTTTTAGAATTTTAAATTGTTTTAGTCTTCAGACCAATTTCAAAATCAGTCATTTAGTTATGTAAAAATGACTTGTGACTGCAAGGCTTGAAATGGCAATGGTCAAGCTTCTACTGTAGAACATTAAGCTTGAGTAGTGTACTACCAAAACATTTTTATCACTATACTTTAAATCATTCTAATAAAAATACCACAAGAACATGAGGTGAGTGTAATAAAAAATATTGTTATACATTATATGTGGTGTTCTGAAGCAAAAAATGCATGGTTCAGTTTTCTTGAAATAGGGGAAATGTGCTTTGTAATGTGTTTATTTCTTCAGTGATTTTATAATATTCAAAGGGTGGGGAGCCCCCACAGACATGTTTTGTTGGGGAAATTCATAATTTCACAGAACCCATAAGGCCATTATTGTGTAGTTGGAGGAATGTCTTTAAATGGGTGATGGGAAGTCGGCTTCCTTGAATAGATAAGGTTTCAAATCTTCAATAAAGAAGGGAATTTACTGATAAGATTAACACCTTGTTTCTAGATTAATGTTTGTACAATACTACATATTTACACTTACGGTTTAAAAATTCTCATTTTTATAGTTCTATAGTAAGCTTTGATTTAAATTGCCAACGTTGGGGTGTTCAGCAATATTTGACACTGATTTAATCATACTAATTGAAACACATTTTTTACTGTGAGGACAAATGGTCTTCAAAATGGACTGACGCCAAGTGAGGTCCACTGCTGAACGTTCTTTTCAACATGGTAATATATTTGTTTCCAGTACTGCATTACATCCAGTACTGTCATACCATGCATTTTTATATATGATACATTTGTATTGCATTTTATTCTCTTAAACCCTGACTAAAGGGATTGTCGAAATGTGTCCTGCTTAATCCAGTCTACTTTCTTTTAGTTATAACCTCAAAACTGGATTTGGTCACCGTGCTGATATTTTGCTGTACTATCTAATATTTTTAAAGATCAATACATTTAAACTAATTCGTGTTACTCTGCTATTAATTTAAGAGGCCTTTAATTCCAATGTGTTTACATGATATCTTGATATGATATGTTAGAGGAAATGCTCTGGGATGTGCAAGGCTGGGTGATACCTGTTCTTCAGATTATCCAACAAACTACCATCTGCCTCATTTTTCCTCTATGCTGAACAGGAGACTGGTGTGCCCATGAATGTATCCATACGACTACAGCTTAACCTATACATGAAGAAGGTGGCTGATATCTCGTAAGCATAAGAATGTCTTCCTACTAGATATTTTGTGAGGTTCATAACCTTGAATTCTGTTGGAGTTTTTTAAAGTGGTTTGCTCAGTTTTCTCAGATTTTAAGTTCAAATCTGAACGAAATTGGTTCAAAAGATCAAATCAAGAAAAAAATTTAACTTTGTAATTTTTTTTCAGTCAAACTGGCAGTATATCTGAAGTGGTCATGCCCATGATCTGGTTTGAAGAGGTAGGAAATTGCTTATTTATTTCTCTTTTATAAACTAAGTCCAGCATATGCACTGGACCACATTGACTAAACTGAAGTATTGCACTGAATTTCAATGGCTATCCTCAGTAATTTTGCATGTATGAATGATTTTCATCTGTAAAACTGCTGATTCAGTTTATTTAGTGTGTAAGAAACAGCAGATGAGGTGATGCAGTGTCCAAATGTTGTACTACTTCAATAAAACAGTTAAAAGTTGAGCTGTAATTAATTATTATTAATTTATTAATATTTATTACACGCTGTGGCTTTCAGCAAACTGAAATCAGTCACCGTATGTCACATATCACCAAAGGGTTTTCCTTCTAAAGTGTTTGCATTTAATACGTAAGTATTGTTAGTGTGGTCAGTCATAGTATAGTAGATATATTTCACCAGACTTTATTACTCTTACATTAATAATGTGTGCAATGCCTTGACAACTTAGCTTGGACCTTTCTGGAGGTACACATTGCTAATGTGTGTAGTACTGTGTGCATGTTTTTGCGTGTGAAGTGGTCTGTTTGTCCTCATCCTGATGAATTAGCTGGGAACTGCCTGAAGGCACGCAACACTGAAGTGTGTAGTACCATGTCGCGGTGTGTGAAGTGGCCCATTTGTCTTCAGCTTGACAAATTAGCCAGGAAATCCCTGGAGGCACACATCTCTAATGCGTGTACCGCTGTTTGTTTGTGAGTGTTTGTGCAAAAATCTGTTAGGGTGAGAAGTGCCAGTGTGTCAAATTTCTGTGGCTTGAAAAACAAACCTGTGTGTACAGAACAAACGGACACGGACTCAGCATTGTAGATACAGAAGTTTCAATTGTAACTTACCTCAGCTGGAGTTTTTATATGCAAATCAAGTTCCAGCTGCCATGTATTATCTAATATCAGCTGGACTGTGAAGCTTCAGGGCCAAGATTGGCAACCTCTGTTTTAGAATGTTGGTAAATTTCTGTTATACGTTAAAACCGCAACACGATCATTTAGAACACTGACACCTTTATGCCTTTCCGTATTGTTCACAGAAAGGGTATATTGAAGGCCCCGTGCTCACAACATTCTACATTAACCTTGTGGTGCTGCCCACTCTTATGGAGTACATGCAATACATCTTCATTGCCCTGGGCATTCTTGTCATTCTCGGGGCTGTGATCTTGGGACTGTGGGAGAAGGTATGTACCCTCTTGCATGTCCACTCTGTAGTGTGTGCATGGCTTTCCAAGGGCTGGAATGCTAGCCTTTTGTGTTCTGGAAATTTGTTTTGAATGAATCCAGTTCTGTGTTTCATTTAACACGGATCAGATTTTTTTTTTTTTTTTTTTTTTTTGCATTCCTATTTCCTGTGTTGCCCTCTTACCTTTTTGTCTGTAATTACACAATATGTGATATAATTTTAACCTCATAAGTCCTTTTTTTCTCTGTTATTTTAACATTGCTGTATGTCAACTTATTTTTCACATGAACTTGTGGTTGTTAAAGGGCCAAAGTCCAGTTTGTTTTAAAAGACTCTGCCACATACAAACAAGTCCTCATAGGGCTGAGCACATTTCATCTGCAGTAAACATATGAAAACTCATGTTATACAGCATATTTTTGATCCAGATTGAGTGTGATGATACCTGTAGTGTTTTACAGTTGTAATCCTTATCCAGAACTTTGCCTATTATATTATTGTCAGTGGTTATTTTTTTTTTTTTAGTAAAACTTAGTACTATTAATAGCCAAACGCAAAAAAAAGTCTGCATATAATGATTCACCCAAACACCTTTTTGGTTTGAACAACATATTTGCCTTATTTCTTTTGCAGAAGTCTAGGGGAACTAAAATGTCAACAGAACTGAGGGGGAAAGGGGTTTGTTTGGTTCTCACACGCTGCCCCCCCAAAATGATTGCCATATGTTTGGAAATTGGCATCAAAATCAGTTTCAAGTAGAACTGATAAACATGTAGCTTGATCATTGTTACATTTTGTACATGTGAAGAAGCACTGTTTAGAACAGCTTTTTGACTATGATAACAGATATTTATGGTTAAATGCATGTAAAATCCAAAAATCCTTACAAAATTCAGCGTTATTTTTCTGGCAGATCATCATCCAAATATCAGTTTTAAACCTAATTAGAATTGTTGGCTGAAACTGCTAAAAATGTCCAAATTTATTGCATGGACTGTTCCCACTCTGATCATGTTTTTTGCAAATTTAAGCATTGCATGAATAACAAAATAACAAAAAAGCATAAAACTGATCCGCTTAACCTTTTTAAAAAGCTAATCTCTTGGCTGTGAAAGAATGGAAACTGTAGCTGTCCAATCAAGCCATTTATAAAGCCTGATTCCATTCTCACCTAACCAGAATAAATGAGGCTCGATTGTCTTTTAGGACAGCGTAAAAGACACAGTAAGCGACACGAGTGTTAATGAGATGCAGACTGAAAAGTTTAACATGACTGATGCAGGTGGGTAGAAAGAAGGTTTGGAAACCTTGTCTTCCCTCAGTGTTTCTTCTGAGCAGCAAAGGATTACAGTACTTCCCAGAAAACAATGACTGGGGGGAAACACTAACTAGATCTGGCAACCCAGGAGGAGGCAACTGCCAGTAGTTTACAGAAACCAATTATTCAAAAAAAGGTGGTACCAGATTTCTTGCCTTTGTGATGAACGCGTTGCATATCCATACCACATCTCCGTGTTTGACTCCACTGGCTGTACTTTCAGCATTTCACATGTGCTGACCAGTAAACGTGCTCTAGTTGCACCTTTCATCTTTCTTTAGATGTATGCATGTGTTTTGGCTGTGGAACAAAAAAGCATCTTTGCATCTTAAACCTCAAATGTAATAAAAGGAATTAAGTGCTACGGTGTCTGAACTGCATAAACGTTTTACGGTGTTACCTCTGGAAAAAGTCTAGAATACTGAGAATAAACAAAACACCGGAAATACACCCCACATTTGCATCAATTTTAGAATTTAATCCCACCCCTACTATCTGCGGATGTGAGTTTTTAGCTGTTCATGATAGTCTTACAGATTAAATAAGTTCCACTGAATGTATGTTCCCGTGCTTGTTTGTTTGAAGAAAAAGTATAAGTAAATCTGAAATATTTTCCATTTTTGATTATCAGTAAGACTGTATAGTATGTCTGTGCTCATGACTTGATCTGTAAGGTTTGCCTTATAATTTTTTTTAAATTATAAAGTAATCTTTTTGGTTTTGCAAACAGCAGTGTTAATTTTGATATGTAGGAGCTGAGTATGGCCAGTTGCTGTATTTGTTGTAATGTAAACTTGGGTTGCTTGCTGACCTTGTGGAATTGTTGGCTTCAGATCTTCGTCTTTTAATCCATCCTTCTCTTTACCTGTCGGTGCAGAGGTCCAGCTCTGAACGCATCGTTCGGTGCCACCCGAGTTCTGAAAGAGCCCCCTTGCTGCAGGACACAGTGGACTGACACCAACCCATTCGCTTTGTCCCCCTACCGCCTCTCCCCACATTATTGGCTGTGCCTCAAATATATATACAGCCAGCTGCATTTCTGCAGCCTGGACTGAAAACACCATAAAGCTTAGGAACCATGTTCTGTAAAGAAGCCATTCCTGCTTCAAAGATCATTGTTGGCCTCTCCCAAAATCCTCTCCCTTTCCTGACCACGTGTGAATGAAAAATGTAGTGAAGCAATGGAGCTGCACTTTGTCCACTAAGTTGTCCCTGATAACCTGTCGCAGGCCAATTTTGCTGAATAAGAGGAAACGGAGACTTTACAATAGATGCCTAAGAAGTATAATGAAGTCAGTATCAGTAGTGCTCTCTGCCTTGCAGAGCAAGGATTCCACTAGTTTTATTGAGTGAAATGGTGCTGAGACTTTTCTTTTTTTTTACTAGCATATATTTCAATTTTATCAACTCATTAGTAGGAGATTATAACATTTCATGCAAAGAGATTTTTTAAAAGTCTCTTAAAACTTTCAATTCATAGCTTCTGTCAGATACAGTATTGTAAACACTTTAAAGGAGCTTCATCATTTCACATAAGCTTTATTGTGTTGCAGTCTACCTTTGGTCTCTGTCTTCATTCTCCTCATCTTAAGTCCATAAATGATTCAGAATATATTCAAAGTTTTGAACTGAATGGTATAGCGGTCAAGGAACTGGTATCATTGTTGCTTGGATAATGTAAGCTGCAGTGCATTAAAAGTGTGTGTCAAGAGGTGTCAAACTTCTAATGTACAACTGGCTGAAAGAGAATGAGCACCATTAAATATTGTGGGAAGTTTGTGAGCATCTGAGCCATTCTTTTGCTGTCAAAATTGTCCTCTTCAGCCTTGCATTTGCTGTCAACAACTATACTTCTAATCTTACGATTCCAGAGTTACTTGGTCATCATTGTACGCATTACAACACTATTCTTCATACTCCACCTACTGCCTTAAATTATGTGGTAAATTGTACTATTTTTTTCACGTCTGTATGTCCAAAACTTCTAGAACGGTTTGAATACATTTGTTATTTATTACATGCCTTCAGCAAAGCAATGCATGATTCAGTGTATTTAGTAAATATTTGTATAACAAACTTTTAATCTGATTTAAGGGTCGGGTTTTAAGGCTTTAATAAAAATTTGCTAAATGGGAGCACTAAAACAAAGTTTTGTTTCTTTTTAAATTTGTGAACACTAAGCTTGGCTCTTCTACCATCATTTTGTAATTCCCCTGCAACTAAACACACATTTGTAATTTCAGTTATTTAAGCTATAAAATGCTCAGTTTGCTTTGACCGTACCGATAAAACTTAAGTCAACACTCTGTGTCTTGTCTTTGCGTTCAAGGATTTATGGGTTCGATTGTGCTTGACAATACTAATAATATATTGGAATTGTAAATACTTCCTGGTAAGAATGGCTGTTTGACAAATTTTTATTTAGGTAATTTAAGAAAATATAATGTATAAACCGAGGTTTGTTGCGTGACGAGGAATTCATTTCTTTGGAGAAGAAGAGCCTGCCAGTTTGAGGACAGACCCTTATCCGGAAAAATGCTGTTTATTCTCTCCGATGTTTAATCCCTTTTCAAGAAGTGCAGGACCAAGCCACTAATATATTACAGATACCTGGATGACATTTTTAGAGTTTGGCACCAGGGACACGAGACAACCATGAACACACACCATCCAAAAATAACAATAAAACAACACTGGGACAAATGGGATAAATCTGAGCTTCGTACTGCCCATCATACTGATAATGCACACATTTCTTGAGACATGTCTATAAAAGGAGCACAGGGATGAGGGATTTGTGAACAGCATTATTATCTGTCCCTTTCTGACCACAATCTCTTGGTTGAAGGTGTGAAGAGATGATTTGCACAACAATGAAATCACACCGGATGTACACTTATACATGAAGGCTTCGCCGGAATGTTTGCTGTTTTATGTGAGACACTCTAGTGGCCCGAATGCCACAGCACTGAGTCTTATTTTTTATAGTTCAGGATAATGCGGTTTACTGATTATTAATGGAGGGATGAGTACTTTGTGCAAAGTGGCCTACAGTATGGATAAACTGCTAACAGCTCTCCCTGTAGCTGCATTCACAAACCGATGGCAGAGGCGCTTCACAGCTCCTGTGTTCTGGGTTCCAGTCTAGCTGTGTGTGGACTTTCCATGTCCTCCTATAACCCACTTTCCGATTTTCTCCCACGGTATAAAGGTGCAGCTCAAGTGAAATTGTGACTCTAAATTTGCCTTTGTGTATGTTCATGGGTGAATGACCAACCCTCCCTTCTGCATATGGATGGATGGATGGATGGATGGGTGGGTGTAACACATCTTCTTGCAAAATCTTATTGAAAAATTGTAGACTTAATACTGTGTGCAAGTACAAGGTCCTCATGCAGAGGGGAAGCAGCGCAGCTCCCCTGCTTAACAGCTTATTTGGGACCGAGAGCTGCAATGGGGTTGAATGTGACAGAGCAGCTCGTGGACGCTGAACAGTTACATGTTCAGCTGCTACTATTGCGGCACCAACCACAGCTGGGATTACGGACTACTTTTTCTTCTTAGTGTTTACTTGCTTATAGATTGAGAAGATGATTCTGGAAAACCAGTGTTTATTGATTGTTCTTTTCCTTTTCATCTGGGGTGGCTGACCTCTGAGATGCCCTTTGAGGACTGGCTGTTTCAGCCTCGCACAGACAGGCAGAGCTGTTGTATATCCGTGGGTAGGAAGCGAAACTATTGATTTGTAGAGATACACCAAGAGACATAAGATAATGTGATTTATTTAAATGAATGCTGCGTGAGGTTGAGTGTTTCACTCGGTTTTAGGTTAACTGAGCCGTCTGACCAGTTAGGTCTGTGAATAAATTTTGTTGGCCTGTAATGTCATGGTGCACACTGGCTTGCTTGCTTTTATTTGTTTATATTTTTGAATGTTGTTTTTAATAATTTAATTGTAGTAATGTGAATTTTTAACAACCCTGTGTGTTACCAGGTCAGTCTGGCGACTCTGACCATTTACCCCATCCTTCAAGGTAATACGTTCACTAGATTAGAAAGGTCAAGATGGAGTTGGAGTATCTGTGAGATGTTTCAAATTATCTGGTAAGATCTATCCTGTAAGAGTCTTCTGACAGATAGGTTTTGGTAAGGTGAATGCTGTGGAAAGAGGGAGATCTGAGGTGAAGGGCAGCGCTAATAAACTGGAGATTTCTGACATTGTGAGGTGGGCAGTCTGGGTGGAGTCGCCCATCTTAAAAGAAGGCTTATAGCCACTAAAAAGATCATTCTTGATGAGGAATGTGGAAAACTGATTTTAATCTTTCAAGGGTTTTGCAAAGGAAAGGGCAATTGAAACAGGTCCATGGTTATGGATTGAATTTTCATTAATGGCTGAAATCTGGACAAATTTGAAGGTAAATGCAACCAAAGGAGAGAGAAATTAAAGATAAATTAAATAAAAATAATGAGTTTGGTTTAATGGGGAATTTATTTGTAAAAAATAATGTATACTATCAAGAGGATGAATACTGGCTTGATGATAGAGCAGGAGGTCGGAGATATTGATGTCAGAAAGGAGTTGAAATACAACGAATGAAGCCTTGCTGGGAATTCCATTGTAAAAGAATGAGTCTGATGTGGAGAAATTTCTGTTGGGGCCCTCAGTTTTGTCTGGAAAAATAAGGCAAACTTTTCAGAGGTAAGGGTTGAGGAAGGCCAAGGAGACGTGAAAATATGGTTTATTTACAGCCTTCTTCCGTAAAACTGTAGCACTGGGAGGAAATGCGCCCAAACATGACGAGAACGTGCTCCACACAGACTGACATATGCTCTGACAGCCAAGGCACCGAGAGGCCGCAGCACTTGCTGCTGCACCACCGTTTCACCTGTGACAGAAGGCTGCCTGTCTGAATGTCCTTTTGCTTCATTGTATGTTAGTCTTTCCAGAAGAATCAATTGACACTTGTTCACTGGAAGGGAGGTCATGAAGCAGCCCCAGAAGGCCATCAGGGTAATACACTATGGTAAGTGCTCAGAGACACCAAGTGCCCCAAGTCACCTGCCTAGGTGTTTTTTTTTACCAAGCTGTGCCAAGCTTGGAGAATTTAATCCTCTTAATGATGGTTTTGGTGGTGTGATGAATGGATTAATACCCCTATGAAGACATTAGACTTTCTCTTTCTTTTGCTGGTCTGAAAGAAGAAACCACTAGATGGCAGGAGTGACTAACTCCAAAAAAGGAGACTTTTTTCACTTTAAAAGAAACCAAGGCTTTAAACCATTGTTACTTACCTTATTGGGTAATTTGACATATCCTTCCCCAAAGGATCCAGAATTTTTTTAAATAAGTTACAGGTATAACTGACCACATTATACCTATTTTTGCCACATCGATCACTATACAGTTCAAGTGGGCAAATTTTAGTCTCACTTCTCACCTACTGCACTGGTTTAGAATGGGAATGAGAAAAGGGAGGATCTACATATCTCTCTGCTGCTTCTTTTTCCAAAACCAACCAGCATATTATTAGAGTAAGATCTACCACGTGGAACTGTTGATGTAAAAACTATACTCTGCAACTGTTCCTCCCAGCAGAATTATCATCGTGTCTGTTATCTAGTCTCTGACTCATGTCCTTTTGCCCTCACTTCTGTCGTTCCACTGAGAAAACGTTCAAAAACCAACATCATTTTTAAAACTCAGATTGAATATTTCTTCGATTGACATTCATCACAGACTGCTGGTTGAACTGCATCCTGATAAATCACATTCTTTGTCTTTGCATTGCTTGCGCACACAAGGAGGTCCATGTTGCTACTCACCTCAGAGCTGGTCACATAGGAGAAGAAGCTGGATCACAAGTCGACACCTGCAGTCTTCATTGTTTACCCCTGTGACTTGTTAGTTCCTGTGAAACATACAGTGACAGGGAACTGCAGGCACTTACATTTGACAGGTTAATTCGAGGCCAGAAGGAGAATTCAGGGGGTGAACGTGACTCCTCTGTCAAATCTTGTTGGAATGCTTTTTTTTCTACTGCACAGGGTTTGAGTTTTAACTTTTTTTCAAAGCACAATTGGTGCTCCAGGATAGTGAAGGATAAAAGGGCAGTGAAGATAGAGGGATAGATAGATGCGCAAGGAAAGTGTGACATGGATGGGAATTACCTAGACCCACCCCCCCGGCCTGCTGCAGTCATTACAGCACATTATCTATAATTTGCCTCCTAGTACTTGTTTGACACACCATCTCCCAGTCTCTGTTTTAGTTGGCCTGTCTGTGTCTCTTCCTCTCTGCAATGGGGTAATGATCCACAGGTAAAGAGTATCCACCATTCTGCACCTGTGTGTATGTGAGTTCTGGGCACAGTCAGCTGGGTCTATAATATTATCAAACCCATAATGAAAAATTTTTTTGGGGGGAAATCTGACAAAGACTCAGTGAGGACAATATGTTCCGACCCTGTAGAGAACTACCCCTCTATCTTCATAGAGACCCCATATAAAATCAGCTCTGCATCTTCAGAGTCCTCATATAGACTAGTACAAAGGTTTATAAAAAGACCTTGTGCAGGACTAGCCTCGCACCTTCTCAGGGACCCCGTACAAAACCCCAAAAACATACTGTAGAGCATATTCACTGCAGCAGATGTCAGACTTGTCCCACTGCCTCATTTCCACACCAACAGTTTTACTCCCTCTGTCACTAAACTTGACAATATTGACTTGAGCTAATTCTTCTGAACCCTCAGGAAAAATATATTGTCCCCCCCCGAGCATGTATTGCCGAGCAAAGATTATGACATGAAAGTGTGAAAACGGAGACTGAGGGTTTGAACATTTGATTTGTGCAAGAATATTTCTGAAAATTTCCCCGTTCATGAGTGAGCACACAGCACTCTTTCTCTCAGTCAAACTCATTTTTATTAACCACTTATCCCAGCCAGGGTCACATCTGAACAGAATGTCAGTTTATACAGCTTAGCCACACCCTAAAAGCAATTTAGAGTGACTAAATAACTTGAAATGCATGTCTTTGGACTGTGAGAGGAAACCCACTCAATCACAGGGAGAACATACAAGTTCTACAGAGAAGGAGCTGGATTCAAATCTATGCCCTCACAGCACTGCGAGGCAAAAGCTCACAAATCTATGCCACCAGCATACAGCACAAGAAATGTCAACAGTTCTCAACTCAGAGATTTCCTTCCAACACCTGTTTTTAAAATGAACATGTCAAGAAGCCTAGCCAGTCCGAGGTGCTTCTTCTTTATTTCCCCTGTCCAGCCAACAACATGCACTAGATATTTGAATCCAAGTCACATTGCTGGGAATATGGGATTTGAACTCTTGGAATTCCATAGAATTTGAATTCTTCTGAGATGATTCAAAATGTGTATGACTGTGTCTTTTGCAACAACAGACATTGGCATATTATACTGAAAGATGTTCTACAGCTAAAATATAAATAGTAGACATAAAGTGGAAATACACGCTTTCTCTGTATCGCATGTTCACTCACCACAACTGAGCCCATTACTTCACAAACTCTTTACACACTAATATGGTTGTGTGAGAGGTGAAGGTGGCGATATGGCAATAAAGTGGGATTTCATCCAGGGTGAACCCTTCCTCGATTAGCACCCCGTGGAAGAGTCCAGACCACCACAGCCCAGCCTTAGGAGCAGCAGTTAATAACAGTGAGTGACAGTGAAGGTGGCCTCAAGAATAGAGGTGCAAGGCAACCAGGGTTAAAAAATAAATTTTTTGTTAACTTCAGTGCAGCCCAAACCTATGGAACCCTCTCTTTTAAAGAAGAAACAAGACCACCAAAGCAGAAGCGTGAAAAAGGAATCAAACTTTAAAAAAAATCCTATTTCTTCAGGGAGCTCTTCTCCCTGCTAGCCTCCTAAACCTCTAAAGGATAGAACAGATCTTTAAAGACCAATTCATAAACAGTGAACGGCAGATAATGGTTCTTTTAGCTTCTAGCTGTTTTTTCAGATATGCCCTGTGGCGGGTATTATACATTCAGCGCAGACCAGAACAAATAATATTGTATTTGTTGAAATAGAAATTTTATCAGTAAATTAAAAAACTAAATTTAGTAGAAAACCCGGAGAGGACTTTGTTCGAAATAATGTCAAACGAAGATTTTACCATCAGTGGATTTCTGATGATGAGAAAGTTTTTAAATGGACAGCTGGCAGTAGCAGGAAGGAATAGAACCTGAACATGAGGGAAATCATGGACAAAGCAGTTATTACACTCTCAATATCTTCAGTCAGCAACAAGTAAGGCTTCTGTTAGAATCTTCCTTTGCCTGAGAAAAGGTGTAGAATTTCTTTTCCTGCACTCCAAAGAGCAAAATGTGGACATGCAGGTTCTCCTGCGCTGGATAAAATGAAAAATGAACTCAGCTGACATGGTGGTTTGTAATGTTTAATGTACTCACTGTGTTCTTCAGTATTACTGAAAATGCAATGAACCTTTTTCTATTTATCACACAGAGTGATTGAGGCACAAAAGGGACAATGCCTTCAGTGAACCTACACCTTTTACCGTGACCCCTCTGGTTCAGCTACGCAGTCCGCATCTGCACAATTACCTGCACGCAGTTTATCCTCTGTGTGTTGCCATCATGT
Source organism: Arapaima gigas (assembly GCA_900497675.1). Classification (NCBI taxonomy): domain Eukaryota; kingdom Metazoa; phylum Chordata; class Actinopteri; order Osteoglossiformes; family Osteoglossidae; genus Arapaima; species Arapaima gigas. The sequence continues at coordinate 529,876 of UFQX01000048.1, forward strand.
CGTTTTTTTAAATCAATAAACTTTTGTTTTTTATCTTTTAAATCATTAACAGCATTCATTGAAACGCCAGTCTCTAAGCTTTCCCCGACTTAGCGATGGAGTTCCGAAGCCCCCCTATTGTGAACTGTTCACAGGCTGTTTTTGCCATCTGAACATAATGACAATCTGTGAGAGCTGCCAGGAGGCTTCAGAACTTACTGGAGCTACTAGGGAACTTAGTGCACACGTGAGTGTTCACGGTCCCGCACATACCTGTGTGTAGAATGGCGATAACTGAGTCAGATTGCTATTGCAACAGTGAATGTTTGTTTCCTACACCAGTACTGTGAGCATGGAAATGTTTTATTGGTGCTTTTTCACAAAGGTCACTTGACTTGATGAAGATGTTCGGTGTTCAAAGGTAGCCAGTAGTGAAATAAAGGGCAACTTTGTGGCTATGGCTTCCGTTTTCGAAGAGTTTGGAGAATAAGCGTTTTGTTTCAGGGCAATTTAAGTTTATATGGTTGGGAGTGGGTATAAATTCATAAAATGTTTCAAATTTAATAACACGGTACATAGTTTTTCTTCTTGACTGAACAAAAACGAAACAGCAGCACAGAGCAAATATTCTTATTTTGCATATACTTCTGACAACACATATACTATATGTTCTATAACACTCTTGGTCTGCATGAAGGACTGGAGCTGGCGATCGGGCAGTAAAAGATTATATGATGGGCTGCAGACAGTTCAGTAACAGAGTCTAAGTGGAAAGAATGTTTAACAGAACACCATGAATCAAGTTAAGAGAGCTGAGAAAAGAGCATAAAACTAGCAAACATCCTTAAACATTATTCTCCTTCTGCTCGTTGACTTTCAGAATATCAGCTACTTTGTTCTGGTTAAGGTGTTTGGATATGCTTCCAGTGCAGGAATGCAGTACCGTTAGTACTTCAGAAGCTGGAAAAATGTGGAGGACAGCATTGGTGGTTTTGCTTAATGCGATGGTCCTCTTAAAGTACTTGGGATTAACTTTTGTGTGGACGATACAGCTAAGGCAAGTGGAGAAGAATGCCCGGCAAAAGCCAGATGGAAAATGGCACTGTGGAGGACCAGGTCCTCCTCCTTTATAGGGAAAACATTAGTCCTGAAGGTTGAAATCCTCCCCACATCACTGGACTGAACCTAGGTGTACTCCTTGCCCTGCTCTAGGTGGAGGGGCCCTAGAAAACATGCTTTTCGATTTCACTGGGGGCAGGTAATAAGTATGTGAGGAGGGAAGTCATACACCTTCCAGAGGAGAAGGGGGGAGGGATGTGCCCGACGTGGCTCTGATACCGGACTGCCGCTTCTATTCCCAGATCTGTAACATCCCCACCAGAACTTTGTACATGTTTGGCTGATCCTGCTGATTTATCACCTGGTGAAGTCCCAACATTGGACCAAACACTGAGACCTGGCCTGTTCATTTCAGGCATGTTGTCATGTGGGGCTGAGGTAGAGACCCTCCCTAAGCACAGGGCTTTGTACAAAGTCCTACTAGAGAGGAGGGGCACTCAGGCTCTCCTGAGGCTCATGAACAGCACATGCACAAGGATCCAACTCACAGGACTTGAACAGCCTGCTGGGTGAGTTGCCAGATAAAGAGGCACTGTACAGGCACCGTTTGCATGTTCTCCCATGTTCACACCCCTCAAGCATGTGTGGAAGAAGCTACTGACAACCTGTTTCTCTTCTTCCTTGCCTTGGAAACCATGCAAGTGGTGCCTTCTGAGTCAGACTTAACTCGATGGCATTTACACACACATCGACAAAAAAATGTATACATTGTCTCATTGTCTGCAAGTATCGACCATTAAAATTCTACTGTATGAGGCTCAAAGAAGAGAGCTGCAGTCCAGGTGGGCTTCTGCTGCATTTCCTGAGCTGGGAGTGATCATCAAAGCAGTTTGGATTAGGGTTTTTGAGCAGTACTGGGTCACAAGACCTCACAGCTGCAGAGGTCCAGATGAAAATGTGTGTCCTGCCTTCAGATTTTGCTCAAACTTACATGCAGGTGCAGCAATACATAACCAAACAAATGTGAAGACACCTCTTGCTCTCTTTCTTTCTCTCTCTCTTGCATACTGAAATGAATGCAGACAACTAAATGGAGGGCTTAGATCCATGAACATAGAAGAAATAGCACACAATGCTTACAGGTACAGATATGGATAAAAGGAGATCCAGCAAAGGTCTTCAGGAGAAACAAACTAGCATCACTGCACATTGGCATCAGGATTTTGGTGAGAAAACATGCAGCTGCCCAGCTGTTTGTAAGTTTTTTTAAATCTTCATATTCTGCCTTGTGCTTTACACTTCCACCTTTGATGTTGTAATTCATTACTCTATTTCAGAAACGTGCCTTTTCTCATCGGTGAAGTTGCCTGAGATTTAATATGATATAGTTTGAGTTTGTTTTTTTCTCTTCACCTTCATTTGATTCTGTACAGAAGAAATATTTGAGAATCCCCATTTAGAATGAATTACAACACATGGTTCAACAAGCAAAAACAGTCCTCCGAGTGCAGTATTCAAAGCGGAGAGGTGCCTTAAGCTTCACTGGTATCTGTAGCCTCAGGCAACGAGGGGCGACCAGTTAAATATATTTTTTGAAATGACTTTTCAAGTCACTTATTTCTCATCCATGACTCCAGATGTTTCATTACACAGCTATTGGGCAGCGAACATATTGGTGTGAATCTTTGTTGGTCACACACACACAAAATCACACGGCAGCTTTTGTAATGAGTTTTCAGTTCCTCCTTTGAGAATGTGGTGGTCTAGAACCTTTCCTGAAATACAACACACAAAGCTAAGTGGGTTTCACTCTGGACAGGATGCAAGCCGATTGCCGAAGTAGCCAAACGGGTGGTAATGCATGCAGGTATGTTATAGCTTTTAACATTCTTGCTGCCCACTATCATGCATATACATTTGCCGGCCACTTTCTTAGGACCCCCTTTGCTCTTAGAAGAGCCAGAACTCTTTTGTGGTGTGGATTCAATAAGGTGCTGGAAAAATTCCTTGGAGATTGTGATCCACGCTGACATTATTGCATCATGTAATTCCTGCAGATTCATCAGCTGCACATTCATGCTGCCAACCTGCCATATCCCAAAGGTGCTCTGTTGCATTCAGATCTGGTGACTTTTCATGTTCTTGGAACCAGTTTGAGATGACTTGCACTTTTTCACATGGCGCATTATCATGCTGTATACAGCCATTAGAAGATGGGTAAATTGCGGCCGTAAAAAGATGCACATGGTCAGCGACAACACTCAGACTATGGCATTCAGATGCTCTACTGGTATTAGGGGTCCCCAATGTGTGCCAAGAAAACATTCCTCAGACCATTACACCATCACCACCACCCTCAACTGTTGACAAAAGGCAGGTTGGCTCCATGGCTTCATGCTGTTTATGCCAAATTCTGACCCTACCATCTCTGTGTCCGAGCTGAAATTGAGATTCATCAGACCAGGTGACATGTTTCCAATTTTCAACTGTTCAGTTCTCGTATGCCAGTCCTGACCATAGCATCAGCTTCCTCTTCTTGACTGGATGGAGTGGAACCCAGTGTGGTCTTCTGCTGTTGTACCCCATCAGACTCATGGTTCCTTTTTTCACGTTTACAGTTACAGACATACAGTTTTTGCATATGTTTGATTCATATATCCGCCACTAGTACGTCTACAACAGCTGTTTAAGATGGTGTCCATCCCTGAGAAGCATGTTTTTAAGATTTGAGGAAACAAAATCTTCTGAATGTTCAGAAGAAAGTACTGAAAGAATCAACCTGATGTGAAGTTAAGTGGATGAGTGACTTCTTCAAAACTAGAACAGTGGAAAGGGAAAGAACAGTGCCAGGAAATTAGTTTTCAATGAACCACTGGTAAATATTCAAACTGCTTTTACTCAGGCACCAACAATATGAGTTAAAGAAGCTTCACATTAGCCACACACAAAAGTCATCAGTTTACTGAAACTTTTGACATATTTTTCTTCCTTTGCGCAGAACTGCTTATCAGTGTTTATTACAACATTTTGGTGGACTTTAATGATTGTGTTTTTACGGATGTGTGTATCCCAAGTTTCTGTTTCAAGACGTACAAGTCAGAATAGTATTAAGGACTTGCCGCAGCTCATTACGAAGCCACCGCTCTAGGATGTAAGCTAGCAGACAGGCACCAAATCAGCTTACACATATTCAAAGTCATCACAGTATACTGGGTTCTCAACTTACAAACAACACTGTGTCTAGAGCTCTTGGTAAATCAATTTGTTTGTTACACTGTTCTCTAATTTTTGGGCACTTGTTGACTTGAGGTGAAGGGTAATATCTAAGAAGAAGTAGTATGCAATAAATATCAGCTTAACCCAACTCGCCAAGTCTCGTCATTTTGGTTCCACAGAACCAAAAATAAATAATGAAATCCAACATGGTTATGACTCTCAATGACCATTAGAGCTTTGCTACTCCTGAGACTGCAGTGGACATCCATTCCCTCAGCAGGAACTTGACTAGCTGTCCATCTCACACAGTGGTAGACCACAGATTAGCCCTTAAGGAGAAAAATCCATGAACAGTGGATGATACGCCAGATTACAGGCAAAGATGAAACCAGAGATTTCTGACAACACCCAGGAGATGCTATGGGAGGAGCAGTTGGAAGTAACTCCTTCCTAATGGGGCCCTGCCTCCAAGTTCTGTCCAGGAAGCTGCTGCACCGAGGACAGAGTGGCCTCCATGTGGCTGACCTTGTATACACTTCTTTGAGTGGGAGGGCGCTGCGTTGACTTGAGCTCCAATCCCTCATAGGAGCCCTCAGCAACAAATGGGCACCAGCAGAATGCTCGTTTGAAACCTGAACGGAACCTAGACAGACCAGAGGATGGTGGTGACTTCATTTTAGTATATGTAACTGGTAACAGTTTTTGTTATCTATTATATATAAAGAGATAAGCAGTTAGTGGCATGGAATCAAAGACACAAGGCGGTCTTACCTATCATTTAGGAAGCAGTAGATAAAGGGGTTATACATGGTAGAGCTCATGGCTAGCCACATCACAGCCAGATAGACCTGCTGAATAAACAGCTTCTCAAAAAGGTGAGGAAAGTAGACATACATTAAGAAGTAGACATGGTAAGGTAGCCAGCAGACTGCAAATGTGGAAACCACCATGATCATCATCTTCACCACCTGAGTAGAGAGGAAACAAGTGTTGTATAAAGCAGATGTGTTGCAGATATTCGTGACAAAAGAAATTTCAGTATAAGGCAGGACATCTTAGATCTAAAAAAAATCGTAATCTTCAGAAATGCTACAGCACCAAAAACGACACACTCTAATCCTTTTAATTCTGTCTAACTCCACTGTCATAAAAATTGAGTTTGCCAGCTCTAGGTTTCTTCCAAGCCAAACCACCTGGCTAGAACATGGGTACCTTGCGCTTGGCTGCCAGCTGCTCTCTATAGTGGTCTGAGGAGTCCCCTGGGATTTTGCCGGCCCACAGCGTCAGGCCGATCACTAGATAGGCACAGCCCATCACCAACAGGGGCAGAAAGTAGATGAGCATCGTAACACACAGATGGTATCTGGGGAGACCGGGGCGGCAAGGAGAGAGTATGAGCATGCAGGATGGAAATGCAGAGCTGGACAGTACAAAGAAAAGGAAGGAGTAGAAGTGAGTACAGTGGTCAAAAACTATAAACAAGTAAAGTTACCGCCATTTAAAAAAAATATTCTTATACAAGTACATGTGCAAACGTACTGGAGTCACAGTGAATGTATCATGTCAAAAAAAGCTGCTCAGGTATCAATTTACTTTGATCCAAAGTGGTGCTTTTACTTTCTGATCCAACTTCAATGCAGTTTTCCACTAACTAACTAACTAACTAACTAACTATAACCGCTTGTTCAATGCAGGGTCTCAGTTGCCCAGAGCCTGTACTGGAAGCACAGACCGTTGCTGGGCAAACAGATACTATGGGCAGTTTAGAGTCACCCATTCATCTGAAACCCATATCTTAAGACTGTGGATCCTGAAGCACATAGGGCAAGCGAAGGGTTCATTTTGGTCTTTCAGGTAGGGGTGACAATCATGAAAAGAAAAAAAAGGGAAAACTGATAAGATGACACCACACAACAGTCCAACTCAGGAGGGCGAGATGCAGGCTCTGGGTTGACGATAACTCTTCTCTTCCTTCAAGAGAAGCTTAAATGTTTTATAGGGAATTCGGTCCTGGGTGTTTTGGTTCCCCTTGCACTGCCAGTGTTGGAAAGTGCAGTGGTGGTATGTTTACCTCCTATTTATGACCTCATTTGTGCATCTCAGCAAGGATTTGTAGCTTCTGAATGGTGAGACATTCACCTCACCCCCCACGGTAATGGCAAACAGAATTTTTGTCACTCCTTTTTTAATACCCTAGTGAAACAGGAGGTTCAAAGCAGCAGGAAGGAAAGGAAGGAAAATCATTTTAAGTAGCTTAGTACATAAACCTGACATTAATTGTTGTCACGCAGAAAGGTACCAATGGGTGATAATAACACCTATCAGACTGTAGTATTTTGCATTTTAATTTGACAATATTTAACTGGCAATTTAGATGTAATATACTAAAACAAGACACTACAGATAAAAGCTGTATAAAATACAGCACAGACAAACATCTATTTAACATCACCCAAAAAATCAGGAAAACCTCTGGCCATTCAAATACATTTATTTTAAAACAAATATTAATACTTGAGCAATGCAGTGTTTACTTCAGAAACCCAAGGTTTCCAAATGATTGCACAGCTGTGTTTTTTCATAGTTGCTGGTGTTACAAAAGAAAGAAAATGTAATATGCAATGATTTGTACAAGTAACTGCTAAGGGACTTAACTCTTTAACTCTACACTTTGGCGACTGTGTATACATTCGAGCCTCTTTAGTTTGCAAAATGTGTGTTTGTGTTTTTATTCACCAGTGCAGAGGAGTAGACATCGCATACAGAAATAATACAGTGTGATCATACCATTATAGTGAACTCAACATACCATCAACAATGCAACCTGTTTCCCCATAGTTTTCTCCTTAAGAGTTGTTAGATGGGCATCGTCCCAGGGAATTCGGCAATATTGTCAAAGATAGTTAGGAAGACCCTCAAAGCCCACGTAGAGGCGAAGGGCAACTTCAGTATCATCAACCTTCAGGCAAAACTGTAGGCACCTAGTTGCATATCATTCAACCATTTGCTGCAAGAACAACAAGAGGGGAAAGCGTACAACTGGATGACAAAACTTAGACCACAACAGAATCACAGCAGGAGGGAGCAGGCACCCTAAGTATACTTTGATTCCATCAATTAACCACTAAAACATTTAATGTCACCAGTAGGAGATGAATCAGCCACGATCATTGCGATCCAGACCCAGTTTCTCTGTGGTGCTGTGTCTTGCCATATTGTTTGCCAAACACTTCACCATGCCGGTACAATCTACCATCTACAGTCCTGAAGCAGTAGAGGAAACACACAGACAGTGAGGCGTTCACTTTAGCGGAGACTTTAATGTGGGCAATTGAACAGGTGAGAAGCTCTCACAACGCAGACAAATGTGGCTCACCTTGTATAGAGGCTCAAGCCATCTACTGTATCTCATCACGGTAAACACAGAACCACCCTTTGATCAGTAGTCCAAGCTTTGATGTTAATACAATCACTGAGAATTCCTGATAGCAAAGAAAACCAGTTCCCGAAACTCTCCTCCTAACCACATTCATGCTTCATACCAAACCACAAAGGAAAGCTGAGAGATTATCGATGCTCCTCAGCTCATTAGTGTCAGACCATCTATGGACTTTGACTCCCTCGAAGCCATGTCTTGTGTAGCATCAAAGATAACCTATGTTTCTCCATATCTCAACACCCTCCCTTATCTTGGGGGAGTTTATTGCAGGCTACCAGAGATTTCATTTATTTAAGTTGCAACATGTTTTTGGTAGCAGTTTCTTCAGTTGTAAACCTCCTACAAACTGTAGACCAATTTATCATGTAAGCATACAGTGCTCCTCAGCATCTGGTTATTTTCACCCTTATTATCTTCACAATCAATAAAAGCTTAACAATACAGATGCAATTTCACTTATTTCCTGAGAAGGTGCTGTAAAAGGCATTATAATATATAGCTATAACAAATAAGAAAAGCATGATTTAATACTTTTAAACGTTCTTAATTTACAAGTATATGAACGTTAAAACTAATTTAAAATGACTGAAAATGAAAATATATCGTCTCTCTCCACAGACAACTGTTGAGTGGCGACTTGACTGATTTATCCCCTAAACGTGGTCAATGTTTGTCGTCTTGGTTTCTGATGCTCACACAAGTCAGACAGGAGCTTTAAACACTATAAAGGAGAAATAAAGTCATTCAGTCCCATTACTACTCTGAATGTGTCAACTATTGGCTGCAAACAGGTCAGCTTTGCACCTTTTTTGCTTTTAAAGTGAAAAAAACATACAATTAAAAATAAACAAACTCACTGTCAATGTGTACAGCAATGTAAAAACAAAAAAACAAAATTTATTTATAACGATGAACTATAAAAATGGCACCAGTAAATCGTAACAATGCTAAGGAAATATGAAACATTTGTTTTACAGAATTTGTATGGTTCTTTTTTCATTTAACTAAGTGTGCTTAGGTATGGATGTTTTTGTTTTATGCCAGACTGATAAATGGTTGCATAGTTATTGTCCAACCTTGAAGAGGAAGTGTTTCATTCTCAGTTGTTCCTTTTTATATACAATCAGATGATAGAGAATTTAGAATAACTTTGGCACCAGGGTTGTGTCATCCAGTCTCCACAGTGCAGTTGCAGTCAAAGAGTCTCTTGTTGCGTATAATCCGTCTCTGTTCTGCGTCTGGATCACTGATTATATATTTTTTTGTATTACAGTGTTTTTTTATGTTACAGTGTATCCAATTTTTTTTTCTTTTTTTGAGGTATACTGTTGAGGTAAAGTATATTTTATTGTGCTTACCTTTTGTAATGCTTACATAGCAGCGGTACAAAGCTGTTATATGTTTAGTGGTTACTTGGCCAAGTTTTAATAGCAAAAACTGGAAGTCTAAAAAGGTTTTGGTGGCTTGTATCAGTGGGGGTTAAACTGAAAGTTATTTATTTGTTTGTTTGTTTAGCCGTGTAAAGGACTCATATTTTTGCATCTACCGGTTTCTTAAGTTCTGGTCCTATGCCAGCATTCTGGCTGATTTATAGGTTTTATATTGTTATCCTTCTGTCTTTAGCCAGACTTCTTAAGATCGCAGCAGATGATTCTTATTTTATTTTGTTCACAAAAATGAGTACTTTCATTACTGAACACATATGATTAGACAAAATGAAGGATACATGAACACCTCATGCATCTAGACAGGAAAAAAAACAGAAAATTACATTGAGAAATCACACAGATGGCCACAAGATCAAATGTGCATGCCAGGATATCTCAAAGTCTGCTGATAAGGGCATATGTAGAGTGCCTGCTTCTGTCAGGGTAGTTCTGGTTACCACCACTGCAGGCATACCGACATTAACCATTGAAATCTCAAATCTAAGTTCTGTCGGACTTGCTTTCACTTATAAGTATATATCTGAAAATATGTGTAATGTATTCAATGTGTAATGAAGAACAAAATTAGGGTTAGGGCGTAACCGAACCTGGTAACATTGGAAGTACTGCAGCACCACGCTATCGAAGCACCATGAAATAAGCTTCAAATGAGACAGCAAGTACTGCAAAGCAAAATTAATGCCAAATATATAGGAATTAATCCTTACAGAATTAGTATGAGAGATGAGGATGCCCCAAGGTGATGACAGAAAACCCACCCTTGACCCACTGAGGTACTCACATTATTCTGAAGTTCACCGCTTTGTACTCAGGCCATTCTATGTAGCAGATGACTCGGCCAGCCAGCTCGACCGTGGTAGAGTAGTAGTACTGTGGGAAGGCTAGACAAAAGGCCAAAAACCAGATAACTCCCACAACCACCTTGGTCTCCACGGATGACAGGCGCTGCTGGAGAGGGTGGATGATCGCCATGTATCTGGGAAGGGACAGAGCCAATGGAGACATAAAGGAAAAAAAACACAGCCACGCTGGTGAGGATTCAGCATCACGTTCCACCTCTTAATACGAACAGCTTAATTTATACAGTATGCAGTGGCTCAAGTTTTGAAGAATAGGATCTTGATTGCCAGACATTTGGACATTTTGGCATTTTGGCCAAATGCAGGCAATTGTGCTCAATATGCCTGATTAATATGCACCTCTGGAATTTGAATATTAGCTTAAATATGAAAATTTAGGACAGCTTTGGCAGAGATAGGCACTGAGAATGCAGCCAGAAGACTATGGGGACAATGCCTGACGATTGGCTTGAATTCCCCAATTGACAAAGGCAATTTTTTCCTTTTATCATCTCTCATATATGTATATGCAGCATGAATGCTTACCACATGGGATGCATTTTGAGTTCCTCGCTAGGGTCTTTATCAGCTGCTGCCTTTCTCAGATAATATAGTATTAAGTTATCTGAAAAACGAGAGCGATTATAAAGTACAGCTGCACAGCTTTCATCAAGAAAAAGAAACCGATAAGCTCGGGTGAGCCTGGCCAGTTAAACTATTTCACAGTGTTTTACAGCATTTGAACTATTAAATTTCATGGCAAGTAAAATATCAGAAAGCAGGCAGCGCTGTAAAGAATCTAAATTATTATGTGTATATGCGCGCGCACACAAGTGCACGAAATGTTTCATTCACGCTTTGATGCCCCGATTAAGTATGATACGGTTTAGTGCCTGTTTGGTCTCCCAGGATTGTACTATAATGGCCGGTTATTTTGAGGAACAAGACACTGTGGTGTGTGGGTTCAGCAGTGATCCCACTTTACCGCAAAAATCAAATCTGTTCTAACTTCTTTGTCTAACTGACCAGTTTGCTGTTGGTTCATCAATACCAAACGCAACATGCAGCAGCTCTGTGATCAAAAAATACAAAAAAGTAAAGAACCCACTGCAAGTAAACTCACAGCTGTAGCTATGGAATGAACAAGCATTTCATGTAAAAATGTCATCTGTTCTAATGTGCATTCATCAGTCAAGCTATGCTCAGGATTGGGAAACTGGCAGGTGTGGAGTATTTGTGCGAGGAGAACATTGAGAGGGTGATGCAGGGTTGTCGGTTTAATGAGAATTATATAAACTCATTTAGAAATTAACTGAACAGATGTGGAGCCTTCAGACATGATCCTCTGCATGCTCTGCTTTGACTGACAGAAGTAATCCTGTCCATTACTGCCCCTGTTGTCCTCACTAGATACAGGAACAAGCAAAAATTATTCATTTAATATTTACCCTGGCAGGGCAGCACAATGGTGCAGTGAGTGATGCTGCCACCTCACAGTGCCTTGGTTATTCAGGCATGGGGTTTGAATCTAGTTCAGTCCGAGTGGCGTGTGCATGTTCTCTTTTTCTGCATGGATTTCCTCCAGGTGCTCTAGTTTCCTCCCGCAGTTCAAAGACATGTGTTTCAGGCTAATTGGTCGCTTTAAATTGCCCATAGTGTGTGAGGCCATCCAGGGTGTAGCTTCACAGCCTAGTGATCCCAGCAATTCTAGAACAGGCTCCAGACCACTGAGATCCTTGTGTTAGATGTGCGCATCCAACACTGAAAAGTAAGGACTACAACTAATGCAAAATATTTTTAGAAAAATTAAATGTTTAATTAAAAAACACTATAATTATTATTATTGCTCTTCTTGTCTATGGAAAATGCTGGGACACATTTGTCAATATGTATTTTTGCAAGCGCCAGCTAGTATTACTGCAGCACAAATGCTACTAATATCTGGGATTTTAAAACATTTCCTTGACTCTGCATTGGTTGTTAGAAAATCCGTTCAAACCCCAAAAGCTACTTAAAAATTAAGGTTAGGTAGGGAGAAACAAGCATATGAAAGTATAAGGGGGATAAGGAAAAGAGGGATGGAATATAATATAGACATGCTAATGGAACATTTTTACAAACATCATTGTACTTGGTAATATTTGTCAAAGCACCTGCAACTTATCAACCTGACGGATCCAGACCGGTGCTGTTAACAGCTCATATATTTGAATAATATACGGCTGTTCAGCATAAAATATACAGAATAAGTCTACAAGTCCTGATAGAAACTACCAAAACAATACAGACTATTAGTGTTGAAACGATTTCTTTTCTGCCACGTGACGGAACGTTTATTTTGCGGGTGCAGCGCACAGCGACCGCAGCGCACAGCGACCGCGACTTCGAATTCAACACCCAAGTGTGATGCAGTTCTGCGATCTGAAGGTTTGGGCTCCCGATCTCACGCCTGTTGCAGCCGCCTGGTCACCGTGAATTTGGACAGCATCAGTACCTCGGCTGTTTAATGCTTTATATTGTCTGTCCAGTTTAGTTCCCCTTTTATGAGAGACCCGTCCTAAACTCCTACATACACCCTATATGACGATCGAACAGAAGAACAGTCTTCCTTGTTCGAGGATACTTCATAAGGCATTTTATATGTATATTATATATATAGTTATGTAATGTGCCTTAAGTGTGCGTTCGTTTGTCCCCAGTCATTCATGCGGGCATCTGAGCACGAGCGTCTTGCGCGTTTTATGTTTCGACACCGTCAAAACTGGAGCCGGACTTTGGACCTCCAGCATCGGCCAGATGCAGTTCTCTGCACCAGTTGATGTCTGTACTGTACATGTAGAATTATATAAAGGCTACCTTTAGAATATGTCCTAAAAGAGAGGTTATGAGCGTAGCCGTACAAGGGGAACATTCTCCCTGTCCCCGAGCCGCCTCGACGTGTCTCCTTCAGCACAGTACACATCGCATAACATATTTAAACACGGTTACTAATATTTTACCTCATTCCGTCCAGTACTTGACAACCTTTCTGGTTGTAAGCAATGGAAAAATAAAATAAGAGTCATAATCAAGTTTTCACTGTGCAGAAAAGACAGGAGAGGAGAGACTCACCTGTCGAGGGAAATAGCCGTCATAGAGTAAATGCTGGCGAAGACGGCCGCAATGGGGAAAAAGTTATGGAAGCGACAGTACATCAGCCCAAAGTACCACTCGTTGTGCACCGCGTAGACGAAGTTGACAACAGCGTTGAAGACGGACATGGACGCCTCGGCGAAGGCGAGGTTCACTAGGAAATAGTTGGTGACGGTTCTCATTCGTTTGTGCGCCAGTATGATCCATATGACCACGGTGTTGCCCACCACCGACGCGACCACTATGGCGCAGTAGGCGAGGGCCCACAGCACGATCCTCCACACGGGTTGCACGAACTGGTTGAAATAGAGCGTCGTGTCGTTAAGTTCTGCCGTGTGCTCCATTGTTGAAGAATCCATTCTTCTGTGCAGAAGTGTTTTTTTTAGTCTTTCCCCCCCTCAAATTCTTATACCTTTTTTATGGCCTATTTCCCAACTCTGTTTAAAGGTTAAAATGTTCGTGGGGGGAATTATTTATTTTTTCATTTTGCAAAAATATCTTGCCTTGTTTGATATTTAAAATGATTTAAGTTTAACGTCTTCTTCTAAACCAGGACGAAGCATTGCGTTGGTAAGGATGCTCCGAAGGAAGCCCGCCTTTGGACTGTGCGGTTCTCGCGCACTTCTGGCTCGCGACTATAACATCCAAACGTCACTGAGGTTCACGCGGCGCCCCCAGGTCCACATCTCTCTCTCTCTCTCTCTCTCTCTCTCTCTCTCTCTCTCTCTCTCTCTCTCTCTCTGTCGCTCCCTTTGTCATACAAAGTGTCTAGAGATTTTTATCATTTACATATTATATCTCTATGTTGTTATATATAAAACCTGACAGTGGTATAACAGGAAAAATGATTTGCCCATTGTGTACCCTTTGTGAGTGTTTTTCAAATCCCATTTAATGATGCTTTGTTGGAAAGCAATATTTTTTACCCTTGTTGTTTACAGCATCACTCACCAGTTTGACTGTATTTACTGAAAAGTTGGGTTCTTTTTCCCCCAACAAGTTTCAGCAGTTTCCATCTGTTCTGCAACAGACACAGGGCACTTGTGTGTTGTTTCGCATTGACTTCTTTGTCCAGTTACCCAAATGCAAACGTGTTTCCCAAGTTACTGTGGTATGTTTAGAGTTTCGACTTATTCTGCCAACCAAGTAGTTGGTCTAATGGATTGTAGTACCATCAGAATACTGTGAAGTGTCTGTTAGGAAGAGGTTTGTACAGTAACCTTAAATCCCCAGGACATATTCTTTGCAACTAATGAACAGAACTTATAGTAAACAAATTGAGTAGCTGTAGAAATACATTCCTTTTGGGAGTAAACATCTAATTTAACCATGTGGTATATCAATACCATAATGCTACTATCATGCGGCAATTGCAGTCCTAGAATGGAAAATACATGTTAAGAATAGTCAAAATGGTCTTGTAAACATGTATAAAAACTTTTCAGCATTTGAAGGATTAAATGTATGTTATGGTCCTCAGAAAAGTTATGTACTGGTTTGCTTAAAAATACAGGAAAAGAGCATTTTGGCTAGAACCGAAAAAAAACCAAGTTGTCCACCACGACTGGTGATGGCTACATGTGGGAAAGCAGAATGAGAAGATTACCCTTTCTATGACTGAATTTAAACAATACATTAGTGCAAAGTTATGGACCTTGTGCTAGGTAGGCTTCCATACTTTGTTAGCGTTCACTGAAGGACCAGGGTTTCCTGTGCTGAAACAGTAACAGACCTATCCCTCATGTAACAGGTTAGTCAGTATATGTTGTTGTACTTGTGGGGTCATGTACAGTACTGTGCAAAAGTCTTAGGCATGCAACTTCAATGTGTGTTGAGAAGTATAGGTAGATTCTAATCTACCATCAGGGAGGTTTCTGGTTGGTCCCAAATTCATTCTGCAGCCTGAGAATGACCTCAAACACCCAATCTCAGTCATACGCAACTATCTTGAGCAAAAAGAAGGAATCCTGCAACAGATGCTATGGTCCCCACAGAGCCCTGATCTCAACATGATCAAGTCAGTCTGGGAGGACATGCAGAGACAGTCAAAGTGTGCAGAAGAACTATGGCCAGTTCCTCAAAATTTTTGGAAGAACCTACCGACCTCTACCTTAAACTGCATGCAAGTCTGCATAAGAGAATTGATACTGTTTTAAGGGCAAAGGGTGGTCCCACCAAATACTGATTTGATCGAGGGTTTTTTTGTCTGCTGCACTTTTTAGAAGGTTTATTGATTGATAAGTATTCATGGCATTATTTTTGGAACCGTCTTCGCTTTATAGGATTTTTCCCATAGCTGCCTAAGACTTTTGCACAGTACTGTATGTACAATACTACATACTGCACAGGAAAACTACAACTTCAAATCTTATTGATTCTGCAGAGCTAACTTTACAAACAGCAAATTTATCGCTGCCCTCAATGCGTCTGCTAGCATGGTCCTTCCAGATGGGTCATTTTTATTTCTAAGTGGTGATTTGAAGCAAAGGCAACTGGTCACTTAGTTTTTTCCTTTCTTTTGAAAGAAAACATTCATTTGCCAGGGTTTTTCTGCCCAGGACCTGCCATACAAGTACTTTCCAGCTTACTGGCGCAGCTTGAGGTTTCTGAATATGACAAGAAAGTCTATTAATAAAAACACAAATTGTACCTCTTACTGGTTCCCTAGACCAGATACATCTGTGCATGTTATAATGTGCCACAGACATCTGGGCCTCAGTTGACTAGTGACATGTATTCATTTAAATCAATGGCTTCAGGAGGAATGTCTGTAGTCCAGCAGTTACTCACAAAAAAGTAGCATGAATTTGTGAACAAAAATATTAGTGAACCAATGTGATATTGTTCTAATTATTTTATCATTAAGAATCAGAGCATGGACGATCTTCTTGCACAATGCCTGGGCAAAGGAAAGCTTAGGGAATTGTCATGCATTGGAGAAATGAATCTTTGACTTACGAATTTTTGTGTGTAAGACAGAAGTTACTTAATACCCTTTACTGAGTTACAGCCAGATATGAGACTGATTCTCAGTTAAACACATCATGGATATGGATCCACACTGCAGCACAATAAAATACAAAAAAACATCCAGTGGGGATACTTCTTATGAACGCAATTGGGACCACAAGTCTGTTTATAACCCAGAGTTTTCCGTATGTCTACCCACTATATCGCAGTCAAAAACAGATTAATAACATGGATTCAGTCCTCACTTTATTCATAAGTTAGGTTAAACATCAGATAAAGCTGTGATGAATTAAACTTTTGCTGTAAGAATTTTATTTATTCATTCTGCTTTCAACTGGTGTCCCTTCCAGGGTGTAATTGAACCTTTACGTGTAGTAAAAGGGCTCAAGACCCTGATAAGGAGACCAGAGAGCATTTCACCTCCCTCCTTACCAGTTTCTGCAGATGTGCCATAGTAATCGTCCAGACCTCCTACATCACAGTCTGCTGTGGGTATTACACTGCCTCTGACCAGTGGTTTGCAGCATGTAGTGAAATCTCCCAAGTCCATCACTAGGGTTCCAACTTCAATTCCTATGTCATCAAGAGAACCTCAAACTTTGCTTCTCATTTGAATAGACATTTCTCCTCTTTAACAGACAACCTGTACAGCCAAAACTTGTTGAGGTCCACACTGTAGTGTCACAAAAAGACGTAGAACATAGATCCAGCTGGTCAGTTTAGCACACATCTGATGTTTATCGTGCATGTCATATAACTCAACGATACTGAAAAAACCACAAAGGCACTACTATGACATCATTCATTCAGTCACCTAGTGAACCCTTAAAACAAAAGCATGACAACACCACAGCATCGGGGCTGTGGGCTTCATCACTTTACAGAGGCAGCTAGCATACCACTGCCAACAGTCAGAGAGATGGAAGGTAGTTGGGCGCAGCTGCTTGGTGACCTGCAGGAGAAAAGACCAAGAGAAGGGAGCTTGTCTTCCTGGTTAGGTCTCCGGATCTGTACCCAATTCTGCACAGCAATTTCAGACAGCTTCACCCTTGTGTAACATATCATATCACCACTTCATCTGGTGCTGGTGCATTGCCACTGTGCCATGGGCACGTGTGTTGAGGTGGATGAGTCTGAAGCCTGTCCAGAGGCATTTGTAGCTGTCGACTGAGCATGAGGAAGGCTGGTGAGTGACCAGTGGTTGTATGCTATGTCGCTGTATAATGAGATTGGCTATGGAGCAGTGCATTTGTGAAGGAGCAGCACTCAATCAGGTGGGCTCTGATGCCAATTTTTAGGGTCTGGTTTAGCCTCTTTACACTTCCATTCACATTAGGATTGTAAAATACAGTGAGAATGTGTTGCATACCCTGGGGAGCCAAGAAAGACTGAATTTCAGCAGACACCAACTTTTGGTAATTGTCCTTTACAGTATTATTATTAGGTATCAGTTATGGTATTTGGTAACCCCCGGTGGGCGTAAAAGGACACCAAACCAGCCTGAGTGGTAACAAATACCATAGAGGCTACTTCAGGCCATTTCAAGTGCAGATCATAGACCACAATGAGGAAACATTGATGGGTTGTGTAGTTCTCTGCAGATATCTTGCTGTAGGTGATCCCAGGACTTGGCTGGCCTGTCTAGGGGCTGTGGTGGTGTTGGTGTGGGGTCCATAGATTACCCACTGAATAGGCAGGCTTCACAGCTCTGGACTAGTGCTTCTATGCCCCTGTTCATTCCAGGCCACCACACCAGATTCCAGCACCGTTATTAGACCCTCAACATTGCCAAGTATCCCTTATGTGTTATTTGTGACACTCACACGTGAAGGCAGGCAGGCGCATCTAAGCAGGTCCCCCACGTGACACAGGAGTCATTCCAGCTGGTGCGCTGATCCTTTGCGCGATGCAACTGAGCCAGCTTTGAAACTTTGAAGAGCTGCCCCAAATGAATGAAGCTTCGGGACTGAGAGATTGGCAGATCTGAGCTTTCTTGGCACTCCTCGGGCGTAGCTGCAGCCCAGAGTGGTGTGTGAAGCACCTGAACAAGGTCTGGTCTTCCCCTGTGGGGAGAAGGTATTTGTCTGGTTTGATGGCCTTGTTCACTACTCTCAGAGCCACACAGACTTGCAAGGCCCCTATTTTTTTCCTGGCAACTACTAGACTAGAGACCCATGGAGAAGTATCAACTGGCCATGCTATCATGGAGCACCAATGGGATTCGATTTCATGGTTGAATGACAGGGTGTACTGAAGGGTCAAGAAGAGGCTGGTGAGTGAATGCTGAGAGGTAGCTCAGACCTCGGAATGCTGGAACTGTTATAGTTAGCGAAGGGTGTGGATAGTGGAGCTGCTGTTAACAAGCTGGGAAAACCCCCGGTTGGTGAAGAGGTTCAGTCCCAGAAGGTTGGCACCGTAACGTGATACATGAAAGAAAAAAACTGAAAGGAGTCTGCACCAGGTCAGTCTTAGCACTGTTGCACTCACAAAGGGTGGTTGACAACATTGTGAGAGACTGGTGAAAGAAAAACTGCTCTGCTGTAGAGAGGTTTAGAATAGAGATTGCTGATCCTGTCTGCATGGTACAGATCCAGGGTACAGATCTTGGTCACAGTTCCCTGTGTCTGGATGCATTTCAGGTTAGTTAGTCACTCTAAAATGCCTGTAATATACGTGCATATGTGGCCACAGTCCAATGGAGTGGTGTGTCATGCAGGGTTTCATAGCCTGGTGCCCCATGATTCCAGGATAGGCGTTGGACCTCTGCAACCCTGACTAACATAAAGTAGTTAAAGAGAATGGATGTATAGATGGAAAATGTGGATATTACTTGCCAGGATTCAGTTTCCTTGACACAGCTGGAAGCATAAAATCCTGTTGTGGAGAAAACGCCCCACACACTCCAAGAACAATGAATTCACTAAGGCTCCTGTTACAAAAGGGAGCATTTAATTCTTTACCCCCCTTTTTCATTCTGTAATTTGTGCTCCAACAGGTGGAGATGAGAACTGACCCGAGCATTGCTCTTACCGCTTCCAGCACACTTTCAACCTACTGATGCCTCTACCTAAGACAGTTACTCGCAGCTGTCACTAGAACCTCTACTGATGATCCAAACAGACAGTGTTCTGTTCTTAAAAGACCTTTCACTGAAGAAGTGCAAGGCCTTCGGGGATCTTTTCCAACAAAGATTTCCTGAAGGAGAATTCATATTCCTTAGGTGCTGTGATTCATTAGTCCACAAGGCAAAAGACTAAAGCGATCATGTGTTGATCAGAATGCAAACGTGATCAACATGTCTCAGCACTTCATGCAGGTCCAGCACCATGCAAACAAGTCCAACATGCCTGACATAGAGCATAGCATGGAGCTGGCTGAAGGTACCTCATAGCAAATTACAAGAACCGAGGTGTGAAGAGGCACTTCAGGGTAAGTTTTGTTTCAGAACATATAGGTTGAATACTCTGCGCTGGGTAGCTCAGTTACTTCGATATACAAGAGTATTTAAGTGGTGATAATTGTAAGACATGATATGTTACATGTTACTTCAGTCTGAAAGCTACACTAAAAAATTTTTTTACACTGCCTCTACATGTTCAGTACGTAATAAATTTTGAAATATAAATTCTCCTGATTATTTATTTTTTGTAGTAATTTATGGCATTTTCTTCACTCATCTGTTTTCTAAAATTTCTGTTTGTTGCAAGGTGAAAGGGGCGTGTATTTCTGTACCGTGCCAGTACTTGGTTGTAAAATATATCGAAACAATGTAAGATGGTGTCTGACTGCCGTCAATCCATTCTATTTCACAGTGTTTACAGCTTGTGTCTGGTGTCTGTCTACATGTCTGTGGGATAAAACAATCAACAACTGGCTTTAAATTGTTTGTGGAGACAATATATTACTGTTTTTAATTTCTAACTTTTGATTCTTATCTGCACTTTGATTTTTTAATTATAAATAAGGTTTGGATAAAAATTCCTTGTAGCGAAAGTTTCCATATGGATACCGATATTTAGGTCTTAATTTTCAAGAGCCGTTGTCGTGAAAATTTGGATATAGAGAGTTTGGATACTGAGGGATTGTTGTATTTGACAAGACACCTTGAAGCAATACCTCCAGCAAGGACAGCTAGGAGAGAAAACCATCAAACTTGGTTTCTATCTGATGCTCAGTTCAATCACTCAACTCAGTTCTTAAGCGGGAGGATCCAGCAGCAGAGAGGCTGTCGTACCGTGTTGTACCGTGCAACCTGCCTGTTGGGCGGCTGCTCTGCTCAGTCTTCCAAGGGTTTGTTGCTTCATGTGTTGCTTCCACACCAGAGTCTCTGTTTCCTGGTTCCACTAAGCCCAGTAGTTGCCCTGTCCCCAAATCCCAGCATCTTTTTCTTCTATAGTCTCCAAGTCACTACAGTACACAAACCTGCACCAACTGTCTTTGGTCCTTCATACTTGTATACAACAGTTGTAAATAAAACCTGCAGTTGAGTCCATCTCTGTCTGATTCCCAGGGAAACTGTGACAGTGACCAACGTTTCACAGGCTTATGGGATGAATCCGCCTGGTCTGACTAGGAGCTTATGGTTATTAATTTAAATGATGCTTGAAATTAATACATTTTTAAATTTAATTTTATTTAAATAATTTAAGGAACCAAAGCACAAAAATAAATTGAGGGACAGCTGCATTATTCTGCTGTGATGAGTTTATAAATTATTGGTTAGACTTTAGCTTTATGAGTGAATCAAGTTATGACCAGTGTTCAAAAGTTAAACATTACTGATCCAATACATATTACAGTTCCTCGGTTATTGCTATGAAAATCCTTCTTCTTCTGCAGCATCGCCTTGCAGCAAAGTTTAAAATGGTTTTTGCGACAAGGTTTCGACAGCATATGCTGTACAAAAAAAACTCACGTTTTTCCATTAACACTCAGCTGATCTTACAGTGTGTATTTATATTACGTTAATATTATTTCACTTGGATTTTGTTTCCAGCAATAAATAAATAAAATAAAATAAAATAAAATAAAATAAAACAAACGAGCCACCATTCACTTCGTAGATTAATGGCGCCACCTTGAGGAAAATGTGAAGCATGACCTGTTCCCGTGAAAAAGCCTGGATCCCGTTATTGGTTTTCCTGATATTTCTGCTATTTATAGCTCTACAGAAAGTTAAAAATTGACTCTTAAATGAACCTTTCTAATTTTAATTTTAGTCAATATTATTGATCTTGCATGTAATTTCCTGTGTTTACTTAAGAGTATCTTAACTATGGTTTATATAGTAACCATGTGCTGTGTTCTGTAACGTGTGTAATATATTGCTTTATTATATATTTTTTCTGTAGCATTTGCTAAGTCTGAATAAATGTTACTAATGTATTTCATTTGTATTTGTAGATAGACTTTATGATTTATGTTACTATTTTGTTTTATTTACTATTTTCTTGATTTTGTAGACACAAGTCAGTTTCAGTAGTAACTATGTGAGGTGCCTGTATAGTGACAGATTTCAGGTCAGTGTTTTCTCAAACATAAGGAACTAGAAACAGTGACATTCAAAGGGGTACCTGTAATTCTCCCTCTCTCAAGATTATCTATGTTCTTTTCTTCAGTTTCCCAAAACTAATTTCTTTTTATGTCTCTACTACTAGAAAAAATAGTTGCACCCGTAGTCCAAATCCAGGTTTCAGTGGCCACCATGTACGTATACATGCTATTCAATACCCGAGATTCAATACTATCAGTCCACGGCAGCTGGTCAATAAGCTGTCCTCACTGGGTCTGAACATCCCCATGTGCAACTGGATCCCGGACTTCCTGACCAACAGGCTACAGGCTGTGAGGATTCATGGCAACATCTACCACACCACCTTTCTGAATCACTGGTGCTCTGCAAGACTGCTGTTTACCCTTCTACATTTATTGCTAAAAACAACAGCAACCACATCATCAAGTTTGCTGAAGACAACACCGTTGTGGGTCTCATCTCCAACAATGATGAGCTTAGTGCAAGGACAGGGATCTGTGTCTCATTGCTGACAAGACTAAGGAGATGACTGTTGACTTCAGAAGAAGGTGAGATGCTCACACTCCTTTGTGGATTGGTGGTTCAGTGGTGGAGTTGATGCACAGTTTCAAGTTCCAGGAAGTAGTTCCAGGGAGTGTGCATCACCAAACACCTCTCCTGGAACCATAACACAACCCACCTGGTGAAAAAGCCACAACAGTGTCTCCACTTCCTGAGAAGATTGAAAACAGGTGGACTTACACTTCCCATCCTCACTAGCTTCTACAGGTGTGCCATAGAGACCTCTAGCATCATGGTCTGGTTTGAGAACTTCACTGCCTCTACAGTGGATAGTGAAAACTGCCCAGTCCATTATGGGGACCTCACTACACAAAATCCAGACCCCACCAACAAGGGGTGTGTCAGAGCCCTTCTATTCGTGACTCTGCCATCTGGGAGATGCTACTGCAACCTGAGGGCCAAAAACACCAGGCTGAGAAACAGCTTCTAACCATAGGCTGTCCGGATGCTGAAATCTGTCATCTCAGGCCTGATCAAATCCACCACCAATGACTACCACCACTGCCTTAACCACTGGCATCCATCTCTTGTGTGTGTGTGTGTGTGTGTGTGTGTGTGTGTGTGTGTGCGTGTGCATATTTATGTATATACATGCATATGTGCGTGTGTCTACATGTACTTTGTGTACTTATATTTTTCTGTATTTATTATTTATTTATACAGTATATTTTTTATATACAGATTTTTACCTTTAAATTATTTATATTTGTATTATCTTTTTATTATTCATTCTCTAAATTTTATTTCCCCCTCTTCTGTGCACCGTGGTCCTGAGGATCTTCGTTTCATTCTCCCTTGTATACCTGCTGTATAAGGGTGTTCAACAGTAAATGGTTACTGACCTCCATCTTGAGCTATCTTTGTTTTAACTGGGTTTTCCAATTAAAATCCACAACCAGCATGTCATACAACTGTAAGCATTCAGTGACATTTACAGTATATGTATTTTATTCCCAAATAGTTACGGCGGTTTGAACTGAATTTCTGGACTGAATGTCTTCTACCCCATCCAGCTAACAAGCCTGTCTGTGGCCTGCACCAGTATTTTGTATACAAGCTGACAATAACTGAAGACACGTACTAACATTTTTACAGCTGAAAATTTTTTAAAAATTATTTATATATTGTAAACCTAATAATAAACAGATTAATTATGTATATATATTTTAAACAATTATATTTTAAAGAAATTATAAATTGTGTATAAGCTGCATGCTTATGCATGTAACAAATATACAAGATTTTGGAAATGAACTGAAACTATTACATATACTTTATATTTTATAAATTGATATATATATATAAAAACAGATACATTAATTATTTATTTTTTAAAAAGTTTGTTTTATTTCAGTCATCGCATCTGAACAGCTGAAAAGT
Source organism: Arapaima gigas (assembly GCA_900497675.1). Classification (NCBI taxonomy): domain Eukaryota; kingdom Metazoa; phylum Chordata; class Actinopteri; order Osteoglossiformes; family Osteoglossidae; genus Arapaima; species Arapaima gigas. The sequence goes on from UFQX01000048.1 coordinate 553,432, forward strand.
ACCTGCTAACCCATCTCTGTGGGTGGGAACTGCTGGCTGAAATACCCATATGTTCAGCGTGATAAAAACATTTTTTGTTCCCACCAATCAACTCCTTCTCTTGTGCCTCTCAGTGTATTCCGGACCTCTGTCCTGAGGGAAATCCCACACCCAACACCCACCACTGAATAAAAAAGATGAGGGGGAGCTCTGAGTCATGCGATAACTCCTTCTGACTCCATCCCAGTCCAGTCCACAGCACACAGCAAGGAGCTTGGATGAACACTTGTGGAACTTCTCTTTTGCCACTCATCTCAATTCCACTGAAACTCTAGGAAAAGGTAGAAAATCTTTGCGTCTTCAACTATGAGTCTGTTAAGTGACTTTTTTGTTGTGCTGATAGCTTGGTTTCATATAGAAGGATAGATGCTTGTGAAAATTAAGACCTAACTGCTCAACATGACTATGATCAAGAAGAATAACTTGAATATGAATCATCCAGTTCATTTATTAACAATTATGGCTTGACCCTCCAGTGCAGGGCTGCAGAAGTCTGGAACATCTTACAAAAACCTGTCAAAAGTTAAAATTGACATTTAAGTAACAGACTGATAAATTAAGTTTAAACCAAAAATATATACCGTTGTGTGGTTTTTGCAAATTGAAAATGTCTTTAACAAAAGCTGTTTGCTATATGTTTCAGTATCTCACGCCCAAAGGTCAGTGGAAAGGTAGTAAACAATGTAATTTGCAGGTGTATGCATGTAACCAAATATACAAGATTTTGGAATCGAACCGACATGGAAATTTATGTATTATGTATTATGTCAATTGTCAAATTTGCACAGAAATTGGTAGTTGAATTACATGGTATGAAATGAGAATGTTGTTAGTACTCATTGTTAAACTTTCTGTCTCTTTACTGCAAAGCAGTACAGAGACTGAAAATGCTGTTTTTGTCCTTTTCAATTGTCTTTGGGTGCTGTTTCAGTTTTGTCACGGAGAAAGAGAATATTCAGTCATTTGCAAATAACTCCGTGGGACGCATGTTGATTTTTATACCTTATGTTTGCAGTACTGGTGGTTTAGCTGCGTATATGTATCTGTGTGCACGCCGTGGGGGGTAAGGATCTGTATGGAGGTCCTTGTGGCTTTCTAGGCCAATCGATGATTCTGTCAGTCCAAATCACCGGTAGGTCCTGTTCGGCACGCTCACTGAGTGTGAAGGGCATTAAACTGACAGTGTCAATTGCACCAACAGAAAGGACAGAACACAATATAGAACATCATCTTCACGACAACTTTCAGTGGCAGAGTTCAGAGCAGTCTTCTGGCAGTGCAGATGTCTAGTTTTCATCACGTCCTCCAGTGCTCTTTTTTACCAACAGTTCTTTTGTAAAGCACTAAAAAGCCACTTTGGGTGAACAAGTGCAATAAACAAAAGATTTTTAAAAGCGGCTGTAACAAAGATATGCAGCTGCAAAATAAATATTTGGAAACCAAAATCCGTCTGAGGATGTAGAAAGCTTTAAGCTTATCGTTCAGTAACACGTTGGCAGTAATTTTAGAACTTGAACCACCTGAGCAATGCGAAATGCATAAATGTAGGATGGATATTATTTTTATTTCATTGTTAAAAATTTTATTCAGTGAAGTTGGGCATTTTTCCTGAACCACTTTAGATTAAGTACCTTAGATTTAGATTAAGGCACTGGAGTCCATGGGTTTCTGTTATGGTTCTTGTTGTTGCTACACATGGCTGAGAGAGTGAAACAAAGGAATAGTTTGCGCACTCCTGAGCGTTTGGTACACTCTTTATTTTATAAAAAAAAGAACCAAAATAGAATTTCATTTGTAAAGATGGTACAACTGTATTGCAGGTGTGCTTAAACTCTTTAAACTCAGTAAGAGGGGATCATGGATAAAGCGTACAGTCTCAAAAAGTTGTTCTTTTCTTTCACAGTGTGAGGATTCGTGTATGTATGTGCAAAATGTCATGATGTCATTTTCTTTTGTTTAATTAAAAATTCTATTGAATTGCCCTCAGGCTCAAATTATTTTACCATTGATCTGTTTGTGCAGAAGGTTCACGTGCCTTTTGATTTCTGCAGTGTGTTCTCTGTACAAGGGCTTCTGCGGTAAAGAGTGTTGACTGTGCTTCCATCATTAACTGTTTATTTTTGCACTTACATTAATGTACATAAAATGTAATAAATTAGTGCCTTTTTGCAGACAGGTGTTTATCCTCGTCTCTAATTTTTTTTTTATTTTGTTTTTTGCTCTCTCTCAAGATGGAGCATGAGGGGTTAGGTCACAGCAAACAAAGATACCAGGAGGATGAAGGTGAGCTGAGTAGGTGGGGCCATGTCTGATGGGACAGTTCAAGAGCTGGGCTGTATGTGTTGGGGAGTTCTACTGTTGAGCAAGATTTTGGATGCTTTTGATGGGGACACAGGGATGATTTATATTGGCTATTAAAATGGAAGTTCTGGTTGATGATATTGAGTTTATGTGGAAGTCAATTGGTCATACTCCCTTCTAAACATATAAACATGTATTATTGCTCCTCTACTTCAAGATATTTTGTGATAGCAGTGCTGTGCAGGCTCATTTGGTGATATAACATATCCTAGACTGCAAATGCAATTGCTCTGTTTTCACTGATGTTTTAATGGCTTTCCCAAACCCCAGAGCATCAGTCCTTCTACATTGGTGTGCCCATGCCACGCGGCTACCATCGCAAGCGGAGGAAACAGAATTCTGGAGACAAGGACCATCGTCATCACCGCCACCGACGTGAGCACCATGGGCAAAAAGAGCTGGAGCACTATGAAGAAGACCAAACACTGGATGTGCAAGACCACAGTCTTTCTGACATCAACCATGCCAGTGAGATACTCTACCTATTCTCTGTTTTCTTCCACCGACACATTAGGTCACAAACTGTAACGCTTAGAAATATACAAACTTTACAAAGTGATCCCATGATTGTACCTGGGAGACAAGCAGGATCTTTTGGCCCAGGCTTCACATCACAGGGGAGCTCATCTCAGCCAATTCATTTTTTGAATATTGAATGCTGTGTGGCATCATTTATATACATTGCTTGCTGAGTTACCTGGTGCTGCCCAGATCAAAAAGGTAAAGCAGTGGAAAGGTAAAATGTAATACATTAAATAATCACCAAACTGTTGTAACATTGAAGTAGTCACAAGTACAAAAGTACATATTGTCAGTGTCGTCACAAAGCCAGACGAGACGTGTGCACCTGCTGTATTCAAATGCAAAGGAAAAATATAAATCTCAAAAATATGTCAAAATATATATCTCCAAATGTATTACCCTTCATCATTAACGTGGGCAGGACAGTGTGTTTCATGTATAATATCTTATTACTTCTTACATTTTCATTTGCTGACATATAACAGCTGCTAGCTTCTGTGGTCGGACAGCACAGCATGTGGCAGCCATAGTGATGCACAGTAATAACAAATTATATGTAAAACTTGTTAAATTTAGCGCATTTTTGTGAGTGGTGTGTGTGTGTGTGTGTGTGTGTGTGTGTGTGTGTGTGTGTGTGGGGAGCAAGAAAATCTGTTAGTATTTACGTATGCTCTGTGTGTGTTGTTATGTGCTGCATGTGATGTCACTACTACTTCTCAAAGGCTTGTCAGAAACTGAATTTTAATTTTTCAAAATATTAAGTAAGCATTTTATGGCTTAAACAACGAAGCTGTGCGTTAAGAACAAACAAACAAACAAACAGGCAAACAGAGACTGAGCTTTATGGATATCGAGATGATATGTAAAGTACTCAGAGTGACTAAAGCTAAAGCTCAATAAAATTATACATGCATTGTATGAATAAATTTTATATGCCATTCTTTACATTACTTTTTTACCCTGATCCTCAAACAATGAGACTGTCTCACAATATGAAATTGCCTAGGCCTCATCTGAGCTCTGTGGGGGCCAGTTTGAACCTTACAGAACTTACATCATGTCCTCCAGAAAAAAAGAACGATATAATAAAAGTAAAGCGAGAGAAGAGTAGTACAAATCATAAGGAAAGGGGATAAATATGGTAGTAAAAAAGGAGCATGCAAATGTGTTATGTATGAGCAGTTTTGAAAGTAGAGGAGGTCTTAAGTCTGGATTTAAAGGAGTCCAGAATAGCTCTGATATTCCAGATTAGGCTTTGCTTTACTTGTTCTCAGTGTTTAAAATATAAACTGTGGTTTTTACATGTTTGGTGAAGAAACAGGTGAAACTTTGTGAATCTGGAATGCTTCATTTATGTTTGCCACTTAATTGAATGGTAATGAAGAGTTCTTTATACAGGACCACAGGCAGAAAGAAACACTTCAGGAACAAATTATACTTGTCATGCAAGGAAAGCCTTACATACTCACAGGTAGAAATGTAGACAAGCAGACAAACACAGAGATACACGAACATGCTGTAAATAAACACGACTACCCACATCGGTCATTATATATTACTTTTTTTTTTGCAAGGCCATCCCATGCACCACCCATTTTATCATGACATGACTCTGTGAAATATTGAGCAATTTGTGATTAATACTTCACAACAAACTAAATTCTCAGCATGAAGGGAATTACACCCCTCAAGAGCAAGTCCTTCTGAAGTCCATAAGCTGATTAGATGTTAGGAACTTGAAAACTGGGTCAAACCACCTTGTGTCCAGCTCCTTAAACCTCTCCGCTACTGACATCTAAACAATTTTTGCATCTTGTGAGCAAAGGACTTTTTAAAGAGACTTGCAACTTGGCACACTGTTACAAGTGGTCTTCAGGGCAACGTATACATTTAGAAACTTCTAATCGTGAGTGGTTTAGAATCAGTTAGTTATCATTGTTTCATATGTATATGTACTCAAAGGATCCACCAGAAGTAGCACAAATGATAAATATTTAAATAAAGCGTTAGTAGAAAATATTAAATATTAATTTTTATAAATGGAAGTTCAGTTTGTAAACCCTCCATAATTGTCTCCTGACGCTTGTGGAAGGAGAGACTGAGGTTGTAAGTGGACAAGCATTGGATAGAGCGATTTGAGAAAGAAAAAGAGGACTAAGTTGATCTGGAGGCGGAGACTGAGGTTTTTCAAACTCCTTGGCCTCCGGTAGTTGGAGCTTTTCATTCCAGCTGAGAGCACTGCTTGCAACTATGCAAAAACAGCTTTGAGTCACTTATATGTTGCATAGCACCTAACAGTACAGCGTGGGACACAAGACCCTGCTCTGATACCAGGAGGTTTGAGAGGAAGTACTGTACTTGAGCCCAAGGGGTAAAGACAGAGGAGAGGACCTTGAAACGGCTCTGAATTATTTTGTGGAAACTTGGAAGAAGCATCAACAAGTATTTGAAGGTCAGAGGGCCAGAAGACCCTGATGAAGAAAGAGAGAAGCAACGGGGAAGAAGAAGAAAGAGAGAAAATTGAAAGGAGAGGACTGTTAACAGGCTAGAATATAAATCCTTTGCTTTTGTGCTGTGTTCATCTCTCCATCTGCCTTGAGAAAATACAAAACACTTTCCCTCCCTTTACCACACCAAGCTCGGCCATCCAATGACAAGCACCACGCACGCCCTTCCCTGCAGCCTGCCAGTAAAGGGTTCAAGCCGTACCACAGGTGTGACTGTCTGACTGCATCTATCTTTATTTTTCCTTGCCTGTGCCTCTGTTCTTGACTGTTCTAGACTGTCCGTCTGCCCGGTAGTTCTTATCATGTTTCCTCTCTGTGTGTATCTGTGCTTGGGTTCACTGTGGAGTTCCACAGTGTAGAGATCATGCAGTGAAATTCAGTTTCGCCATTGCTAATTCCTTATATATGGAATACTTTTTGTAATTTTGACAGCACTTGGTATGAAATGTTTCATCTGCCACGTTTCGGCATTTGTTGGGCTCCGAATAAAGCAACGGTACTTAACTCTCTCCACACTTACACCTTCACTGCTTTTCCAAGTAGCCTCACATTCCATCCCTCTCATTTGAAAACATGTCTTACCAGCTCCATTGAAGCAGTTCACAAAAATGTACAGCACTCGTGGGTTTCTTTGCTTTGAATCTTCTGTCCATTTTTTCCCCATAGAAGTATTGCTCGGGCTGTGCAGGTTCACTCAGATCTTTGACTGGCACTGTTTGTAACTGTTTACTTATTTCCAGCAGAGCCTCATATTGCATCTAACGTTCTAATTTTTATTGTAAGGTATAACCCTCTTCAGCCTTTTCAAATTGTGTATGCTACTTTGGACAGAAGCATTTTCTAAAGCTGTTACTTAATTAGTTTTTTTTCAAGTCAAGCTGTTTTCATAGAAACCAGACAAATCTTATATGTCCCTGGAATTTGGAGTTTAAAGCATTTCCTGCCACTTCTAGATGAAGCAACTATTGTGCTTTACAGAATGTTAGATCACAGTAACCATTAATGATCTAAATGCCATTTATTCAACTGTGCGCTTGGATCATTTCATCTAGGATGGAATAAAAGAAACATGACAAAGACATTTTCCAACATGCCAGTTAGTTCTTAGTTCTTTTAAAAATAGGATTTTTAAGTAATACTGAAGTCATAGTAAGGATTGTGTTTAACTAATCTCTGAATGAAAATAATAGTGAACTATGGTGCTCTCAGCCATCACTGAGCAGACTGAAAATGTTTTGTTTGGACTGGGTTTGCGAACTGCTGGCTGGAGGGGGGGTGTCATGTTTGTACACCGGTGGTATAGATGAGGTGCCTCTTCACTTGTGTTACTCATGGGGTGCTGTGGCAAGAGGAAGGATTTGGAGTCACTTGAAAGGTTGCGCTTTATTTAATTTAGGTGTATTTGGCAATAGAGGCAAATATGAAGATATATCATTTGATTTTTATTAAATTTCCATTGTCAGACACTGATTATAAAATATATAATTGGACGTAGCCAAGAATATAATAAAAATAATGTAATTTCATTTATTAATGTTATTTATTTATAAGATGTCTTTACAAGTCAAATAATTATTTGTTTGTAGTCTACCTGTACACGGTTAAGCTATTTCAGTTAATTGCAAAAGAAATATACCTGTCTGTAAAAGGTATTCTGAAGCACTCTCAACTCTACCATAAAGAACCTGAGAGGTGAAACTGGATCTGCTCCAAAGAAAGCAGCCTGGCTAGAAGAGCATTTGAAAAGAAGTCCACCAGGATGATTTGGCAAATGTAACCATAATGGTCTTCCATCACAAGAATGGGTGCAAAAGACTAAGACTGCCAAAACTTGGAATCAATGCCAGGTGCTTTTTAGCATAAGCCCAGCATTGTGTTTCATCTCATCAATATTATCTATACCATGAGATGTGGTGTTGAGATCTTCACGCTTGGAGGATGGTCCTCTGCTTCAGGGACTAGAAATCTTGTCAATAAAGGGGGCACAGTGGACATAGATATAGACAAATACTGGAGAAAGAGTCCCTATGGTTTACAAGAGACATAAGACTTTGGCAAACATTTATATTCCAACAGGACAACTACCTAAAAAATATAGAAAAACTTAAACTGGAGTAGTTTGAAAAACCAATGGAAAGGCCCGGGCAAAGCCCAGACCTCAGTATCATCAAGAATCAAACTGTTTAAAAACTGGCGTTCACTAGTGATCCTTCGTGAAAGATAAGCAACACTGCAAAGTAAAATCTAAAAATATTTCAGTGCCCAGATGTGTGATTCTGGAAAACACATGCCAAATAGACTTAGAGTTGTATTTTCAGCTAATGGTCCTCTTCCCGTGTGTTGCAAAGGGTGGTAATGTTTGTCTGTCAATATTTGTCTTTATTTATAATTAATTAGAATACATTATACTTCTTTATCCATTTTTTCTTCAGTGATAAGAATTCTTGAATAAATCAATTTTATTCCTCGATGTCAGAAAATAAAATGTGTAAAAAAGCTGAAAACGGGTGAAAAATTTTAAATAGCCACGAGATTAAGTTTTGTACATCAGTATGTAAGGGTTTGTAAGGGTTTGTGCTGCACTCATGGCAGGCGTCTGACCTCAAGTCCCTCCCTTGTTTTCCAGTCTCCCCAGCAGCCGAGCGGCTCCGCTACATCCTTGGGGATGAGGATGACGTGCCCACTCCCACCCTATTCACAGAGATGGACACGCTGCAGCAGGAGGGCGGTGAGCTGGAGTGGAGGGAATCTGCCAGGTGAAGGTTCCCGATAGTAGACATGATAGGCATGTGGTCATCTGCTGGGCATTTCCACTCTGCCCAAATGTATACAGCAACACTACAAGCACACAAGCTTGGTCTAAAACTAGTCAGATTGTGTTTCTCTGCGTATTTTGGTTATGTATAGTTCTATTTAAAATACTGAGCACCCCTGTTGTATGTTTCACTGCAGATTAACTGAATTTAACCCAGACTTTTCCACAGGGCACACTCATTTTTTATCGTGCAAATTCAGCAAATCAGTACCAAAGGTACATTAAATGTGCAGAAAAATTTCATGTATAATTCTGCACGCTGCCAAGGTAAAATTCTTTTCCGCTCAGTATTCTATGAAACATGCGATCTCAGTAGGGGTGGCAGTGCAACTGTATGCACATGCCTACCTGTTGCAGTGTATATGTACATATGTACGTGTTTGTCTACATGCCATGCTGCGCCTGCAGGATGCCTCGGATTAATAAAGTAGGTGCCCCCTGTGGATGTGGCCTCATTATTTGGGGATTTATGATGTGTGTTTTTGAAGATGTTTTATTAGAACATGTTCTAAATGTTCAAAATGTTATTAGAACATTTATGCCATCAAGCAGAGCCAGCAGGTGGCCTAATGGTTAGAATAGCCGCCATCTGCTTGAAAAAGCCAGGTTCGACTTTCCAAACCTTAATAATATTGCTGAATCCCTCACTTTATCCATGTTACTTTTTTTGAATTGATTACTTATGTTCAAAAACAGCTCATACTGTGCAGGTTCTCAATGTTTTTCTATACTGGAAACAAAAGGCAAGAGACAGGGAGCAGCATGAACAGGACACCAGTTTATTATTGTTTATTAATATCAAGCAATATTAAATTGTCTTTTAAAATGTCTGAACATTTAAAATACAGTGTTCACCACTTGCTATTCATTCTGATGTGCTCCACTTTATAGACCAAAAACAGTGTCACAGGATGTTATTTCATATATTTCTGTGACACCTGAAACTGGAACACAGAATGAAGAGTGAACTGGAAAAGATTCTTAAACGTTTATGACCTAAAAGCCCCAACTGTGTTGTATTGCCTGTGAAGATGAGGCCAATTGATTACATAGACATGATTCTCAGTATTTGGTCACTTTCAGTTTTGCTAAAGTCCTGGGTATAGCTACAGTAAATAAAAATAGACTGAATGAAATTCAGCTGGAAAACCTGGAAGCCACTGAACTTTCAATCTTGTGCAACTACCCCACTTCCTCCTCTTCTGCCCTTTCTTACCCTGTTTCAGTGTCAAAGTAGAAATGCAGGCTATTTTTTTGCTCTGCAAAGAGAAATTTTAGAAATATAATGCCGAAGAAAATGCAACTTAAAGAAATGAAAGTTCAACATTTGGATGTTCATAACATGAGGTACAAATACACAGACATGGTCAACATTATTGGTAACCTTACATGCATTTCTTTCATTTACAGTGGAAAGAACCATGAAAGAACTGAACTGTTGCTTATTCTACAAAGGCATTCTGAAATGGCCTGGAAAATATTATTAATACCCTTTAGAAGATATAAGAAATAATTGTACTGTAGTGATACGTCAAACAGAATGTCCTCCTTTATTACCACAGGTGTCTAATCTCAGTCATTTAGTCAGTTTAAATGGAGAAAAGTCCTCACTCTGCTGCTTAATGTCACTGTGTGTATCACACTAAACATGGAAAAGAGAAGAAAAGCAAAGAGTTGTTTGAGGAGCTTAGAAAGAACGTAATAGCCAAGCATGGTCAATGTAAAGGGAAAGAGACTGATGACTGAGACTCCAAAGAGACTGATGTTCCTGTGACCACTGTTTCCAATATTATCAAGAAGTTTAAAGCCCACGGGACTGTAGCCAATATCCCTGGACTTCGCCACAAGAGGAGAGATTGAAGAAAAAGATTGTTTGAATGGTAGAGAAACCATCAAAACAGATTCAAGCTGACCTTTGAGCTCAAGGTGCAACAGTTTCAAGTCACACCATCTGTCCATTGTCTAAATGAAAATGGGTCACATGGGAGAAGACCCAGAAACACAAAAGGAATCTGAGAGGAATTTGTCAAAATACATGTTGACAAACCACTGTCCTTTTGGGAGTCTTTTGTTTGGACAGACAAAACAAAATTAAAGCTTTTTGGCAAATCATAATAACTGTATCTTCATGGAAAACAAAGCTTCTGAAGAAAAGAAAACCATCCCAGCTGTGAAACATGGTAGAGGCTCAGTGATGTTTTGGGGTTATTTTGCTGCTTCTGGCACAGGGTGCCTTTAACCTGCAGGGCACCATGAAATGAGAAGATTATCAATGCATTTTGGAGCAAAACGTACAGCCCAGTGTCAAAAAGCTGTGTCTCAGTCGCAGGTCATGGATTCTCCAGCAGGATAATGACCTGAAACATACCTCAGAAAGGCACCCAAGAATGAACGAGAAGAAAACATTGAACCATTCGGAAGTGGCCTGTTATGAGTCCTGATCTGAGTCCCATAGAACATTTGTGGAAAGAGCTGAAACTCAGACATGGGAGAAGCACCCATCAAACAGTGTGCTCAAGAGGAGTGGGCCAAAGTACCAGGGGAGAAGTGTAGAAATTTCATTCAGAGCTACAGAAAGTGCTGGATTGCAGTTATTGTCTCCAAAGGCTGTGCAACAAAGTATTAGGTTAAAGCTCTCAGTATTTTTGTTCATGCCATTTTCATTTGTTTTAATAATTAAAATAATATGTTGTCATAAATCAAAAGCAGTTTCTTTTCTAAATGTGAAATAAAGAATGGTGGATACCAAATACATTTGGTAGTTTCAAATTATTTCAGAGAAAATTGTTACTTTTTGAGACAAAGGGAATGAGGGAACCAATAATTTTGACCATTGCCTCCAGTGGTGCTTAAATTACTATTGGACTAAGCATTAGAACAGGTAAAATACATTATCTAAATGGCTTTGAATGTCATATGATTGTTATTGTAAGATTTCAGCATTTAAGAAACAGTTACATTGTTTATGGAGGATGGGGTAATGATTCAGAATTATTCCTTTGGCAACACTGTGGTAGCCACGTAGTGGCCACATCTTGCTAACTGAGAGGGGTTAGAGAAGAATTGGCAGGATTATTAAAGATAACAAAAAGGACATAAGAATAATCATAACAACTTACTGCAACAGTGGTATGCAGAAAGGTATCCCAGAAGACACAAATAATCCGTCCTTGCAGCATATGAGCTACAGCAGCAAAAGACCATGCTAGATTTATCTCATCCGAACTGAGAGCAAGAACACGAGTTACCAAAACTGAACAACTGAAGAGTGCCAAAACATTGCTGGTCCGTAAGAGCAGATCAGCACACATCCTGACTGTACTCTTCTTATGTTAAGGATCAACATGTCTGCTCTCAAAAAGAATATGTTTGGGCATTGTCTTTGCCTTTCCTTATCTTTCCCTTTACCTCTCCCCTTGTGTTGTTGTACTTTTGTGCAGGTGGGTCAAGTTTGAGGAGAAGGTGGAGGAAGGTGGAGAGAGGTGGAGCAAGCCACATGTGTCCACCCTGTCCTTGCATAGTCTGTTTGAGCTGCGCACTTGTCTGCAGACTGGTTGTATCCTGCTAGACCTGGAAAGCTACTCCCTTCCACAGATTGTGGGTTAGTGTGTCTGATTTATCACCACCATTATTTACTCAACTAGCAGTTACTCTGATGTAAAGCAGCTTAAAGCACAATGACATGTATACTATGTGACGGTCTAAATAAAATCATATTCTAAACCTAAAAATGCATGAAGGGTTTTTAAAAAATCACAGGAAAATACTGCCACATTAAATATGCAAAGCAACTCATACTCTGCAGAGTCCTTTTCATATGGTTGTTGCCTCACCACTAGATGAAGTTGTGGAGCGCCAAGTACAAGATGGCCTGCTCGCTCCGGAGCTGAGGGAGAAGGTTGTTTTTGTTCTCCTGAGGAAGCACCGGCATCAGACCAAGAAACCCATTCATCGTTCTCTGGCTGACATTGGGAAATCCAGTTCCACTAGTGAGTGTCACTTTATCCATTGACTATTTATCTATGCAACCTTACTTGCTTTACCATCTTCAATGCCTTCATTATTATGCCGAGTATGTCTGGATATACACTCTATTCAATGGTGTCTCTAATTGAAAAAGAAAGTGCCTGTTACACTTCTGGTCGGCATCATTGGCACCCTTGTATTGTAGGTATATTATGCATAATATACCCTGAAAAAAAGTAAGGAGGAAAACAGCTCTGGTCTGTATACACTCTTTTGTTTGATACAGAAGAGCACAGGATAAAACAATAACAACTTCGAAGGAACATTTGTAAAAATAATATAAAATCCAAAAAGTTGCCACGACAGAATTATCAGCAAACATTCAAATCTGTTTAAGTAGAAGAAGAAGATTGTCGGTCTAGGGAAATTAGACTCACCTGTGACAAATTGCCAGAACGCACATGAGAGGATTTAACCAATGATAAACCAATGAACGATGGCTTTAATGTTTGAAAAAGGTTACTTTCATTTCCTCTTTCTTTCTCACAATCGTGAAGACAAGAGAGCTATCTGAGGCCATCAGACACACTATTATCACCAAAAATAAAAATTCACTTGTGGACAAGGCCATCTCCAGAGACCCTGGTGTCCCAATTTCCACAGTTCTCAATGTTATTAAGATGTATTTGCCCAAATCTACCTAGAGAAACCAACATCCTTCTGGGAAAATGTTCTGTGGACCAATTACATCAAAATAGAGCTCTTTGGCAATGCAGACCTGCAAATTGTTTACAGATGATGAAATGAAGCTTATAGGGAAAAGAACATCCCACCTACAGTTAAATATGCTGGAGGTTCCATAATGCTATAGGGTTGCTTTGCTGTCTCTGGTAATAAAGGCCTTGAGCATATTAAAGGAATCACGAAATCAGAGAATTACCACAACATTTTTGGGACAAAACCTGCTGCCCTGCATCAGAAAACTATGCATGGGCTGAAGACCATGGGTCCTCCAGCAGGACAATGACCCAAAAAACACATTAGAAAGCACAGAAGGATGGTTAAAAATGGACTGACCAGCAACGAGTCCTGATTTGAGGCTCCATCCTCCAAAATCTTTGGAAAGAGCTGAAATCCGCTATTGGTAAATGAATCCTGCAAAAATTTAAGAAGTAAAATAAACGGAAACTGAAAAGTGGGAGAAACTACCAGCAGAGGCTTATAGATGGTTGCAAAAAACAGTTGGAGGATGTCATCATTATCAAGGATTGTTCATCCAAGTATAGAGAAGGGTACCTTTAATATTGTTCAGGTCATATTTTCTTTCTCTTCTGTGAAAAAAAACTGTATGTAAATTGAACTGACATTTTTTTCTCGTACAGCTTTGGCCATCCTATTAAAACATAATCAAAAGTTAGTACATGTTCAATTATTTCTGAAGATATTGTACCTGATATACCTAAAGTACAAAGGTGCCAGTGATACTGACCAAAACTTGATACTGACCAGAAGTTAATTGGGTCCCAGAGTTTGTTTGCCACACCAAATGTGAACCCATGTGGGACGGGGACTCATCATTGATTCTTTAATCGATACCAGAAAAAATGGTGGTATCTAACTGAGTATTCCTCGAGAATCGTGTCCTGAGAGTTGTGTCTGCATCAATACTCCTTCATCTATTGGTGAAATGCACTTGACACAACAGCAGGTCTTTCAGACAGGAACATAATGGCACAACAGTCTCGCTCTCTGTTCCACTGAACAGTTTATAGACACCAGGCTGGCAGCCAACATCGCCGTATGGTGAACCAAGATGCCTTGTGCACACACCTGTCTGCTGTCTGAAAAAGCAGCATTTAATGTTCACGATCGCTATCTGTACATCGGGTGAAGCTTTCATGCATAATTTGACCTGGTATGTTAGCTGTCTTAATGAAAATAAGTAAATATTACAACTTTTCAAAAAAGTTTGTAATGACAAAGAGTTCATCGCTGGAAAGATGATCTTATTTGAAAAGCAAGAATCTTGTGTGAAAAATAACACTTTTAAAAGTTGCAACAGCCATATGGTGGACGCACAGGTGAATTCTGAAAATTCTCTTATTACACTGGACCGCTGACTAATTCAAGGACAGGGTACCAGAAAACCCACGTAAATCCAGGTAGTGTTAGAACTGCTGCGTTGCTGTCAAAGGATGTAGGTTCAAATGTCAGCATCTGCTGGGGTAGCTTTAAGCAAAGTTCCTTGGCTGAACTGCTCCAGTAAGACTATCTTGCTGTATTCATGCAAACACACCATCTTATTTATGTCCAGCACTGCTTACAAATATGACTAATCTTCCCAGGTTTCCTGTGCAGTTTACCACACTTTTTTTATCTAACAAGTTTTTTTTTTTTTAATCTTTTTATTGAATCAAAACAACATATATTGACTCTTGTACCGTTTTATCTATTTTCTAATTTCTTGCTTGGTTTTCTCTGCAACTGCAATCTTTATCCTGGTTTTTCTTCTTGTTTCTTTCTCTGTGTGCCTGCCGTCTTTAAAATCTTACTTCCCCTCCCCACCACACGTCAGACCGCAGTCCAAATCACAACCCCAAACCAGGTGCCGGTTTCCACCGTTCCACAGAGGACCTGCACATGAGACAGGCCAGCAGCTACGGCCGTCTGCGTGAGTTACATGGGAACGCACAGCTGCAAAGCATGAGTTATTGCTAGGTGAAACCTAGGTGTCCAAAATCTACTGTAGGGCCTTGATGATATTGAACATTGGAGCAAAAATTTATATTTGTTTCACTAATAATGCTCCAAATGTTTTTTTTTTTTTTTTTTACTGGGAAATGCAAGAAATGAATGACTTGTGCAAGTTATTTGCAGTATGTGTGTTTAGTTTTTATTTAATTTTAAGTTTCATTCGTGAAAAAGAAGGCAAGCCCTGTTTCAAGTCAATATTTGCAGATATTAGGACATTAAATAACTCTCATCTATATAAAATCCTGACATTACATAAAACCAATCTCATGTGACATGTATTTTTTCTTGATATTTTTAATTGATAATGTCAATATGTAAACATAAAGTGAAAAAACATTTCATAATTCAACAGGACCACAAGGATTACATCAGCAGCAATAAACTGAAGAGTTTTCAAACAGTTAGTTCTGAGTTCCTTTCGGGCTTTTGGATCATTTTGCAGAATTGCTGGCCCACTCACCTTAACAAACCTGCTTCAACTTATTTTTTGAGGAATTTTTTTATCCACCACTCTCTTAGGGTCCACCAAGACATGTTAATGAAGTTGAGGTGTGGACTTTTATTTAGCTATTGCTTAGCTATTCCAAAAAACCTGTGTGGTGTGCTAGGACATACTCAGTGTGGGTAGAGGAAATGCATGGCACAATGGTGTGGAAAATTCCGTCATTAACATTTAAAAAAGAAAAAAGAAAACGTTTCCACTCATTTCAAACCAGAGCACAAAACCTTTACTTCCAAATTGTCACAATGACTCAAACTCACTCCCTAGCACGCAACTAAAATAGCCTCTGAGTTTTATTGGCTATAACTGACACTTACCGACTGAAATCTTCTCCTTAGCTTTCGCAGACAGTGTTGCGTGCAAAAGTGGGAGTGATACTTTCAGCTGCCAGCCATGATTTCAGTAATTCAAGTTGTAGATTTGCTGGTTTGCTTAGGATCATGATCTTGCTCTGTGCTTCATTATTGAGCAAGCTTTAGCCAACAGCTTCTCTCATACCTTCCTCTAGAATACAATGGTATAGAGTGGAATTCACAGTGGTCACTGTTGAAAGGGACTTTTTTCTACAAAACAGCCCCAACTCAACTTTTCTTCCTTCTCCATGCTTGATGGCTCATATGACATTTTTGTGGTGATATAGAGGACTTGAGTTTTACCAAATGGTATTCTGCATTACCTCATTTCAGTCTCTTCTATCCAGAAGTCGAGGAGCTCGTTCAAGTGTATTGTCGTGCCACATTGTTCTTTTTGAGAGGAAATTGTTTTCTCCTGGCTGTTTTTACTTGAGTTATATTTGTTCTCTCATTTTCAAAGATTTTTCATGAAATCTTACACGTAGCAAGTTGCTAGAGGCCTTTAGATCCATATATGTAGTTTTAAGTTCTTTTCGATTTCTCTGACCATCATATGTTCTGATCTTGAAGTGAATCTGCTTGGACACCAACTCCCAGGTTGACTGACAACTGAGCTGAATTTATTTCATTTGTAAAATGTCTTTCTTATGGTTGAATGATGGGTTCCATGTTTGAACTGCTTGTGTTTTGTCTCCGTAAAGCAGAGCCTTTTACACACCGAATAGCTACAATTAGCTCTATGAGACCAACTTGGGAATTTTGGATTTTGCATTCTGTTTTAAGGGAAACTTAAAACTGTGAAGTCTTTAATGTTCAGGTGCTGTTAAGTAGTAAAGGTACACACATTACTTTTGGATGTCAACTTATTTGTGTATAAATAATGCACGAAAAAGTGAAATCTGTATTTTTTCAAACACGGGTATTTTTATGTACTGTTAGGACTTTTAAAGAACTAGATAATGGTTTATGTCCTAATCTGTAAAACCATGGAACTGAAAGAACTTCTGCTTTTTTTTTCATCACTCTATGAGTGGCCGACCGCATTATAACTGATCTCGTGTACATGTATTCTGAATACTCTAACAATCCGCGTCGGCGGCGTTACGGAAGGAGGGCTCGGAAGGCAGAGTTGTGGGAACACGAACTTTATTCTTGCACGGTATGGTTAACAACACACCCACCCATAGAACTACTATACAGCCAACACAGCCTCAGCCTCCTACCATGTTTGGACACATTAACTACGTACAAGCAAAGCGTGATGGGAGCCACAATTCCACCCGACCTTACAATACTAACATTTGCTGAATTTTTTTCATTGTTCTCACTAAAAGGATTACTGGTAATTGTGCCATATTAGTTTTTTACTTAGACTGTCTGCAAGTGTTATGTTTACGCCGTTCATCCGTTAATTCGTGGATCCCCAAATCAGCTTTGCAAGGAATTAGTCATAACAGCCTTGTTTTGGTCGGCCCTTGTGGAGTCAAGCTTGGCACGGCTGAGAACAGATGACAAGACCCTATGCTAGGGCCAAAAACTAACAAGCATGCCTGGCCTTTGAAAAAAATAATTATATTCATATATAATAATATGTATTTTTTTATTTTAGATCATGCTCAGAGCCGAAGCATGAATGATATCTCGGATACACCTAGCACGGACCA
Source organism: Arapaima gigas (assembly GCA_900497675.1). Lineage (NCBI taxonomy): Eukaryota > Metazoa > Chordata > Actinopteri > Osteoglossiformes > Osteoglossidae > Arapaima > Arapaima gigas. Next base: position 570,915 of record UFQX01000048.1, read on the forward strand.
GGTAATACAATTTTTTAAAATTTGCTCTTGCCTGTGTTTGTGTGTGGACATAACATGCAGGGTGAGGATAGAGAGCATGAAAGGGGGAGGTTTTATTCAAGGTGTTAAAACATTTCAGCCATGATGTGAGACATGATAGAGTTCAATTTGCTGGTTTGGGACCTTTGGCAACGCTGACAGATTTTCCACTACACTCAAGTATATGTTTGCTGCAACTCTGTCTTGTGCACCTCTGTTAGTCTGCGTGTGTTTGTGTGTGTGTGTGTGTGTGTGTGTGTGTGTGTGTGTGTGTGTGTGTGTGTGGATGGGCTCCAAAGGTGTTTGAAGGAAGGAATGTAGAATGTGCCCTGGCGGGCCAGGAAACAACGTCAGCCTAATCCCTTCAGAAGTCAGTGGGCCACTGCCATGAGGGAGCAGGAAAAAAGGAGAAAATCCATTAAGCCTGTTTTTTATCGTTATTTTTAATCATTCTTCCTTGGCAAAACACGCCTTGAAAACTTAGTCGGCGTTAAAAAAAAGATAAAATGTAACAAATCAGTCAGTCAGCTTTCCTTTGACATTTGCCAAGGTATTTTTGCTCAGTGTTCTACATGGGGGGTGTAGGGTTCGGGCACTCTGGACAAAAGCACTGCTGTTTCTGATCTTCAAAGCCACAAACACCACAACCCCCCCGCCTTGCGTCATAAGTGTGTGTGAGTCCAGTTTAATAACTTAGCCCCTACCCCCGTGGCGAGTGACACCTACGGCAGCCTTTCATCCTCCCACTTTTGCCCTTGATTGACAATACAACTAGCTAATTTCTCTGGAGGGCAGCAACCTGTGAGGGTCCGACAGCAGAAAATGAGGGGGAGCAGCTGAGGCAACGCTGGAAAGCATTTTCCGATCGCTCCCATTGATTTTCATGCTCTTCTAAATTTGGGTGAAATTATGCTGCCCCTCCCCTCACCCAGAATTAAGAACATGACCCCTTGCATAGCCAAAACATTTTTCTTTTGCACTACAACAGACCGTTTGCACGAAATCCATACATAATACTAACACACAAACTGCAATGTCTCAGAGCTCAGTACGCTTTAAAGAAAAGATTGAGGTCAGCAAAAGAAAACAATGCTTATTTATTCACATCTGAGGCAACAGTAAGTTGACTCTGAAAGCAGAATTAAAAGATTACGGGTAAGTACTAACCTAAGCGCACAACACGTGTACTGTTCACGTGTTTTTATGGGACACAAGTCTGCTTGCGGCAACACATGATCAATGAATTGGTGACCTTTTTTATAACAGCAGGTTCTATAGTGATACCAGTAACTGCAGATTTACACACAGACTTTAAGGATGCAGCACAAAAGTAAGAGGGATATTACTTTTTTAACCTCCTTTGGACGCATAATCAATTACGCTCACAAGTCTTGATGTTTTTCCTCAGAGTTTTAGGATCTTAGCTTGCAGAAGCTCGCAAGAAAGCATGAAAAAAATTAATTGTACAAAACTGTATTGAACTGTATTATCATCTATGAAACGGAGACATTTGAATTGTTTTTTTTCACCGTGACAATTAGGAAAATCATGCAGGTACATTTGCGTTTGACTGTGTTACCTGTGATCTTCATATATTTGCGTGTTTCTGTCAGTACCGAACTTTCGTTTGAATTAATAAGTCCGAGAGGAAACAGGAAAAAACCCATTAAGCCGGTGTTTTTTAATTGTTATTTTTGATCATTCTTCCTTGATGAAAAATACCCCAAAAACCCAGTGAGTGAAAGTAACATAAGCATACGCTTGGTACGCACACGATCCACTGTAAAATGTAATCTACGGTATGAAACCGGACGACTGAGATGACTAAATATTGCATAATAGTATGCAAGTGAAAAATGTTGTAATTGTTTTAGCATCCTTGTTCTTAGTTTATTGTCACTGCTACCTGTAGCGCCTGCATATATTTCATAATGTCACCTGTATCTATAACTAGAATAACTGCAGTTTTTGATAATGATGGCATAACAGCTACAATACTATTCAAAGGATTAAAGTTAATGCTGTTCTTGCATTATCGTTGTGCATTTCTCCTTCTTCATAACTTTGGCATCCATGCATATTAAATAAGCTTGCGTTCATGTGTAACATACTGTGCACACAATAAGAACACTGAGTTGCCGTTTTATTAGGTACACCACTCTAGTAGCATGTCGCCTCTCCTTTGGTCTTCAGAACAGCATGGATGTGTCCGAGCAGAAATTCTACAGGATGCTAATGAGTTGTGTAGTTCTTACAAGTTCTTTGACTTTTCAGTCAAAGATGACTGAAAGGATCGAGATCTGGGGATTGTGCATGTCACTGAAGCAATGAAAAGTCACTGGAAGCATGTTATGTTCTGGCAACCATTTTGAAACAGTACTTGTGAGGTGATACATTATCATGCTGGAAATATCCATCTGAGTGTGGATAAACTATAGCCATGAAGCCATGAGATAAACTCAGCTTTTGAGTTAAGATAAACTGTGCCTTTCTGGGGTACTTTGTTAGGTATCGGGGTCCTGATTTGTGTCAGGAAAACATTAAATACACTGTCACACCAACACCACCAGCCTGTACTCTTGACACCAAACGGGATGGCTAAATGGACTCACAAGCTCCACTTTAAGGTAGTACAGTATGTTTTCTGCAATTAATAAGTTCAACTTCATTCTTTGAAATCATCGTGTTAAGTGGAGGTTTAGTTATCTTTCCGTCTTTAACCACTTTATCCTGGTAAAGGCTGCTGTATTACAAAGTCAGTCCTGAAATCATTGGCAGTCTTGAAGTACAGCTGTCATTTCACCATGAGCATGTGTCAGCACCAGCACTTTCAGAGGACGCAGTGCAGTGATTTGCAACGGCACTATAACCCCTCTGTTTGTTGCTACACAGAACTATGTGAAACAATTAGCATTTCCATAAATGTTTACAAATCACTGCCTTATGTTAAGTTGATCGGCTGGAGGACATTAATCCAAAACTGTTTCAATGGGTCTGTGCTGTAGTACTCAATGAAGTGTTATGCAAGGACTACGTGTTGTGTACACATTCTGTCCCCATATCCCTTTGTTATGTCTATATACTTTATTGCATTCGTGACAATTACTGTTATATGTTATTTAAGTGCATTTTGAAACAGTACAGCTAAGGTACAGAATATGAAAGTACAAGTTTCAAGTTAAGTTCAAGCTGCTGATTATTTTCTGCAATATGTGGGTATAAGTAAAATTTTTAGATAATTATCAAAAATGTAAAAAATACTTTCTGCAACTTTCAGCATTCATTTAAAACACTTCCAGTTGAGGGTGAGTCTCTGAGACATGGTAACAAAATAATGAAGAACACAGCATCTGTTAAACAACATATAGCAGGAAACCTCTTTGCACAGTCTAATATTGCTGTACAGTCAGCAATTGGCAGTTTGCATAGGTCATTTGTTGTTGTTAGATTTTGTTGAGTATGTCATATTTTCTCATTAATCTCCTTGCCTAGCTGAAGAACAAGTTCATGAAGAAGATCCCTCGTGATGCAGAAGCATCCAATATACTGGTGGGGGAGGTAGACTTCCTAGAGAAGCCCTTTGTGGCCTTTGTCCGCCTGGCCCAGGCCACCACCCTAGGGAGCCTGACAGAAGTTCCAGTGCCAACCAGGTGACTAAATGCATTTTTCTGATGACAAATTGAAGAGGCACCTGTGGGTTTTTAGAAGCATCCAACGATGCCGTCTCTGCCTCCAAGTCTTTACATGCATTACCAATAACAACTGTGTTATCCTTCCCTGTAGGTTCCTGTTTGTGCTACTTGGCCCGCAGGGTAAAAGCAAGTCTTACAATGAAATTGGAAGAGCCATTGCCACCCTCATGGTAGATGATGTAAGTCCATTTCTTTTATAATGAACGTAAGAATTCAAGAATCTGTAGAGTAGACACTAGCTGAATAACTGTAAACACATTCAGTTCAATTCATCCATTTTCATTACCTGCTTAACCTGAGGAGGGTCACAGCATGTCCTGGAAGCAGTAGGTGCTAGGCTATGAAACTGGCCCTGGATGGGGGACTGGGAACTGGCCCTGCCAGTCCATTGCAGGGTAACCACACATACCCAGTCATACTCACATGCACAAACTGACTGATCAACCCAAAATACAACTGTTTGAACTGTGGGAGGAAACATAAGCGCTTGGAGGAAACTATGCAGACAGAAGGAGAGCATGCGAGGTCCACACAACTGGATTCAAACTCACACCCAACCAGCCCAGGTGCTGTGAGGCAGTATTGCTAGTCACTGAGTCACTGTGCCAACCCAGTATGGACCAACTGTGTTTTTTTAAATGCTCTTCTCACACAGTGACAGATGTTTTGCTGCCTGTATGACTTGACATTATTGAAGGAAGCATGAATTCTGAGTGGCACCAGAAAATTCTTAAAGAGAATGTCCAGCCACTTATCGATGAGCTGCAAGTGAAGCATAATTGGATTGTGCAAAAAGACAATGATCCAAAACATGAAAGAAAATCTACGTGTGAATGGCTGAGAAGAAGTAAAATTTTAGTTTTGGAGTGTCCAAAAATTTTAGAGTGATTTAACCCCAATAAAGATGCTATGGCAGGACCTAGATTCTCAAAAACCTACCAATGTGTCTGAATTAAAACAGTTCTGCAAGGAAGCGTGTTCTAAAATTCCTCAACAGTGATGTGAAAGATTGATATTGATTTAAAGGAATTGTTTGCTTCCAAATATTGCTGAAAGCACATAGGTGATATGGGTTCACCTTCTCCCCAGTCTGTGATACTATGGCACCGATGCCTTGCTTGCTGGCATCCATATCCACAAAAAAGCACTTCATTGGGATTGGCAGAAGTATAATGGGGGCAAAGGCCAGTTCTTCCTACAGCCGGTGAAAGGCACGCAGGGGTCTGTGCCTCCCAATAGCAAAGTGTAGCAGCAACAGAGGAATACCCATGAAGCCAGCTTGAGGAATCTTTGCAGCTTCAACACATCTTGTAGAGTGGGCCAGCACTGCACTACTTTAACTTAATCTGTGGAAACTATGCAGCCCAAGAACTACATAGCCCAGGAACTACGTGGCCCAGGAATTTGAACTGCCACTACAGGACACTGCACTTTGATGGGTGGAGCTTTAGCCCAGCTCTTCAAATGGCAGTGAACATCTCACGCAGGTTCTCCAGAGCAGACTTGAATGTGAGGGAATAGACCAGCATTTTCTCCAGGTAAACAATGCAACAGCTTCAGGGCACATTTGCTAGGAGTCATTCCATCAGCCATTCCACAGAGTTACAGAGGCTTAATGGCATGACTATAATTTGGCAGAGGGCCTGCCCCAACAGGAAAGCTGTCTTCTTTCATGCTTCCAGTAACAGGGCCACCTGCCAGTAGCCACTTTGCAGGTCCAGGGAGCTGAACCACCATGACACAGCGACACAGACCAGTGAGTCATCAGGGTGGAGCAGCAGGTATCAATCCTCAATGGTCACCCAATTTAAGCAGCAGGAATCATCACACAACAACCAGCTGCCTCCATTTTTTTTGGCCAAAACTGTGGACACTGACTAAGGGCTTCTAGAGGGCTTAGTCAAGCCTGCAGTGGCTGTCTCTTCCTTTATCTTCTCCATGATCAGCCACTTTTGCAAAGTCAATTGAAGTGGGTGCAGTCAGTAAGAGACTGCATCTCTTGAGTTGATGCAGCGCTGCACCAGATCTGTCCTGATGGTAGGGAAGATGTCAGTAATTTGTGTCTAAGTTTTCTCAGTTGCACTTGTTCCTGCTCACCCACCTTGACCCTGCTGCATTGCCACAACACCTGCACCACGTCTTATGTCACTGCAGAGGACTGTTGGTCATATGCTGTACCTGGGGTGCCCTGTGTTGGCTGGAGTTCACCTCCTCACAGGCACATGCCTCCTCCACCATTCTGCTCAGGGTGGCCTCAGTCTCACCCTGTTACAGATGTTTAGCTTGCATCTGCTACCACTGTGATGACTCTTCCCCAAAGTGAAGCACTCCCTAGCTCAGATTGAGCATCACCCCTATCTTGGTTAGGAGGTCCATCTGTTTAATGCACAAATCCAGGGTCAGTGCCAGCCAGAACTCATGTTCACTGTGCTGACTGCCAACAGTGAATCTCTGATGTCAGAGATGGCAAACCTAGAGTTGAGAATGGCTTTGCAGAATATGTCCGTTACTGGCAACCCAGAGGGAAGGTTCGCATGGTTTATGAGTGTGACATAGAGCAGGGTGTAGCCACCCTCCCTCTGACATTCCCTTGTGACTCCACTTCTTGTAGGACTAGAAGATTAAAACCACTCAGCGCTGCTAGGGCAGCACTTGTCTTGCTGCTGTTGCTTACTTCTTCACTTTGGCAAGGGTAGGGTGGGTTGAGTCAGTCATGTTCCTCCAAGACAGCTTCTTTACACTCTGCTTATTTCAACACCCAAGCCACTTGGGGTGGCAAGTTTCAAATGTTGCTATAAATGGCTGGGAGGGAGTGCTCAGAGAACCACCTGGAGCATCAAGTCCTCTTGAATGGCAGCTGAGCGTTCTATCTGAGTCCGATATTCCAGGGGCTTAACACTGGTGTCCAATGCTCCCAAATGGTATCCCATGCCTTGAAACCTGGCTGTGTGCAGCCCCTGGCATCTTCTAATGTCCAAAAACAGTGCTTCAGACACTGCTCTCAGACAGCTCTCATCATATATATTGTATAGATATGGATATAGATAGATATAGATAAATTAGGCAGTTTTTATGTTTATTACTATTAATAATTTTGTTGTAGTGTATTGAGGAGTAGAAGTCCCAATGAAGGATCCGCTCCCGGTGCCAAGTATCTTACCTTTACCCTATGGATGATTGAGACATTTAACTTTTTTCCCATTAGAATGAACAACTGCTGGATAATTCAGACACATTCTGGTTTTTTGATTCTGATTCTTCAGGAGCATATGAGCATATTTTATTTTCTTCAAGTAAATTACCCCACTCCCCATTTTTTCCTCTCAATATTTTCTTCCCTTCTACTTTTTGCCTTTTTTTTCTCTCTAGCTCTTCAGTGATGTGGCCTACAAGGCAAGAGATCGTGAAGACCTGGTTGCTGGCATTGATGAATTCCTAGATGAAGTTATTGTTCTGCCACCAGGGGAGTGGGATCCCAAAATCCGCATTGAGCCTCCCAAGAAGGTACCTTCTGCAGATATGAGGTGAGAACAATGTCATGTTGTCAATGGGTTAGAATAAAAATAATAATATGTTTTAAGTCATGGAAAAATCAGAAGCTAAATTATCCATCCATTCCTCCATTATCCTAACCACCAGACAGGGTCATAATGGTCTAGAGCCTATCTCAGAATCACTGAGCACTAGGTCTGTTGCAGGTTGGCAACACATACATACATTCACACACTATGGGAAATATAGAGTGAACAGTTCACCTGAAACACATGTGTTTGGACTGTGGGAGGGAACCAGAGTACCCTGAGGAAACCCACGAAGAAACAGGGATAACATATAAACTCCACACAGACTGAACTGGATTCTATGCTACACCTGAACAGCCCCAAATGCTGTGAAGCAACAATGCTATTCACTGTGCCTCTAGGAGCTAAATTGTATGGCATAAAAATATCAAACAAAATAACATTAAAGGTTGGCACATTTTGGTTTTTTACGTATGCAGGAAGTCTGTCTTTTCCCTGAATGAACTTGGACAGATGAACGGAACAGTAGGTGGAGGAGGTGGATCTGCTGAGGATGAGGTGATGCCCACACCACATGAACTAGGAGAGGAGCTAGCATTTACTGGGAGGTATGGCACAAGTAGATCCAATAGCTGACTGGCACTCAGAGAGAACTGTATAATAGCCTGCATAACTGTATAACAGCATCACTCAATGAAAGGGGTCAGAACCAACCTGTAACACCCCACAACTGTAAAACACAGCTATTTATAGATATATAGTAGCAATGCACTATGGGTCCTTGATAACAGACTTGGCTTATCCACAGTATACCAAAGCTGAGCCTTTTGGTGGCAGGTTCTGTGGGGGCTTGGTGCTGGACATCAAGAGAAAGCTTCCATGGCTGCTCAGTGATTTTTATGAAGGTTTCCACATCCAGTCCATTTCAGCTGTGCTCTTCATCTACCTTGGTTGCATTACCAATGCCATCACCTTTGGGGGTCTACTAGGAGATGCCACTGATAACTACCAGGTGGGTAACCCATACCTCAATCTGGCCCTCCCTCATCCTGACCTACCTTTGTGCCACTTACCTAAACATGCTCCACTACTCTGAGAACCAGGAATTGTGTAGGCAGGGGTGTGAAAACAATTTCAGAATTGAAGAGTGAACAGGCTGTAACAGGCGCTGATGTTATGCATGATACAGTAAGCTAAATGAGTAAAGTTAAGGGGCAAATTCTTCTACATTTTATACCACATTTTATGGTTTTTGAGGTCCTGTGTTTGTAAATCACTAGCAGAAGAGGAATTTGGTGGCTGTTTTTGGTTAATATTAATGTTAAATGAATAAATTTCCCATTCTCTTATTCAGGGAGTCATGGAGAGCTTCCTCGGTACAGCTTTGGCAGGGTTTGTGTTCTGCTGCTTTGGCGGGCAACCTCTCATCATTCTCAGTTCCACGGGACCCATTCTCATTTTTGAGAAGCTGCTGTATGAGTTCAGCAAGTGAGTTAATCTTGTTAGAAAGATAGATAAATAAAGAGAATTTCAGACTATTTGGCACTATAGAGAAGGAAAGAAGGAAAAAACAAGTAAAAGGTACTCTACCACAGTGAAGAAAGTCAGTTCAATACATAAGCCTGTCCATTAGTACCTGAACCATCTTAGGATTTACTGTCATCATGTTTTTCAAAGGATATTTTTCTTTGTTTGAATAAAAGCTCAAAACTTTGAACCAATCCTCTAATTAAACTTGTTACATGTATTGAATATAATTTTATGTTATTTATAAACTGATCATATGACTTCGTGCTTCTATGCAGTCTGTGCATAATTCATTTCCCCCTCCAGGAATAACAGCATTGATTATATGGAGCTACGTCTTTGGATTGGCCTCCACTCTTGTCTGCAGTGCCTGCTGTTGGTTGCTACAGATGCCAGCTACATCATCAAGTACATCACGCGCTTCACTGAGGAGGGCTTCTCTAGTCTCATCTCCTTCATCTTCATCTCTGATGCCATCAAGAAGATGGCAGGGTCCTTCAAGTACTATCCAATCAACAGGGGCTACAAACCTGACTACATAACCATGTACAAGTGCGATTGCCAGGCCCCCAGTCAATGTAAGCAAGAAACCAACACCAAGGCTTTGTAAATTCTAGAATACAATCTGGACGTTGGGAAGGGCATTACAGAAGCTCGCTCAGGGTAGTCAAAATCCTGGTACTTCTTGGAAATCCTCCAAGTTCTTGGCAGCTATGTGGATGCAGGCTTCTAATTCATTCTTTTCTCACGTACATAGTACCATGTTGAGGAACATTATTCAGATTTTAATAAAATGTTAGGTATACATTTCAGATATACTTTGTAGGTATGTCTTGAGGAGAATTAACTGGTATAATTAATAAATGAAATCCAGTTTAGTCAAGTGAAGTATAAACAAGTGCTGTGGGGAAGATACTGTAACATCCTTGGGCCACAGAAAGGAGAGAAGTTGGCTAACCCTGGTCCTGAAGGGCTACTGCTTGTTTGCAATTTTGGTTTATTTCAGCTCTTATCTTTTTTACCGAAGTAATTTTTATACAGAGCAGATCACGTTACTGTCTGTACTGCATGTAAATAGACTGCAATTAAAATGTGTTTTTAAAAGCAAGGTTTTCACTCATTATCCTATGTGTTTGCAGTGTCTGCTGGTTCTTGTAGTTCTAGACTGATATAACCACAAAATACCTTGTTGAACACTGTGAAAACTAGCTTTTACGAAGAGCTTGAATACTTGCACTCTATGTACTTAAAATTTAAGCATCACTAAACTGTGCTCCTACAGGTCCAGGGTTGGCCACCCCATAAGAAAAGAACAAATAGAATAAAATGTCCTTGACCTACTGGAGGTAGTACATGTCAGCATTTCTTAAACTGCATGTTGGCTGCAGTCTGCCTTGTGACCATTTATTGTAGTTTATACCATTCTCACCCTTGCCTTGTTCACATCCAGAAAATATATTCCTTTTTTGCTTATTGCTTTTGGGATGCTGTTGGAGCTTTGAAATTATTCTTGCTTGGTTGCATGTTTGAGTTTGTCTCATACCTGTGATTTGGCTGATGTTAGATCGGTGGGAATATTAGTCATGGTCTGTGTAGGATCGTTTCCGGTTAAATACTGTAGTATTTTCAGTAATTTGAACGTAATTAAAGTTCTTTTAAACTCTCAGAGATTCAAACGGACCTGATCACATGTCCAGCGTGCAGATCTTGCCATTCCTCTCCAAGCCAGTCATACATTCTGCCACGTCACTAAAGATAGAATATTCTAGCCTTTCCAGCAATATGAGCATTTCATCCATTTTCAGTGCGTAAAACGTTCATAAGCTGACAATGTGCCATGTGGGGTTTGTCGAGTAAGACTACTTTTTATCTATTATGTTGTCACAGCAATTTAGAGTGAGATTGAAAGTTGCATGTGTGCTGACTAAAAATATATTAAATATTGAACATTGTTTTCATTTTCTTCTCTTCCTTTGCATTTTCCTGATGTTCTGCTTAAACAGTGGCTCCCATGTTCAACATTTCTGCCCCAACAGCAACAGATCTGCCTGCGGTAAGCACTCGTGGCAACAATTTAATGTGTGTCAGAATTTTCTGGTTGTATGACAACTACATCTACTGTACACTGTCAGTATTAGCTGTTGTGAAAAGAAAAAAATTGTCTTTTTTTCCTGTTGTAGCCCAGCCATCTCAGTCTTCTACAGCTTACACTCATACTAGCTGATCTGAAGATTGCTAGTGGTTCTTAGGGGTGATTCATTTAGCAGTCAAGAAGTAATGGGACATGGGATAAGGAGTAATTGAACAGATTTAATTATTTTCAGATTTAATATCTAAGCAAATTCAAATTAACACCAACATGAAAAAAAAATCATGGCCCAAAAAATATGTGCACTTCAATATCTACAACAAAGTAAGGTTTGTATACTAAAACGTCTGCAGTCCCCAGTTAGAGCTTGGAAACATGAAAAACAAGTGAAAACAAAAAAAGTCTTCCCTGCACCCAGAAAGATGCTCTCAGACTTCAAGTTCGCTATCTTTCGGTTAGCACGTACTTTGCACTTGTACAGACAGATTCTCACTTTATACAGTTAATTCCCCCATATTGTCACAATTTATCTAACTTTTAAAAGGGTAACCAACTATACTGTTACAGCACTGCATCTTTCGACATCCGCATGAAAAATCCACATGAAAGCATCTTCAATCAAAACTTTCTCCTGTCACAACTCACTCAAAGCAAAACATCTTTCTTTTCAATAAAATCAATATGTAACAAAAATTAGTACTGCATGAATACCACTCCAAGTTTTGCACTGCACAACATTTAACAATTACTAATATACCGTAATGTAAATTAGTCATAACTCACCGAATGAAAGTTCACACAATCACACTTTTTGTAGTGTTATTCTGAGTGAGATCCCCACATTTTCCAACTAATTTTATGCACATTGTAAAAGTAATTTTTTCTGGATGATTATTCTTCTGCGGCTGTGCAATGCGTGTACGAGACCAGATCAGCTTTTTCCTTTTCTAGATTGTTCTGGAAATATCGTCCACTTAATTTTGATCAGATCAGCTAGATGTTTTGTTTATTCTAGTTCAAAATTTAATATGCAACAACCTAGAATGTAAATACTGACAGTAAAATTAGTTACATTGTGTATCCATAATCATTCATCCAACCATGCGTTATCTTTAACCCTGTTATCCTGGTCAGGGTCACGGCAGTCTAAAGGCTATCCTGGAATCTTTGGCCTCTAGGCTATAAAACTACCCCTGGATGAGATGCCAGTTCATCATAGTCTCCATAAACATGTGCTCATTGTTTTCACTGTATGACCTAAACTCTACATCTTCCTTGTATGTGGAAAAACTCCTTTACATTCATCTCCTCTCCCCTAGCTGAATGGCACAACTCTGGACTGGAGCCAGCTTAGCAAGAAGGAGTGCCTGAAGTATGGGGGCTCCCTGGTGGGTAATTCCTGCAAGTATGTGCCTGATCTCGCCCTGATGTCATTCATTCTATTTTTTGGCACCTACTCCATGACCATCGCACTCAAGAAGTTCAAATTCAGCCGCTATTTCCCCACAAAGGTGAGGCTGGTATAATCGTTTTTTAAAAATCATAGGTCGGTTTGAACATTTTATATAAGAGAGGAAAGGACAGATCAAGGTGAAGCAAGATATCCACCTGCATCACCTTGCTGTAGCCATGTAAGGTCTTGGGTAATTGACACCATCCTTTATAAATTACACTCTAGTTGTTGTGGACCATGAAACAGAAGTATTGCATGGTTTACCAGGTTGGTTGGTGAAAATGGCATCTATGTTGATCCCATTTTCTGTCTCCTTCTTCCCATTCATCCCACCCTCAACCTTTGTCTCTCCCAGTGCCGTAATCTCATCAGTGACTTTGCCATCATTATTTCTATCCTGGTCTTCTGCACGTTGGACTACCTGCTGAACCTGGACACCCCCAAATTGCACGTTCCCACAGAGATCAAGGTCCCAGATTCACGATCCTTAGTTTTTCATTTCTTCCTAATCCCTGAAAACCTTGGTGAACTTGCATTATTGGTATTTACAATGTATTACAACACAGGTGGGAGAGAGCTTTAGACAAATATACTACATTTCTGTGATGTTTCTATGTTGCTTGCTGAAAAATAATGCCCTCTGTGAGTCATAAAAATCATGTTCAAAATTGGTCCAAGCAATCCTGCTAAATTATTCTTTTTCTTGAAATCATCTACAATCATCTGATTTTAAGTTTATTTGTCCATCTGTTTGTGTGTCATGTCCCTCTTGCTGTCCAGCTTCGAAAACTCATCAGTGATTTTTCCATCTTCATGTCAATCATGACATTTGTGGGTCTTGATATGTTAATGGGGTTACAAACCCCAAAGCTCATAGTGCCAACAGAGTTCAAGGTATGGATATTTTGTATGATCTCTGATCATTTGCCTACACCTGTGTGAGTGGTAATGTCTGTGCATGTTTATGGTCATCTATGGTGTGTTTCTGCCTGAACCTGTTAGATGATTATTCACCAGTGCTTCTTAGCGCATGCATCTCCTCCCTTTTCTAATTAACTCTGCCCTTTAGCCAACTCGTTCAGACCGTGGCTGGATCGTGAAGCCATTTGGGAAAAACCCTTGGTGGATGTACCTGGCCAGCTTTGTCCCAGCACTGCTGGTGACCATTCTCATCTTCATGGATCAACAAATCAGTGCTGTCATCGTCAACCGCAAGGAAAACAAGCTCAAGGTATAAGAAAGGAAACTGCCCTGGTTGTGGTAGCCTGCAGTTTAGAGTGTGTAAGCGTTGGTTGAAAAGGATGTGTTACACTTGGTTGGAACAAAAATCTGGACGAATGTGCTTGTAAGGACTGTGACTCTGGACTCCTGGCCTAAATTGAATTTTATATAAGGTATTCGTTTAAAGAAAAATTGAACTAGCATTGGGTAGAAAAAAAGCATTCATAGCAGGAATTTAGCATTCAGGTCAAACTACATCTGTTTCCAAAAAGGAAACAGATGTAGTTTGGAAATGGAAGGATGTGTTCTACATTCTCCATGCGCCCCAGTTTCTATGCCCATAATTTGTTGTAACTGCAATTCTATCTGTAAGTGTTTGTTATTATCTTGTTTTCCACATTCCCTAGCATCTGGTACTATATTGCGCTGTTCCCAGAGTCTGGTTTCACCTCTGTCATTCTCTGTTTTTGAGACAGAAAGGGTGTGGCTACCACCTGGATCTCTTTTGGGTAGGCATTCTGATGGCCACTTGCTCCTTCTTGGGGTTGCCTTGGTATGTGGCAGCCACTGTCATCTCTATTGCACACATTGATTCCTTGAAGATGGAGAGCGAGTGCAGTGCACCTGGGGAGCAGCCACAGTTCCTGGGAGTGAGGTGAGACAGGGAAAGCTGTAGGGCAAAGGAGGAAGAAGAAGGTCTAGAAATGGCAAAAAGATGAATGTGTGGTTACTACTGAGCATATGTGTGTTTATGTGTGTATTTAATAAAGGGAGCAGAGATTGACGGGAATCCTGGTATTTGTGCTAACGGGTGTCTCCATTTTCCTGGCACCTATACTACAGGTGAGGGACCTATGAGTAATAACATTTCATTAGTAATGCTTGTCATGAATCTGACGTAAAAAGCTTTCAAGTCCAGTGCAATAAGAAGGGCACAGAACGTAGAATACCATAAATTTCTGTCTGTCTCTATATACCATATCTTGTGTTAATGTTACACTTATTTGATTGTCTTCTTTTTCTCTTATAGGTTGATAGCTTGAGTTGTGTGATGATGTATAAGTATTCAAAAGTGCATTTTTGTCTTTGTAGTTTATCCCAATGCCGGTACTCTATGGCGTCTTCTTGTACATGGGTGTGGCCTCTCTTGGTGGTATTCAGGTTTGTGTTTTAGTTTGATTGTCACTCTGTGTCCATCTGTTTGTGTGTAATGCCTCACTCCCTGTCCAGTTTTGAAAGCTCATCGGTGATTTCTCCATCTTCGTGTCAGTCATGACATTTATGGGTCTTGATATGTTAATGGGGTTACAATCCCCCAAGCTCCTCTGGACATGTCTCTGCATCTATCTGGTGACTGAATATTAAATGAAATTCTGCGAGTACTTGAATAACAAAAAAAATCCAAGTAACTGACTACAGGTAACCTAAGAAAATTTTCCCGCTCAATTTGTGGCAGTTCTGGGATCGGATCAAGCTGTTTCTGATGCCAGCCAAACATCAACCTGACTTCACATATCTGAGACACGTTCCACTGAGGAAAGTGCACCTCTTCACCCTAGTGCAGATCATCTGTCTGGCAGTGCTCTGGATCCTCAAGTCCACTGTAGCAGCTATCGTCTTCCCTGTCATGGTACAGAGTCAACGCCGCCTACAGTTACCAGAAAAAGTTTGTGAACCCTTTGCAAGTACCTGCTTTTTGGCATTAATTAGTCAAAAAACGTGGTCTGACCTTCATCATCAAGTCACAAAAACAGACAAACACAAGTTACCTAAACTAATAACACACAAACAGTTATACTTTTCATTTCTTTATTGACCATGTTGTTTAATCATTCACAACCCAGGCTGAAAAAAGTATGTGAACCAATGTATTTAGTAAGTGGTAGAAATTCGTTTAGCAGCAATAACCTCCTGCAAACGTTTCCTGTAGCTGCTCATCAGACTTGCACAATGGCAAAGAGGAATTTTTGACCATTCCTCCTGACAAAACATTTAGTTCATCAATATGGGATATTGGGATACCTTGCATGAACAGCCCTTTTCAGGTCATGCCACAGCATCTCAGTTGGGTTATGTTCTACATTCTGACTTGACCATTCCAAAATACAAATTTTCTTCTTTTTAAAACAATCTGTTCAATTACTCTTGAGTTTTAAGTCATTGTCGTGTTGCATCATTTAACTTCTATTAAGCTTCAGGTGATGGACTGCTACCCTGAAATTCTGCTGTAAAAATTTCTTACATTACAATTTTGAAATCATTGTTTCTTCAATGATTTCGAGCTATCTAGGTCCTGAGGCAGCAAGGCACTCCAAACCATGATGCTCTTTCCACCATACTTCAGTTAGGATGAGGATTTGGTGTTGATGTGCGGTGCCCTTTTCCCTCAAAACACAGCGGTGTGCATTTCTGACAAAAAGTTCAACTTTTGTCTCATCTGTCCACAGGACATTTTCCACAGTGTGTTCATGGCGTGATGTTTTTAGGATTCTCACTCCTAGGAAGAGTAGCAACAGTGCTTTCCTACATTTGTAGACAATCGTATTACTATGGACTGATGAACAAAGTTTTTAGACATGCTTTTGTAGCCTTTTCCAGCTTCATGGATCTCTACAATTCTAAGGTCCTCTGAAAGTTGTTTTGATGAAGACATGGTGTACAGGAAGTGATGTTTCTTGAAAACAGCAGTATCCTGACTTTGTGTGTCTTTTTATCAGGCTGAGCCCTTCTACAACCCACATCTCCAGTCTGATCTAGAACCTAGACTGTGATTGTTTAAATGGTGTATTCAGTATCGACAAGAAGTAAAATTATTTGTTTGTCGTTGCATTAAGCAACTTGTGTTTGTGACTTGGATGAAAATCAGACCACATTTTATGAGTAATTAACGCAGAAGTCCAGGCAATTTTTCTTGCAACTTCAAACAGATGAGGTGTTACCACTTTTAAATGCTTCTCAGGTATTTAACCCAATAAATAGTAAGAAATCAACAATACATTTTAAAGTAGGGATTTACTACTGCAAAGTTTGAGAAATCCAAGTTTATAAGCCTCTGGGTCTATGATCCTCCTGATTACTTTGAGTACCCTTAATACTCACCATATTCTATTGACTAAATCCAACTAACTCTCTTTTCAAGTTCTTATTTGTGAAAAGAGAGCTCATCGACATTCTTGAATCATCATTGCACAGTTTTACTTTAAACTGTGGTGTTTAATTATGTTTTTACTGCAGTATTTAAGAAGCTATACATTTGCATTGGGGTACCTGTGGCTGAAATCCTGTCTTTTTTAATGCTGTCAGATGCACAGCTCTGTGATTATGGGTTTTTTCCCAGATTCTGGGTCTAATGGTTGTGCGGAAGATGTTGGACTTGGTGTTCTCCCAGCATGACTTGGCCTGGCTGGATGACATTCTCCCTGAGAAGGACAAGAAGAAGAAGGAGGATGAGAAGAAGAAAGATAAAAAGAAATCAAAAGGGTGGGATGATGACAGAAATGAGGAGGTAAGAAAAAAATTTAAATGCACACAAACACATAGAGAGGGTTGTTTACAATTGTTGCTATGGACACACTGACAGCATCACACCATGAAATGCAGAGACCGCATGTCAAACATGGTTTCATCCCTAATGTATGACCCTTTTTAATGTGTGATGAGGTTTCTAATTTTTGCCCTAAAGTATTGCCAAAAAGATCTTATTAATCTGTCTGTATTATATTCTGTATATCTCTTGCCACTGTCCTCGTCAGCCCTTGTTGTTTTTCTACTTGTTTTGTGCTTGTTCAATCCACTTGTGTGATGATTGTTAGTTTTATCGCCTGATTCAAGTGTTTCTCTTCCTATGCAGACTTGAAGAAGCTAAACCCTATTTGGCTTTTTGTGTGCATATATGTTTATGTGGATCGGTGTAACTTAAAACCTTTCCTGTTAGTCTTTCCTGCATGCTTATTGGTGGTCTGTCTTGCCTCTCCCCAGTCTAAAGTCCCCAACCCTCCGCCTGTGAAAATTCCTATGGATTCCCTGGTTTCTTCTGCTAGCTCTATCCCTCCCCTTGCCTGCTCTCAGGTCAACACTCCGGCAAATAACTGTGAGTAACCCACAGCTTTCTCTCAACCCCATGCATGTGACTGAAAACTTGCAAGTCTGGTCTGGTGGATCACACATCCAGGATGAGTGCACTGCATCAGATATCTAGTATAAGGTTTCATGGTTTCGGATGTTATGTCTGACAAAGGCATATGAGGCTGCTGTGTGAGCCTGTGTCACAGGCACTGCAAGAGGTTCATTTAAACCAGAGTTCTACTGTAAATTGTTATTGCCAAAAATTTGAATTTAAGTTTTTTTTCTGTTTCCTGTTATCCTTAAACTCTCTCCTGATACTGATATTACTTCTTTCCTTTTTCCCTCTTCACACATTATCTTTGTTCCTTTTTCTTCATCTGTGTTCTTTTGTTTGTTCTACCTTTCTTCTGTACCACATCCCTCCCTCGTGCATGTGTATCTACAGGTGAAGGGTCACCCAAACAATAACTGCTCTCCCAACAACTCTGACCTGGACCGCAGGTACTGTGTGCTGAAACTGCATGTGCCCTACAGTGACCTGATGCAGCCCCCAGAGGCTCATGCTGGCTGGGGTGCACGCTGCCAACTGGATGATACCTACTCTAATTGAAAGTCTGTCTTACAAAAACATAAATATGTCCAAAAGACACAGTGCAAGCTGCACAATATCTGCTGTAACATTGTAAAAACCAATACGCAACTACTGAACACATTCTTTTTTCAGACATGTACATTTACTTTCTTCTCCAAGAAAATGTAGCTGTGCAATTTAAATTCTTTAAGAACGTTGTCCACCTCTTCTGCTACTTTACAGCCATTTCACTCCCACACAAAAAAACTTCTGGCTCTCTTTGCTGATAATCCAACAACTCACACAACTGCTGCCACAATAACTTACAGTGTATATATAAATGGACTCACACATGCACACACTCACAGACCCCAGCACGTGTACTTTGTAAAGTGTGAACGTTTCTCTGTACCACCATTTTTCTGTTCCTTTTTAAATAATTTTGTATGGAGCATTTTGGACCAGTATTTAGGAATATTAGCAATGAGGTCTGGTTTGGAATACAATGTATTACAAACACAAAAGGAATATAGTTGTCCTGTAATGAAGACTGAAAGGATACGGATAAATAAAGAATCATTTCTATGATTAAATGAAATGGTCATTCAATTTATTTAGTTAAGTATAAATTGTCCCAAGCTTTTAGAACAGCAGGTAGACACACTTCCCATGTACAGATCACACGTGCAATGTAACATCTGCAATAAAAACTTTAAAAAGTATTTGTACTAATATTAAACTTATTTAAGTTTATGCCTGTTGTCTGGTTACATGTTTATTATTCCTGTATGGTTCAGAAAATAGCTAAATAGTATGCCATTAGTTGTTACTTGTTTTTGCAAAAACCTTGTGTCTGAAATCACACTGAAACCATTTATTTTTCCTTAAGTGATTCCTTTATCACTGTTCTTTCTTACCTTACAAAAAAGGTGTTTATTTATAAAATCTACAGTTATACTGTACTTGCAGTTAAACGTATAGAGTATATTCATAATGGCTGTATTTAGGGTATATCCAAGATTTTTACATGACCTAACATGTTAATAAATCAAGCTACATTTTTTGTTATTAAGCTTTTATTGATTGTGTCCCAAAGTGGGAGAATGTTGGACATGCTTATGTGATGTGTTGTGATTAAATAAGAAGTTTTGAAGATGGTGTGCTATTTTATTTTCAGAAATTTTAAATGAGCTTTAGTATTAATATAGTTTGACATTCATAAAAGTAATAAAAATGCTACATTGCATTCCACAGTGTGCCCTGCTTCATGATGCTGGCATAGGCCCAGGACCACCATGACCATGCATACATAAATGTATCATATATCATAGATATAGTATATTTTAAAGATAATAATAATAATAATAATAATAATAATAATAATAATAATATAGAAAAAACTTTGGAACAACTTTAATTTTAACATTTTGTAACTTTGAGATACATTAAAATTACATCTACTGTAGAATACCTGAAAATACATTCCACAAACTCAGATTCATTGCCAGCTTGACTATAAACAATTGCAGCTTTGGTCATTTTACTCTGACACTCATAACTACCAGACAGCAGCTGTTAATACTGTGAATGTCAGTGGAAGGAAGGCAGTTCTCACACAAGTTTTCTGTTTCTATTCTTTATCTGTCCATGTTACTACCCAATAACCTCTTGAAACAGAAATGCTTTTTACCTCACATAATATGGAACAATCAGTTTAAACTGTCAGGCCATAAATCCTTGATTCGTATAGACTGGTTTGACCAGAATATCTTTTTTTATCTCAGTTCTATTGAATAATACTGGGGACTTCTATATTTATGGTGATTTTGTTGTGAAATTTGGGGCACACCTTACCAGACAAGAATACACAAAAATTGTGAAATATATCCCTGTTAACCTCTATTTGTCAATAAGGTCCTGTGTGCTCTATAACTCTATCACTTGGTATATCTCCCAACCTTCTACAGATGGGGTCATCTTGGATATAAACTTTACTAATCAGAAACTGTATCAATGCCAAAGACAGGACGAGTTCAAAGGCCTGATATAAATGGTGAACAGTATCCATTGCTTAACCCTTACAAAATGTGGCTAATTTCAACCAAATTCTTGATACACAATAAAATAAAGGAGTTATATTTAATAATTGTCAATCACTATTATCCATACAGCAAATACTTGAATAAATTCAATGGAAATATCCCACCCCTGTGCTCCTTTTGTGCAGCTGAAAATGAAACAGTTACTCATCTTTTTAATTTCTGCCCATGTTCTAAATACTGCTGGGACCAAATTGTTGTAGCTCTTTTTTTCATTTTCTATGCTCCGATTAACATCACTGACTGTAAGTTTCTTTTCCATAAATCTGGTGAGATGATATATTCAATCTCATTTGCACGCTGGGCAAACTTCAAATCCATAAAGCAAAATGTATTAAATACAGACCAGACCCTAAATTAGTCTTTAAAAAACATCTCCTCCAATAAGAAAGTTATAAGGACATCTCAAATGATTGATTTTTTTCTAGGACAAAATGAAATTTTATTCATTGTGTTGGATTATTATTAATATTTTTATTATGCTTTGAGTTATTTCTATGTTTTTGATTATATATTTGAGCTTTAAATATAGCTGTGTATCCCTGTTTATCTGTTTTCAACTGCATCTTGTAATGTTGTTCTGTAAGTACTTCTTCATAGGTTTCAATTTTTTTTTAAATCTATTTTTTTTAACTAAAAAACCTGTGCAATATTCATCTGCGACAACAATTGTGTAAGATGTTGCCATATGAGACTATGTGCTTGGAAGATGGGGCAGCACCCCACCCACGTATAGATACCAACCATCTTCTCGTAAACTGCGGCCTTCCCCTCTCCTCTCTTCCGTGACTAAAGGATTGTGTAACACACATGGAGCATTAGTTGTTCTCACTGTATGTTACACAGAGACATGTCTTCCTCTTATTGTGTATCTCACAGAACTGAACTTACTGAACTTTAAAAAATATAATGAATATACTGTACTTTTAAAAATAAACTTTGGTAAAGATTTCTGTACTGAATTGATATAAATAACACACTATGCAGTGGCGAGAAATAAAACAGGGAAAAAAGAGAAAAAACTCTGACAAATCTTTGAAAAGAAGTTACTGTATAATGGACTACACACTTAGAAACAATCGTGCTGTCATGAGTACAATTCAACTTACAATCAATTTGCCTTACGACCTTCCCGGTTGTAAAATGAGGACAATCTATACAGCATTCTTGTTCAGGACTGACATTGTTTAGATTCTGAATGGAGCTGGGAAACCAGCTTTTGGTTTCTGTTCTCATTTAACTCTTTCCAGAAACTGACAAAATACAGTGCATAATTTTGCATAACTTTGCTCCAATAGTAACTGGATTTCTTCAAAAAAAAAAGAATGTTTTGTATTTGCCTTTTTACACTAAATTCTTTGCTTTTAGTGTCCACAAGGCATAACAACAATAAAACGTTGCTGGTAGTTATCAGGAGTTGCAAATTAATACTGGTTTACCAGTATACCTATCGCTCATTGCACAGGGTCTCGTACAATGAAAAACTGTTATAAAGGTGTGTGGAGATAGCGTATATCCTTGTCCCCACACAGTATTCTTGGCTGTTTTATAGTCATTCAGTTATGTGAATGCACTTTCTATGAATCTGAGAAAGAAGAAAGAACAGACAGTTCAACCATACATGCAGACTGAGCTGAAGTTGAACCCACACCAGAAAAGCCTACGAGGCAGCAGTACCACTGCTCATAAAAAATATGCCACCTATATTAATTTAAAAACCAAAATAAAAGGTTGGAGTGGGTGACAAAAACATTTGCATGAGTGCCGCTTCCAGATAGAAACAGGCATGCCAGCCTCAGAACATTATAGGGCTGCAAGGCCCATCACCAAGTAGAAAAACATGACAGCATCTTAAGAGGAAAGTCAGACACAGGAGCAATAGGGACAAAGTGAACTTCGGGAAACCCAAAGAGTGTCACTGGAGGCTTCTTCAATTGTCACAGTCCAGGGGTACTTCAAAAACAACATGTACCTATCTACCAGCTTGCACTGAGTAGGAAATGAGCTGGATCCTGACCAATACTCATTTGCAAAGTTGGTTGTAGATCGGATAGTAACCTATGTGGACTGTCGTTTCTAAACACAGGCCATCCTCAGGGTCCTATTGTGCCCCCTTGCTGCAATGTGGGTCATGGGCACCTGTAGGATTCACAGAATGGAATGTCTCCTGATCAACACAAAATCACAGCTTGGTGATCATGCTGGTGGACTGTATTAACAGGTGGACTACACAACTGTCCATGTACAACTGCTGCTGTGGGGCACCACAGAACTACAGACTTCTCCAATGTCACACAGATGTTTCAGTGGGCTGGTTAAGGATTACTGGGATAGCTTACCTTTAGTGTGGAGGTTTAGGGGCGATGGGAAGCTCTTACTCTTCCATGGTTCATTCTTGCTCATGCTCTTTGTTTATGTACAGTTTTATGGTGTTTATTGTTGCGTTATTGTGATTAATGTTGTATTTGTTTATTGGGCATTGTATTGTTAGGCCTGTTTTGGTATTTTTGCAAATTTGTGTTTTGATATCGGGGGAACTATGTTGTGTGATGCGTTCCAGAGTTTTGGCCATCATGTCTGTGCATTCTATCAAGACTGTTAGGAACATGCTGCAATACAAAGAATAAGTGCAGAGTCCTATCTCCCAAGAATATAACGTTAGTATAACTCTATTGAGTTCTTGTCGGTCCTCTCAGTACCTAAAAAGTTATTACCTCATTGTCTATAGTTTATTTTTTAAGTTACAGCAAATTAGAGTGATAGTGGCAAATAGTTTATCATAGCTGTACATTTGCAAATATGTAATTTCTGATTATGTCTAACAATAAACGTTTCTTTATAAATTAAACTGTCCCCTACTTATGAAAAGAAAGCTAACAAGAAATGCTGGACTGTATCTTAGATAAGTGGACGCACAGTGGCAAATTCGTATATCAACAGAAGGGAGGTTCGGAGAATAGTTTATACTACATAACTGTGCAAATATATTAATGGTTGTTTTACGAGATACGCTATCGTCACCTCTTCCTGCACTCATGGCGCGTCATCGCCCAAGTTTTTTTATGCTGCAGAATGACGTATGCGCCAGTCTGCTCCGCGATTGGACTAGCGGAGAGGACCTCACAGCGCTTCCGCTTTGAACACGACTTGTTTTTCTCCGTCTGCGCGGCGACGAAGCTCGAGCCTCTCGGAGATACTGAGGAGCTGCGGCGCTAATGGCGAAGCTCGCGGACAGGTTCTCGTCCTGCTCTCTGGCCCAGCTTAACGGTCTGCTGGAAGATGACGACCAGCTCTCCAAAATTGTCACAGAGCTGGAGGAGGTAACCACTGGTTTTCCTTTGTAATGTTATGTACAGCAGCGCCAAGCATCATTAGCAAGTTGGCTAACCCTACGGTGCTCGATCTTACAACGCTCACGACTGCGGCCTTTTTTTTTTAAAAAAAAATGTTAACTAAAACGAAATTATTTTCTCCTTGTTTCGTTCACACACTTCAACATTTTTACGACAACGCGGTGATCAAGTGTCCCGAGTTGTCTCGCTTTAGGTTGCCTGTTTGACTAGTAAAGCGGGTAATTTAATAAAACTATTAGGTTGTTAACTGACCTTCAAACGTTTATAAAGTCTGCATCTTGTTTTTCTGTAAATTTTAATTTTGGTACGCATTGAGAGTGGTTTGTTTAATGCATTTTCCACGTGATGCCTATTTAATCGCCAAAAATGGCAGAACTGAGTGATGAGTTTATTTCTGGACCGTTCAATCGCAGTTTTGCTTATAGTTGGTGTTCTCGATACCAGAGATCTGTCCACGTTCACCATGAGTCAGTGACTGAAACACTTTAGGGCAGATGACACTGTTACACTGGAGTAGCAGGTAGTCGCCTGGTTACGACTGTTGTCATACAGTATGAAGGGGCAGGGTTTGAATTTCTCAACTGCTGTTGCAATGCTGTTCTAAAGCTGCTTGTAAGTTTCCACAGACAAAAACATAAAGCAATAAAAGCTTAACTTTTCAACAACACAGTTGCGTATGAGTTTACTTCTGTTAAATAATTTTGCTTCTACTATTGGGGCTGAAAGCCAGATTGTTCCTATTGACGGACGTGCTGCAAGTGCTTGTATGGGATGTATTTTTTTTACAACAGAATGCTAGGCTGTTTCAGTTTATGTGCTGACACTGTTCGTAAAAAGCTGTCGACAATGTAAAATGAAATTTGTTGATTACTCAGTTGGATTTTTGGAAAAAGAAAAATACCAACCAAGGCTGTATACTATCTCAGCTGATTTAAAAATTAGATTTAACATGATGCATGTCTTTTCCCCAGTCATTTCAATGGTTAAAGATTGTATTTGCACAGCGTTTCCCACTCACTAAAACGCTGTTTAACAGCTGCCTCTTTACTGTGTTGCTATTGGGACAGAGAAGAGTCTCACTATGGGGAAAAAAATTTAATTTGCAAAGTGTAACCTGCTCATCTTGGCTGGTTGCCTTCACACAAAAGATGCTTTTGCACAAATGGGGTTTAGAAAGCCCCCAGTATCAAGGGACATATAACAGCTGAGGCACTTTAGTGTTCTATTATATTGTCAATTTTTGGAACAATCCCAGACCAGTGACTGCCACAAACAGAGATGGTTGGTGGTTTATATTATATGCTCGTATGTAGAACAGTTGTCAGAAATGTGCTTTAGACTTCATTGGTTTGACTACTTCTGTTACTCTGTCACTGCAGTTGTATTTGTCACCTGCAACTCAAGCAGTCATGGTTAATATCTCAATTAAAACTGATTTGAAATTAGTTCTAAGTTTCCAGCGACAAACTCTCTAGAATCTGCAATTAATACAAAAATAAGGTAATGGATGATATTTTGCAAATCCTACACTTAAACACTTTGTAGGATATATTTCAGTAAGTTGGCTCACAGATATTTATAATGTAAAGAAACAAAATGTACAAGCTTCAGGCACGTCTTTCCTTCTGCAAATCTTATGGACACAATACTGGTAGACATGCTGTGTAGTGATACTAAAAATTCACATTAGGTAATCTTCATTTGATCCCAAGAAAAGAGCTAGTGTACAGGCATTCCTGTTTAAAAAAAATGATAATAAAAAGAAACTTCTGTTTTAAGACAATGCCCAGTGCCTGCTAATGAAAAGCAGTCCCACAAGCATGACGCATCCATATTGCAATATGGCCAGTGTTTGTGCATTGGAGACTGTCACAGAAGATGGTGTTACATAAAAATAATTTTAAAGCACATTTGGAGTTTGGCAGAAACCATGAGATTGATCCAGCTAAAATGTGGTAAAGGGTTTTGTTGCCTAAATTTAAAGCACTTTGTGTGGTACAAATCTAACAAGTAGGTAAGCTATAGCCACATTTCAGTTTCTGCTGCGGAGTATCCTTAAGATTATAAGAAATGTGTGTATACTGATGTCATTTGTTTGAATTGCACGGTTATTCTATGTCCTTTCAAAGTGATGGGGAAACTGCAGCGTATTCTGGATGTTCTTTTTCAGGTTCAGGAGGTAAAACAGTCCAAGGAAATGACACTGGCCAGCAACCTCAGGCTGGCAGAACAGAACCTCCAGCTCCAGCCTCAGCTAGACTGCCAGAAGAATGAGCTAACCAAACGGTACCGACAACTGCAGGAGGTCTTTGAGGTCTACCAGCTCCACAAGTCAACTTTAGGTACCTTGGCAACATTTGGCGCTCTGAACTCATCACATACAGCGGCTACGCTATTAGGCACACTTGATTGTTAATTCAACAGCCTGCTCCTCCAAAGAGAATCTGTTGCATTTTTGCATACATAAATAATGCAGACATGATAGATTTAGTTGCTGTTGGCATTAGAATGGTCAGGACATTTGATTTAAGCAGTTATGTACATGTTATGATTGTTGGTTCTGATATAGTGGTTCTAGCATCTTTGAAACAGCCATTCTTCTAAGACTGTTCACACAGTGTCTAGAATTCAAAGAGAATAGTGTGATTTAAAGACCTCCACTCATAGACACTTTTTGTGAGTTAAAATACCTTCTCAATAAAGGTCAGAGGAGAATGATCCTTTTGATAATAAGAAGGCCATAAGTGCAAAAAAGCTCTGTACAACAGTGGTATGTAGAAAGTCATTTCTGAACAGCTAATACAACAAATGTTGAACTGGTATGGGCTGCAGGAGCAGCTGAAGACCACGCAGGCTTGTAAGATCAGAACAAGAAAATTTAAATAAACAACCAGGTACCAATATTAGACTGTTTTAGACAGTAGGACAAGTAGAAGGTCTTTGCATAGTCCATCAGATTCTAGTTTCTGTTACACAATGCTGATGATAAGGTCAAGCTGGTGTAAAAAGAATGAATCCATGCTGCCTGTTAGTGATACAGACTGGTAGTGGTGGTGTAATAGTGGTGTGGGGAATTGTGACTATACATACTTAAATATTCTGAGTGTTCTGTGTTGTTGTTGTTTTTTTTGTTTTTTTTTTAAAATTTGGCAACATGAATGGACTTTGGTTAAGTTCACAACCCTGTCATGACCCTAAATTTGAACCCTTGAGTGAGGTGCTATGGTGATGGTATGTCCATATGTCATAGGTCACTTTGGACAAATGTATCTATTATATTATGTAATACTTATAGTTGTGGTTTATAAAAAAAAAAATCAAAAATGAAGAGGTCAGTCTTTTCCAGGAATATGCTTTCCAAAATTCTAAAAAACTAATAGTACAGTAATAATTCTGACAGTACCTTTTCCTGATGCATGTCCATACTTGTAAGCCTTGCCAACACAACTTTTACTAGCACAGTATGAAATTCCAACCAAACCAGTTTGACCAGGATTGTACCTTATGTTACTGGGAAACCCCAGGCTCTCCTCACAGGCCTGCAGTATGAGTCAGCAGCTTCTGTGTCTCTATCACCTTACAAAATCAGAGTCCTTGACTGTGAAACAGCTTTTCTTACAGACCTGCCATCCCCTAACTCCCACTAGTTATTCTGGGGCTCTTAATGGAAAAAAGGTTGCTCCAGTACTACTGCCCTTGCTCAGCCACAAACATTACACTCTGACATAGAGGTACACCTGTCCTTTCAGACTGCAGGCACTGCCACCCTGTGAGTGACTGTCAAATTTATTTTCATTACCTTATCAGTTGAAAGCAATTTTTTTCTCCTAAAAAGTAAACTATAAGTGCTTTTTTGCATGCAGGACTGGTTGTTTTTTGGTTGTTTCCTGTTCTTTGTTCTATCACAGTTCTTCATTTTTCATCTAGAGTAAGGAGGACTCTATTAAATGCAGATAACCCATATTATTTCTGGCTATATTTGTACAGATTTACAGGAAACAGGAGATGGTTATCTGATGCTCCCACAGCATGTTAACAGCTGCAAGCAGAGGCTCTTATCTCATGCCTGAGGAACTGTTTGCTAAGACTCATTTCCTGCTTGGGTTTGTTTTGCCAATATTATTTCTGTGTATTCCTTCTAGTTTAGGGAATGACCTGACTAGATAACATTGAATAAGACTCAACTATTTACTTTTACTTCATGGCATTAGTTTGGTATTATGCATCTCATAATCACCCTTATGTATGCATGTACAGCTAACCTATTGAGGGGGAAAAAAAATTTACTTTATATCAGAAAATTTGCCTTTTCACCTTTTAAAGTAGCTGAAACCATTCTTCTCCTAGGGGCAAAGATTCACATAATCTCATTAATGTTTCAGTTTTAAGTTTTAATAAAGAAAATTTTGGAGAAAGGCAAGTGCTGCTGTGATGGCAGTATTTTGTTGCACACTGTGGTCATATTGTATTTTTTGACTTATTCTGTCCCAGATTTATAATGGAACCCCTATTTAGTGGCAGACAGTAAGAACATTTTGCATCCCTTCTAATGATGGGGAAGGGCTCTGTTGTGCAGAAGAACTACAGAAAATGTCTGCTGTTACAGGGAGCTCAGACCAATGTTTTGCTGTTGCCACGTCATTCTACATCCCAGCTGATATATTTGTTCATCTTGTATTATTTTGAGCTGAGGATGTGTGTTAAATTGCTTTATTTTCTGAGTTATGCATCAGTTGCAAAAGTTGCAAAGATGGTGGGTTTCCTCTTTTATGACACACCCCTGATTTGTAACAGCTTAAACATGAGCTATACTCAGGGAGGAAAATACTGATGAAGCATTTGGATTGACTAAGGATTTCGATTGGGCTCTTGTACTTCTTTAATCTTGTAAATTCTTTCTTCCTGCCCCCAAACAGATAACAAGTCTGGGAACCTGTCCTTGGACACGCTATTAGCCCTCCTGCAAGCAGAAGGTGCAAAGATTGAAGAGGAGACAGAGGTGATTTCACATGATACAATCCATGTCTACCTGAGTTGTGCATGACCAAATCCTAGTTTCTTTGTGTTTAGAGATAACTTAGTTGTCATTGCAAGGAACTGATCCATTGGAGTTGTTTGTCTTCCTGAAACATTTCCTAAAATTAAAATAAAATTATTACAGAACAATAGATGTGATTTAAAATAAGTGTCATAACTAGTAAATGTGTGAATAACTTCTGTAAAGGAAGCCATAACAAATAAACTACTAGCCCAATACTTTTTTGTAATATGTTAATTATGTAGGGCCACTAAATGGTATAGTAAATAAGAATATAACCTTATAACTTGAACAGGTTTAAGTGTCAGCAGAGAACTTCATGTTCATGTTGTGCTTTAAGAACAGATACATAAAAGGTATTTACATTTGTTTGTGTCAAATACACCCTTCCCTCATATTAGTGGGCTCATATACCATAAACAGCTGCTACAACAGCTTATGAAAACATATACACCTATACCCTGGTATATGAGTGCAACTGGCTCCTAGAAATCGCTCAAATACTGGAAACTCAAATATAAGCAAGCTATTTCCGTTATTTCTTATGAACAAAACTATAAATAATTATGAAGTGTATTATAGACTATATGTATGTATGTATAGAATTATTATTCATTCCAGGTCCATCAGAAAAATCCTAATTATTTTTTCTGAACTATCCTCAACACTCTAAAATACTTATTTTAGACAGATAAAGAACACTGAACACCAAACTGTTGAGGCCATTATTGTGGATTTGTATGTATTGTATGTTTATATTGAGTTCCCGTTTTAATTAGTAGCGTACAGTACTTTTCCTTCCATGTTGTAAATAGCAATGGCAACAAACATTTATAAAATTTATTTAAAAAAATAAACAAAACCATAAAATAGAAAAAGCTATAACCATGAAAGCACAAACTGCGTTTGAACATGGCCTCACAGAAGGGAAAAACGCACGCGCAGATGCTGGGCACAGTACTGCCACCAAGCTTCACTCTTGTTCTCGAGCAAATTTCGAATATTTCTCTGTCTTAAGCTGTGGTTGGATGGCATTTATTTTCACCACAGTTCTTAATTCTGAAACAAAGCCATTTTTCCACTGCAGTAAAAGTGACACTGAATGTCCACAAATTCCCATCTCTTCTGCCCAATTTATTGTGCCACTTTTAATAATGTGGACAGATATCAATAACTGAATTTTTGATAATAAATTATCTATCTGTATAGATAATAAAATTTGTTGGCATTATCGTCTAATAAAAAATGCTTTGTATATGAATTAATTTTTAATTTTAATTGATAGATTTTTCATTTTGGAGTCTTATTTTTTTGACCCCAAAATAACTGGAATTTGCCTAATGGTATGATTTCATACAACAATGTAACACTTTTAGGTGAATGACAGGTGTATCCAGCTACAATAATAATGTCAATAATGTAAGTGTCCACTAAGCAAGAAATCCCCCTCTCAGGTGTGCTTTTCCATTTTCCATTTATCCATTCCTTAGAACATGGCAGATTCATTCCTGGAAGGTCGCTTGTCACTGGACAGCTTCATTGACGAGTACCAGAGCAAGCGCAAGTTGGCTCACCTGCGGCGAGTGAAAATCGATAAGCTACAAGAGATGGTGTTAAGGGGACAGCAGCATCCCCAGGCATCCATCCCCAACATCCGACTCCAGGAGACTCCAGCTGCCCCGCTTGTCGAATCCAGCGGACCCCAAACACCTATACCCAGAAGGTTGCCCCCTCCCCCACCAACCAAAATATCCTCAACCCCCCAGCCTGTTACAAGCCCCTATATGGCTGCTGTACCGTACCCTGCAATGCCGTACCCACCGATCCCACCCAGGATGAGCCAAGCACTCCCAAGCCACATCTCAGGCTATCCAAGTCCTTTTGAATATCAATACCCTCCACCCCTTCCACAGAGGCCGTCCTCTCATATTGTCCCGCAACCGGGGTTTATCATGCAGTGATTGGTGCTGAGTGGTGTTGGGTGAAGTTTAACTCCACATATGGCTACGTGGAAGATGTGTGTGTTGGGTGGCCTCTACCATACTGCAAGTCAAGCAATATATCAGCACCCAGTACGTATGTTGCCACTTAATTATCAGTACAGATGACAAGAAAAAAATCATGTTAACTTACTGTCAGGGATGTAGGTGTTAGGGATTAGCCTTCATTTAGTCAAAATAAACGGGGCAATGGCTTACATGATATGCAACTGTTATTTTGACAATTGTGATTAGATCTAGTGCTAAATGTTTGATGCAAGGGCTTGATTGCACTATATTGGGGCTAGATGCTGAAGTTTTGTCAGTTGGCTGTAAAATGACAAATGAACTATTAGGGATATATTCTCTGCAATGTTCCAACTGCCCCGTGTTGCTTGTGAACATAAAACAGGCTTAACTGTAGCACAAGAGACTGCAGGAACGGCCCCAGGTAACAGCTGGACCATAGAGTGCAGTAACTAACTTGACACATTCTGGTACATATGCAAAAAAGAAATGACTGATAACACTGTGCTGTTTTATACAAGTCTTGTATGTAGACTTTTTGTCTCCTTTACACTGAGATGATGAAAACATTTTTGATGTCCAGGTTGTTTGTATAAACCTGTAACCAAAGATGTTTTATTTTTAAATTGTCCTCCTAGAGTACCATATGATAAGCAGCATTTCTAATATTCTAACTCTGAGGTATACTGCAACTTTCAGACAAGAAGTTCCAACAAAAAAGCTGGGTTCTGTGACTATAGACATTTTATATATGTATTTATTGGAAGGAATTACTAGGTCTGTTTCAGAAACCATGGTATATACATTATGGGAATTTACACTATATCAAAACATGCAACTTTTCCCCAAGTGCATTGATCCCAAGTCTTTTGCAGTGTGGTCTGCAGCAGATGTAATCTGTCTTCCTTTTTTTGATTTTTGAGTCTGTGAGTTCTGCAAAGTTCTTAATTTTGGAGCAGGACGGATTTAAATATGAGCCGCTACACATTGTGACAAGAGGATGAGTTTTTTCTTTTGAGCTCTACCCTCTACAGCAGATGACTGACCCACAGAAGGCCTACCATCACAGCAGGAAGGCAGCTGTGAGTACTGGTGCCAGTGTTGCCTCACCTTTGTCAGGTCCCCAGTATCCCATGTTGCTAAATATCTCGCAGCCTAATTTATTGGTTTTTTTTGTGCGGAGTACTCTTCTCAATTTTTTTTTCTGTATCCAACTCAGCAAAAAAAATATTTTTAGAGCTCTGATTTCTCAATTATTTGAAAGAGTACATTTTTTCCATCTGCTTTTTCATGGCTTGGGACATAATGCAGGGTCCTCTTGCTCACTATTTTTGGCCACAGAAACCATGCAGCATAGCTTGGGAACAGTTGGGTTAGAAGAAAATGTCCCACAGCATTGTTGCAGTGGACATAATGGAATGTTTACTCTGTAGCCAGTTCAGTTGCTTTGCCCATGTTCATTTTCCATTGTACTATGCACATTAGAACTTAGAACATTATATATACATATATTGAAGCGATTGCTCATCAAAATTTTTTGCACTTTTTTTTTTGGTTGTAAACATTGGTATACATACAACTTTTCCTTATAGCGTTGTGTTTATATTGTCAATAAAATTCCGAGAAAGGCTGCCCATTCTGAATAACTTGAGTCAGAGTAAATGTGAGAGTGCATGTTCCTCAGCCATGTGAACTTGTACAGCTACAGAACTGCATGCTTTTAGTTCGCTCGTTGTCTTTGTTTACTCTAATCATCTTCAGAGTTCTATCATTTTATTTAGTCTATATTTACAAATTTGCTTGTGTCACCTTTTGGTTCATGGATATAACTGTTTCTTTTCAAAATTTTTTTAGTATTTCTGTAGGAGTATGGGTCGTAAGAATCAGTTATTTACTTTTTAAGCCTTACCCGAAAATTGACTTGACCTGTGTCAGATTCGCACCTGACTTTTTGGGTGTCTGATCAAGTTGTCATCATCATTGGCTATAAAGTTGTTTTGTGTTGTGCTCTCGGCTAATCAGTTAATAGAAAGCACTAAGATTTGTTGGGTGGTGAATTTGACCACAGAAAAGGTAGAAAATTAACTGTATGAACAAGTATAGAAAGACTTGCAGAGAAGCAGTGCAGCTCCCCAATATTTTAATGCCAACCAAATGACTAACTTTTCATTTTGTGGTATGATGTAATATCTTTTGCAAAAAAATGTTAAAAAATGCCCTGTTAACTTTATAGCCCAGTTTTCACTCTAAAGAGGGCTAAGTTTAAAAAAGGTCCTTGAAATATTTTAATGTAAAATTCTTGTACACATGTAAAATTTGGTGTTCATTGCAATATTTGATATATGACTAATAGATTGTAATACTTCAGGGTGACTATCGTTGACTTTTTGTAAACATAATCAATAAAATAGCTTTTATACTTGAATACTGCTCTAATTCTTTCTGAATAAATATATTTTAAAAATATTTTGTCAAGTGTCTAAAGGGCTTCCCCTTCTAAACTTAACCTTCTAATTCTAAAGGTTTCACCAGGCCTGTAACTGTGGACTGAGATTTAGGGTTATTGATATAAAGTTTTTACCGAGAACTAACATTTCTGCAATGCATTTAAAAATATGTTTTTGAAGCGCTTTCTTTATCATGGGTAATGTCAACAATGATCACTGGAGATCACTGGATCCGACCTAGCTGAGATGCCGAAACATGGAACTGTATTAAGTGCACTTTTCCTTAGATTCTCTTTACTCGATGTTTACACATCTTGCACTCTTTTCCCTTGTCAAGTCTATCTATCTGTTATCATGTCAAATCACTGTTCAGTAAGCAATAGGTGACATTTTTACTTTACAGAGTGTTTTTTATGGTAGTGTTGAAGGAAAAAGTAGCACATTTCTCACAATCAGAATTCTTGAACAGACTGTTAAAGCTCATATCTGCATATTATAAGTTAAGGAAGTCATGTCCTTTCAAAAACGTATGTCTTTTCAAACAAAAAGAAGCTCTGATGAAGCTGCTTTTTGAAGTTCATGTATACGCTGTACAAACTGCAACTACAGATGCAGTTGATGCCCATTCTCTGCTACACCTACCGGAAATCAAAAACTGTTTACAATTACAGTAGAAACTACCTTCCACCCTGGGTTCTAGGTGACAAACTGATAAGGTACTTACACTTCAATTGTAATATCAGATGTATTACTTATATTACCTATTTTGGAAAGCTCAATGAGAGCAAAGACATCTAACTGAATATTATTTTTGAATGAAATATAATATAAAAAAGCTTTTGAACTCTGTAACCAAGGAATATTAAAAAAGCTGTGTAACGTGCACAGCAAGGTTTATGACAAATTCAGAACAGACTTTTTCAAAAGCCATTCCTTTTCCACGTGAAAGGAGGAAAATTGTAGTGCCGGTGTCTCTTCCCAAGCTCTCAAAAATGATAGATGCATGCAGTCTAATGGAGACCAGTATATGTAAAGCTGTCAAAACACTCCACACTTGTTCCCCAACATTCCAACTGTATGTCGTATTTATGGCTGTGGTGGCATCACAGCAAAGGAGCAATCTAGGACCCATGCATCACATCACTGATCTTTTATTTAAACTCTTTCACAGCAGGGTGGATCCATCAAGACCCAGAGCCAGTGACTTGCACTGTTAAAAAAGGAGCTCCTGTTATGGATCACAACCCATGTTACAGTGGAAGCAGTGGCACAAACCAGAATAAGGAAGGTAGGGTCTTTCATGGACAATGGCTCCTCCATGAGGTGACCAGATTGGTTATTCAACTACTATGCATAAAGAAGAGATTTTGGGGGATGCTTCCTATCGGCAGCCATTTAGTTCCATAATGCCATACGAGGACTTTTTAGGTATTAGCACTTCCACATAGTTAAGATAAAATTTCTTTGTGACCTTTGTTACCTGTGTATTGTTAATTAATAATGGTCTTCTCTATTTGATCTTCATTTCATCAATCAACAGTTTTCATTATATCTTGTGTTTAAGATGCTGTACATGTGAAATTCCCTGCAGGGATTAATAAAAATTTAACCTATCCTGTTCTATCCTAAAAAGCATGTTGTGATTTCCTTTATATTTATTCTATTAATGCACCTAGGATAACTCACCGCCTCCTAGGAAGACAGTAGAGCTCGATCCTTCACATTTACAGAAAGTGAAGACAACACCATTGATCTACCCCACATCACTGTCAGCCCTGCACCCCCCCCCCCCCCCCCCCCCCCCCCCCCCCCCCCCCCCCCCCCCCCCCACCCCCCCCCCCCCNGCCCCGCCCCCCCCCCCCCCCCCCTTTCTCCATGCCTGCCCAACTAATACAGCAAACCTTACAGGCCCCCACTTTTTTTACCTGAAGCCCAGTAAAAGCTGTTAGTCTAGTTTGTTTAAACTATTATCCACGATGTTTTCAACTAAATTTCATTGCTACTAACATAAGAAACGTCCTGTGCCACGCGGTATAAACATGCAACATGAAGTGTTTTCTAAATAAGTATCTGGTGTTTTATCTTGCTGAAATCATTGTGATATTTATATAGGTTTTTTCCGATGGACTGAGAGGGCATGATTTACTGTTTCTTGCCATTTAAAATAATGGGAAATAGGCACTCGGTATTTTAAACAATTCGTAATCCGCCCTGTTTTCAGGGATGAATTAGACTCGATACTAAGGGATTACTGTATTTTTTCCGAATGGGACGTTTGGTTGCGTCACAGGGACTGCACCGTTTGACTGTGGGTTCGAATCTGCTTGTGTGGGGTTTCTTCTGAGCAACACCGTTTTCTCCCAAAGTCATGTGTCACTCTAATTTCTCCCATTGTATGTGTGAATACCCTGCAGTGGGCTGGTGTCCCTTCCAGGCTGCCCCTAAACCAGCAGCCAGCGAGGAAGGTTCTGGACCCGCTGCAGCCCTGAGCAGGACAAGCGGTTCCGGATAATGGAGGTATGGATGAATGGAGGTCTTTGAATGAGATACAGCCTGTATTTAGGGCTCTTAGAGACGGAATTACGTACTATTTTGTTTGTTCAGTCAAGCTGGGAAATAGCGCCACCAGCGCTAGATATAAATGGCGCGGTGCGAAGTGGGTCCGGCGGGATTTTAACGCTCCAGTCTCGCGGGGCGCCATGAGCGGGCGGGTGGGCGATCTGAGTCCGAAGCAGACCGAATCGCTGCAACAGGTGACTCACCAACTCCTGCTTCTGCTTTTATGTCGGGCGTGTTTTACTGGAGTTTTCCTCCACTTTTTATGTAATTTACAACTGTGCTGTTGTCTTGGGTGAATTAAAGCGGCGTTTTATTCAAATTACATGTCGATTATATTTCGTATTTCCTTTGACGGAGCAGGACCGCCGTCGCCATCCATTTCTAGGAATGATACTGTTGCAAATATGAGTCGTAACTTTTTAAACGTTCTTAAAGTATGTTATCAAACGCGACCTTTAAGTAACGGTTTCAACATAAAAAAATTATGCGTTTTGCTTGTAATACGTGCACAACGTGTAAAACAGTACTAGTGTGAATAAACTGTATATATTTTTAGAAAAAGGCACCCATATGATTTTGTTCAATCTATATAGCAAATAAAATCCTATTATATGCTTTGCATCTTCCCCTTTGCCATGAGTTTCTCGTCCGAAGTTCAAAATCCAGCTAAAGTAAACATTTATAAATGTTTGCCTTAGGCAGAAAACTTTGAGAGTTACTGTGTGTTTGTGGTTTATGTATGTTTGTATATGCTGCGAACAGGGGGGGGGGGTCGTTCCGTAGGCAGAACCGGGGAGGGGAGTTGTGTCCCCATCAAATGTCAAGTAAGTCTAATTTACAACTCCAACATATAACTCCACCGAGTGCTTTAGCTAATATTTTCTGTTCCTCCAAAACCTGACAAGATGTTGCACTGCTAGCCCCTGAAGCCACAGGAATAGATCCACATAATGCAAGTGAAGCCAACTGTGTAAAGACTGAAGAAGGTGCAGCTCATGTGCTACTGAAGCACGATACATGGAGTCACTATGTCATGAGCAGGCACAACTGCAGGAAGTATTATTAGAGCAGTAATGTTTATTATTGGTTTTTTTTTCTTAAAAATCACACCCATGAACATTTTCCTGTTTTGTAATGTCTTTTCTTCCATTAATAGTTTCGAGAGACAGTGCAGGACGTTTTGCCCAATCTTCCGGCTCAGCATGACTCTTTCCTTCTTCGCTGGCTTAGAGGTGAGACTATATGTAAAGGTGAGGCGTAATGAAATTCTGTGCTTTCTGCTTTAATATTAATATTTGCAGCCATTGTTACGTGTTAAAACAGTAAACAGTATTGTTTCACGATAGGCTTTCAACTTTAAATCTTGAAAGTATTTGGCCCTTATGTAATCCCCAGATGGTAATCTTTCTTAAGATTTGTTTCCCAGCTGGTCTTCTAAACAGCATCGATTCAGGTCTATTTTCTAGTGAATCTGTGATGTTTCCAGATTATGGAAGCTATCCTGTTATTGACACTGCTGTAGATTTACATTAGGGCTTTGGAGGAAAGTAGCACCTTATCTGATCCAGTAACAGGTGATAAATCCATGGCAAAAAATGTGCACAGAGGTTTTTGAAATCTAGAGCTAAAGACTCTAGGAGATTCTCACAGAGAGCTGTGAGCTTTTGCTCCCTTAACCCCCTTTGCAAAATGTTCTGAAAATTGTACACTTGCCAGTTCTTTTTCAAAGGTACTATTCACTGAGTGATAGGTGGATTGTATAATATATTTTTCACTGTAGTTTCATCTGAGCATTAGCTTTTCTCCTCAAAGTTTTTAATACTCAGTCAGGTGCTGCTGCAAAATGTCTGCTTTAAACAAAATTTCACTGGATAATCATTGTATACACATTTATTAATTCAGTTAATTCATACTAACAGACTTGCATTACACAGCCACAGAACTGGAAAACATGAGTAATGTCTAATCCTGCAATTTATCATTAATGCATTATTACAAAATAAAACTGAAAGGGAAAAACAGGCAAACCTGGTAGTAGTCACATTTCAACATTTCTTTGCAAAGAAGTGGAAATAATGCGAAATTTAGTCAGAAGTCTAGTTAGAAGAAGTTAGCATGATATGCTAGGGCATGAATCTAGATGATTTCTGAAAATAATTTTTTCTGATGCTAAGAAGATACTGCTGGACAAAGACTATGGTTAGTAATGGTGACCTTAAAAATAGGAACCAGCTTCATGATGTGGGGAGATGGAGCATTTGAGGATCTACCCATGGTCAGTCTAGTCAGTTTCAAATCATCAGAAATGAAATTGAGAGGTTTTTGATTTCTTATGATAAAAAATCTTCATCATTCATGCGTTTCATTTTATCCACCTGGATTTTGTGTAATAAAAACGTGAAAATTTATACACCCTTATCTCATGCAGGGAAGCCTTAACAAAAGGCACTTTTCCACTTATGTGCCAGTTGTTTCCAGTTTTTATGGCTAAGAATATTTTTCATGTGCTATCCTTTCTGTTCTGAAGTGCAGCTTGGTATATCTCAGAAGGTGCTCTGTTTAAAAATTGTAATATGACACAAAAACAGAAAAATCTCAATTGGGCATATTTTGCATTTTAAAATCGCATGTCAAAAAACCAATAAAGCTGCATTAGGGGTAAAGAGTCAGACTTTGTACCCTGTGTTAGATGACATGCTGAGGTCATTGGCTTGTCTTCTAGATAAGAATTTCCAAGGTACAGTAGCTGTGGATGAAAATTTGACCAGTGAAGTTTAATTTAGCTTGGCCCTCATATTTTTCCTCATTTTCACAGTATCTTGCCTCTGTTGCTTCTGTTCTGCAGAGGTACAAGGCTCAGAGCATTTGAATCAAAGCTGTGTTTTGAGAAATTTGCCGAATGGATGCAGTGTAGCTTGTATTGAATGTGTGTGACTGACAGTCTGTCAGTGACATACTGAAACAGTTGTTAATTCATTTAGTTTAATCACTTCATTTATCTGTTTTGTTTATATGTTGAGGCAAACAAGAGCACGTTGAGTTATTTATTTTTAGTAGGCTTTGATTCTGAGTCACAGGCAGAACAATAATTGTCTGCAGAGGTCAATCTATTGCAAACGGATGACCTCAGAAATGTTCATTTATCCTAAAAAGAAATCCTTTTACATCATTTTTTCTAGCAGCACTGAGGATTTAAATAATGGCAATGTTAATGTGCCAAATACCACAAGTATTCACATTCCTAGTGATTTCCTTTACCCCCCATTTGTACTTCCTAGATTCGTTTGAACTTCAATAGGAAGAAATTGAACTTGGGGATAAAAATGCTGTCTAGTGCTGTATAAAGCACTATTCTGTGAAGAAATAGCAAGCTAAATATATTTGTGGATTTTTGTGCATTTGCATAAATAATACAATACTGTATTTAAATAAAAATAAATAATACTTTTATAGCCTCACATGACTACATTTTATATGTGTTGCTGTTTGTTTTAACTCGTCATTTCTAGCCTGTAAAACACAACCACATTTAAGTGAATGCTTCACCTCTTGGACACCATAGATTCTGTCCCCACTAAAGCAGACACAACTGTATTTCTTATTATGCTTGTATTTGGTATTAGTGAATTTTGTGTGACCCTGGTGTAGGTCTTTATTGGGTGTTCCTGTTTACACCGCATTGTAAACAGTTCTACTGAGAAACTCAGAATGTCCAGGAGTGTGCAGGAGGTGTTCTTGCTCACCACAGGGGAGTGCTGTCTAACCCCTTCCTGGGAGTGTGCACTGTGTTGCAGTCCACAAATAGCCTTCTGCTCACTCCCACCCCACAGAGCTGTCCATGTGGCTGACATTTACATTACATTTATATATTTGGCTTTTTCTTTTCTCCAAAGAAACATACAGTTCAGAGTAAACATCAGTGTTATTTCATCAAGAGTCACTGAGTCCTATACTTGCTCATACCAAGAGTAGCTGTATACAAAATAGGTAAAAGAGCCCCTCACCCAGTTCATGTTACATTCAATTTCCAAACTTTGAGCAACAAACCAACTTTTGGTCCCAATGAAGTGTGTAAGTAGTGGACCAGTTATAGTGTAGTTGGGAAAATGTACATT
The DNA here is from genome assembly GCA_900497675.1 of Arapaima gigas. Lineage (NCBI taxonomy): Eukaryota > Metazoa > Chordata > Actinopteri > Osteoglossiformes > Osteoglossidae > Arapaima > Arapaima gigas. The sequence goes on from UFQX01000048.1 coordinate 610,689, forward strand.
CATTCGATTTCATTTCTGAGTGCAAACAATGGTGACTCAATTGTTTTTTTACTTAACTTTCAGCCAGAAACTTCAGTGTGCCAAAAGCAGAAGCAATGCTTCGAAAGGTCAAATTTTCTATTTCTATTTTTATTATTTTTTTCTGTCTTTTAAAGGCCCTCTAAATACACAGCTGTAAACCTTTAAACACCGATTAAATGTTTGTTTCATGTAAATTCAAAATTTTAGTAAAAATGAAGAAACGATCTCCAATCTCCTGTAGTTAACAACAATCTTTCTTTAGCATGTGGAGTTCCGGAAAAACATGAAAGTGGACACTATAATTACTGACTGGCAACCACCAGAGGTATATATAAAAACCATTTTTCTGTCACTCGTGTTTTGGTGTACAGCTGAGACAAAAAATGTCAGTGTCCCTTAAATGATTGCCCTCTTTCTTTATTATTACGAAGGTTAGCTTCTTACGGGCTGCCTGCTGTAATTCCAGGTTACTGAAAAATACCTGTCCGGAGGTATGTGCGGTTACGATCGAGAGGGCAGCCCCATTTGGTATGATGTGATTGGCCCGCTGGACCCAAAGGGCCTTCTCTTCTCCTGTACCAAGCAAGACTTCTTGAGGTGCAAGATCCGAGATACAGAACTTCTCAGGAAGGAGTGTGAAAAACAATCCAAGAAGGTTTGTTCTAAGGCTTGTTCTATTCTTAAGTAAAAAGATAACGTGGTGAGAATCCCAAAATTGAGTTGATTCCACCCTTCAGTTTAATCCTCACTAGTGCTTGAAGTGGGGAAAAAAAAAGTGTGGTTTTCCCCTTCCTGGCATTTTGGCAAACACATTGGTCAGTATCTGCAAAATCGTAAGAATGAAAATTTGAATTTCTGGAGTAAATAAAGGATGCTAGGAGATGTTGCTGATGTTCACAATATAAGTAAAAGTAGAAAAGCCAAGTTGCAGCATAATTTTGTGCGTTTTGGGTGATGAAATTATCATGAATTGCCATGTAGTACAACAGTCTATTGGTAGGGAGAGCAAGTGAGGCAAAGAATTCAGTTGGCTGAAGTCTGAAAAGAGTAGCACAAGCTAATGAGAAGTGTTGGTATGCATGAAAAAGTCATGATACTCCAGAAGCCAAAATGGGGCAGCACTGTGTACTAACACACATTAGTTCACTGATCCTCACCACTTTGAAGTATTTTTCAAAAATAGCCCCACAAATTCACCATAACTAAGTGGTTATCTAATTGCCACCCAGCTGGGGAAGAACATAGAGTCCATCACCTTGATTTATGACTGTGAGGGCTTGGGCCTGAAGCACCTGTGGAAGCCTGCAATTGAGGCCTATGGAGAGGTACCAGTCTTTTGACAAAATACACTCACTCTGACCTGTGATGAACAAAGGCTTGTCCTAAGGTCAAGTGTGACCATCATAATTTTATTTCTTGCTATTTAAAAAATAATAAATATAAACAATATAAAAATAATATATAAATGTTAAAACATACTTTCTTTGCAGCTAATATACACCTTTATTTTATTCATCTGAATGAGTCCATTAATAAAGGATTCAAGAAAGTTGTCACAGTCACATAAGCACTGGTTGTTTAAGAGAGAGACCCATTGTTACCAAAACAATCTCTGTCATTTGTTTGTGTGCTTTTACCACTCTTTCAACATCCATATAATGTAATTTTCTGGACCTGGCAAGCGTGAACTCTTGCCATGATAAACACATGGTTTTTATGCTGTGCTGGTGTAGGTGCTTACTATGTTTGAGGAGAATTACCCCGAAGGACTCAAGAGACTATTTCTCATTAAAGGTAAGTGTTATTTTCATTAGTGGAAAAACTTCACTATTATTGTAAGAAAGCGTTTTAATTTTATAATTACACTCCAATCCACACAATCCATTCTGTACAGTAAAAAAACACTATAATGGCTTATGGAAATACATACCTTTCTCATGCATCAAACTTATAAATGAAGTACACCTGCATTTCTACCCAAGATGCAGTCATTCCACTTCTATAAATCTGATTTCCACAATCCTGAAAAAGACACAAGATAGTACAACCCCAATTGTGCACTCACTCTCAAATTGCCGATTCACTGGAAAACCAAGCTCCTGTGCCTAGTTACTGCAGTGCAGTTGTTCAACACAATAATAACTACATGAATATGTATAAATAATTCAAACATTTAAGAAAATTACAGAAACAATAAATAAATTCATCAGCGTGTGTGTGTGTGTGTGGGGGGGGGGGGGGGGGAAAAANTGCTGTCATACTAGAGCCACAGGCGGGTGTGGGTGGGGCAGCCGGGGGGGGGGGGGGGGGGGGGGGGAGAAAATTTGCCCACGTAACGACGCATCTGCGTATGACGCCCTGTCGCTCTGAGCCTTGTTAGAGAGCTAATTTAAAATTTTCAAAATACTTAGTACCTTTTTCGGAGTTTAATGAAATTTACTGCACAAACCCTCACTTAAGGTGAGAAGTACCTGTGTGCCGAGTTTCAGGTCTGTGGCTTGAAAAACAAAGCCAAGCATAAAGAACAAACAAGCAGACAAAGATTTAACTTTATTGATATAAAAATGATATTATTATTAATTCATTTATGCTTTGTCTCCAAAGTGGCTTACGGTGTTAAGCTTTTTACAATAATTTAAATATTTATACAGCTGAATAACTTTCATTGTATCAATTTAGGGTGAATACATTCCTCAAGGTTTCTACAGGAGAAGAGATGCAATCCATTTTCCTTTAATTTCTTATAGAAATAAACTGTAAACCTGTATCTTAATTCAGTTACTTAAAACACTTCTGCTCTTTCTGGGAGAATGGCTGAAGGTGGGGTCAGTGTGTATTTGAAACTTGTGTTTTATTCATGTTATGTGGGGAAGGTCTGTCAAGGAGTTTCTGTCAGGCAGGGATGTGCTGTCTTGTCTTCATCTTGGGGTTGTGCACCCTCCGACTGCCAGGAAAAGATTCATGTGGTCCCAGTGTCCTCCCTATTTCCCAGATATGTGCATCTCAATCATATAAACAGCTTTAATGACATAAATATCCATACACTAGTGTAAATAAAGCCATGATCTCAGTATGAAATGATGGTGATGTATTATTAACCATTGGTTTGTAATGCAGCACTACACCTCTAACAGCATAGTGTTCTCTTGCTTTGAAGAATAAAACAGAAAGTGTTTTTTAAATTTTATTTCTGTCACACACTGTGCTGGCAGGGTAGGCTGCAGACCACCAAAAACCTACACTGGACAAGCAGTTAATGATAATAAATAAATTAATGAAAGTATACCATTGAGAGACAAGCAAGAGTTATTCGTTTTTGTTAGAAATATTATGAAATATGTGTGTTCCATTGTCATGCATAAAAATACCCTTTATTTTGGTTTTTACATTAATTTTTGGGAAAACATCTTTCGTCCAGGAACCCAGTTTTTCATAAGAAATAATGCCAATTTAACCTCACAGTGAAAATTTTCCTAACAGGGTGATTTCACTGAACCAATGAAATCCTGTTAAGCAATGATTGACCATATACTTTTTTTCTGAAACTGTAAACTTACTGCATTTAGTAGTTCTGCTGTTGGTGTAGAACTCCCTAAGTCATCCATGATGTTTACTTTCAGGGCCTTCAGAAAATGAATGTTTCCTTAAAATGTATTGTCTCACTTTTTTGTGGCAGCCCCCAAGCTCTTCCCTGTGGCCTACAACCTTGTCAAGCATTTCCTGTGTGAAGACACCCGTCGCAAGATCAACATCCTGGGCGGTAAGGGCATGGTTCATTGCAGGCAAACATTGAAAAATATGTGTAACTGCGCTGATTTTAATGGCTACAAGGGAAAACAGGCACTGAGACACATGTATTGTCTGTATTTGCTGTCTTTTTTCCTGCCTGCAGCTGACTGGCAGGAGGTGTTGCGGCAGTACATTGACTCTGAGCAGCTGCCAGTGGCTTATGGGGGCACCCTCACTGACCCAGATGGGGATCCAAGCTGCAGGTCCAAGGTAGGACATGTACCATTTTGAACATGAGGGTTTTGCTCTCAAAACTGGTCATTGCTGATAATTTAAATTTCAGACATGTATTAGAGCTCAAGTAAAATGTATCTGCTTCATATCATTGGTCGCTTGACAGAGTTCTATAAATCCCATAGAAATAACTCCTGGAAACCTGGTTTTTTGGGTTCACAATCAAAAAATTATTCAAAATGTCTGCAAATGGTGAAAAATTGAACATTGGTACACTACAGACACAAAAGTTCCTTCTTAACAATACCGAAAGAACAGAGGTCTGTTGGGAACAAAATTAAATAGCAAGGAATTGCTTGATTCTCAGTACTTACAGTTGCAAGACACTAAGTATAAATTAATGAAACTGTCATTTATGTTGGGTATACAGCATCCCTTGGTTACAGCTTTTGAACATTAATACCGATATATTGGTATCTGAATGTAAGCTTTTATTACAAAGAATTTTAGGTGGGGTCTATCCATAATAAAAAAAAATTGAAACAGAAATAAAAATCTAAAACATAAATACTGTACTGCAGTAAAAACAATATTATTTATATAGTAATAAATTTGTCTGAAACATGCTCATGGATGTGCGCCTGCTGGTGCATTATCAGCTGTTTCCTTTAGTTTCACCTTTGTCTGAACACACTTTGTGCCATTTACTGAGCATTTAATTTTTTAAAAATAAACCTACATATTTAAATTTTGGTTTTTGTATCAAAAAAGGGTTACTTTGGTAAACGTCTTTATTCCCTTTATTCAACAGCTCATAACACTGAACTCCTACTGCAAACCTCGCATATATGCCCTTGCATCTCTCATGCGTAACTCAGATACCCTGGGGGGGGTCTAATATGGGAAATGTCCTGTACTGTACATGCTGTAGTACATGTTATAAATATACAAATTAATGAAAAAATTCTATTTTCTAATTAGGTAACTGGTGTTTGCAGTGTTTATCTTGCTAAAATCATGCGTTCATAGTTATATAGGTGTTTTCCGATGGGCTGGGAGAGCATTGTTTACTTATTTTTCCCCATTTATAATAATGGGAAATACACATTTGTTATCTCAAAAGTTCAGTATCTGATGCATTTTCAGGGGCAAAATACATTTGGATACAGAGGTATTACTGTATAAGAAAATAATTCCATATGAATTTTAAATGCTAAATCACTGGTAAAATATGATTCTAAATTAGTACTTGGAAGATTTTCCACACTTAAATAAACCAGTACCTGCACTATAAGTATGTGCTCAATGTTAGGGAAGGGCCTCAGTTATTGGTTTTCTTTGTTTGCAGATAAAGTATGGAGGAGTTGTACCAAAGTCATACTACAAGCAGGACTCCGTGAAAGTACAGTACGACCAAAGCATTGTTATCAGCCGTGGGTCCTCCCATCAATTGGAGTACGAGATCATTTTCCCAGGCAGTGTGCTGCGGTGAGTGGCTTTTTGGGAAATCTTTCTTCCCTGTGACCTGCTGAGGTCCTAGTGGTACATAAATGTTTTAGTCCAGCTTACCTGCATTCTTCATTCCTAGATGGCAGTTTGCAAGTCACGGAGCTGACATTGGTTTTGGGATATTCATGAAGACAAAGATTGGTGCAAGGCAGCGGGCTAGTGAGATGTTAGAGGTGCTGCCTAGCCAGCGGTATAATGCTCACCTGGTGCCTGAAGATGGCTCCTTAACCTGTGCTGATCCAGGTGTCTGTAAGTAAAACTGAGGGAGAAGGGGGGTAACTACTGAGGCAGGAGGTAATTTTGCATATGTATTATAACTAAAAATTAAGGAATAGCCTCACTTTCTATTAATTATAACAAAGGTTTCTGTTTGATTTTTGGAAAACATTTTGCTATCGAATCAAATGGAAATTTGAAATCAAATTGCATCCAATGTCTTTCTAGATGTGCTGCGATTTGACAATACCTACAGCGTCCTCCAGTCCAAAAAAATCAGCTTCACCGTGGAAGTCCTGCTGTCTGACAACCAGTTGCAGTCATCAAAAAATAAAGAAGAGATTGATGCAGAGGCCAACCCAAGTGCAGACAAACAATAACAGCCCATTGGTAACAATGAAAGAGGCAAAAGTTTAGCTACACATGCATTCAGTGTTTAATATACAAAGGTAACAGCAGTTTTTAGCCTTGCGCAGTGTAGGTTTCAGACCTTTACATTTATTTATTATCTTTGGACTGTTGGGGGAAACAGGAGCATCAAGAGGAAATCCACACAGACACACATGGGTTTAAACACAGATTTGAATGCAGTTTGGGTTCTGTGAAGTACAGTTTCTCTGCGGACCCCTGTGATCACAGGGGTAATTTTAATAGCCAGTGAACAATAAGCCATATCCCAAGGAAATATTCCTAGACAATTTTTGTTTCTGTAATTTAAGAAACAAGTATGAAAGTCAAAAAAACTTTTTTTAAAGACATTTTAAAGTGTTAATTTGACCCACCTAATTTATAAAATACCACTTCAGTAAGTTGTGGATTATATTTCTTTAATTTCTTTCTATATAGGTCATTTTCACTAAATGCGTGAATGCACAATAAAATCCAACATATTGTATCGTATTGTTTTTTTCTGCAATGGAAATTGCTAAAACTTAGCATTTTCAGTATTATCTACCAATGCCAGAGCCATATAAACAGTTTTTTTATTAATTCAGACATGCAGAAGATAAATATGATGTACTCTAACATCCAAAATATATTTGAAATCTGTGGTTACAGGTAAAAAAATCTTTAGTATCACAGTAATACCTTGATTATGGCTCTCTTTTAGCACTTTTACAATTGTGCTCTTTTATTTTAGCCGTTTAAGCAATTTATCATATAAATGTACTTTTTTAATTAAAAAATGCCATTCCATTAACTGCTTGTTAGGGTTATCGCGATCTAGAGTTGATCCCTGCGCACAAGCAGCACGGAGGTACCCCCTGGGTGGGTCAGCAGCCGATCGCAGGGTAGCTGCACAGAGTTACCTGCACATGCAAACAATACAGGCAATAAATAGTGGTCAATTAAACTAAAATGCATGTTTGTGGAAAGAAGCCTTCACAGACATGGGGAGAACATAGAACTCCACACAAACTGAGTCAGTTTCAAATCTACACCTGAAAACCCCAGTCGCCACGAGGGAACGGTGTTGTTGCTGCACCACTGTGCCACCCTTCAAAAAATATTTAGAAACAATTTTGTTGGAATTTGTTACTCCTAACAGTTTTCTGTGTTTATTCACTATTATTAAGACTACAGTTAATATATTTATATTATATGGATTATGCAGTTTTTAAGCACCATTTACACAATATACTGTATTAATGACTTTGCTTAATAACATTGCTCTTTCATTAAGTGCTCCATTTCTCAGGAATACATCTAAAGTGCTAAAGTGTATTACTGTACACACGTTTTTTTTAAATCCTGTGTAGAAGCCTGGATTCTGGGAGTTCTTAACTGATATTCCTACCTCAGCACCTGCAGGGTGAATCTATGTACCACATGATACCACAACAAAAATCATATATTTTTATGCCCTGACAAAGTTCTATGTTGTCAACTTGCGCATACAATAGTAGCTGAAGCAATCTTTTTCTTAGTTAAAAACAAAGGCTTTCTTGCTCTGCGCTGAAATACAAGTTTTTTCTCTAACTGTATTAAATTAGCTTAATGACAATCTGTAACGCCTTGTGTGCCATGGCTACCTGCATTGTCACATTTTTGTTTTAAGCCCCTGAATGACAATACCATGTCACTGCAGATAAATGCAGATCCTGCCCATCAGTCTTGAAAAAGGCATAGAGTCTGCACATCAAAGTAACTTCATTTAGTGTATGCTTTAAAAAAACTGCTCAAATGCTGTCCTTGCACAGTAGAGAGAAAATTAAAATTAATTTCATTTCACTTGAGAAATGTATTTCTCAAAAGAATGGTCTCTGATAAATTCTCAGTATTGCACAAATTGTGCCTACCAAATAACTACTGAATTTAAGAAGTTAAATTGTGAATAACTGAAAATTATTTTATCCAGAATGCTTTCAAATATCAAGGGTTTCAGCAAATCACCACCAATTGTGACTCTGTTATTCCAAGTGTTTTAATATCATGAAGTAAAATTATTCAATTACAATATGTTGTCATCAGTTATGTTTCTTGGTCAATGTATTTCTGACTTCATAAAAATTCTTATATATACAGTGTGTGTGTGTATATGCTATATAATGTATTTATATAGCATACATTATTTTCTTAATTTGCATATAAAATTGATATACAATACAGCAATTCCTCAGTGTCTGAACTCTATATTAGAATTTTCACTATAATGGCTCTTGAAAATAAATAACTATATATGGTTAGCAAATAAGCATAATAATAAAATGTGAATAAAAATTAAAATAAATTTTTAGTTCTACAAATAAATTACAAACAGTACTGTACAATTTAATGAAATAATGCTGTAGATATTTTAATGTACCGTTACGAATTTATCTGAAGCCAGATGTGCAGATGCACAGTGTTATCAACTGTTTCTGCCTGTTTTGCTTTGTCTGAACGTTTGCATCGTGTCACCACATGTATTGCGCATTTAAAAAAAACATTTATTTAAATGCTGGTTGTTGTGTCAAACAAAGAAGGTTACTTCGACACGTTTTCCCTTTATTCAATGAACTTCTTTCCCCCCATGCATGCGCTCTCTCATCTTCTGTGTGTAACGCAGTAACACCGTGGTCCTGCACTATATATACAGTAAAAACATGCAAATTAATGACAGCATTAATTGTTTTCTAACTATTTATCCGGTGGTTAAAGTGTTTTATCATGCAGAAATCATTTGTTCATAGTTATATAGGCGTTTTCCGATGGGCTGGAAGTGCATTATTTTTTTATTTTGCCCCGTTTAAAATCATGGGAAACAGACACTCACTATCTGAAAAAACAGTATCTGACGTTTTCAGGGAAGAATTGGATTCAGACACCAAGACATTACTGCATCGGAAAAAGTTAGATATTGTAGCTATATACTATTAGTTAATGAATTTATTATGATGAAATGTTAATAAATATTTTATATTTTAAGGAATTCTTCAGTACTTACAGTATTACAAACAATCAATATTTGTACTGTTTTGAAAGCAAATGCAATGCTTTTCAGTAGTAACACTATTTTGAGGACTTTCATTGCTTTTAATCCTTGTATGCTTAAGCTTAAAATAATTCTTGAATACTTAATTACCTTTTAAGATTTTGTAAATTGATCCTTTATATGTAATTTAAGATACTTATAAAATATTTTATTGCAGGGCCTTTGACTGTGACAAGGCTAGAAGTGATGACAGGGGAAAAATGCAACAAATATGTGATGCAGGTCCTGTCTCCTTAAGCACAAGAGATTTTATTTCTTTGCCACTAGGGGCCTTTATGTGTCATAAGGTCCAATAGTATATTGTTGTACAAACAGAACTTTAACAACAAATGTTTAGGGCTCAGTTGCCACACTGTGGGTTCTAAAGAAGGGCCAGCCACTACACTCATGGCTGTTTTTCAAAGAAATCGCAATAAGGTGAAGAGAGAGTTCAGTCTTGCGGGTGTTGTAAAGCCAGGTTGTGGTGCCCATGGCCTGAAGCCGTGCTGTTGGCACAGTAGTGGCTGCTTGGGAATGCGGGGGGCAAACCGCTAAGGTTAAATACTGGAACGAGACAGGGGGAGAAAGTTAATATAAACTCTAAAGTGTTGTGTAAAGAGTTCAATTTGGTATAGGAAGTATTCAGTGAAAAGTGCACAGAAACGAAGAATACAGCCGAAGAGAATAAATAGCGGTAGAATTTCTGTTGATGTGTGAAAATAGGAAGGTATACTGGTATGACAAATAAGGTTGTTAATGGATGAGGACTGACATTCTCTGTATGGTTACTAGTTGAGAATGGATTCATAGTACATTTGGATGAGGTCAATTTCTATATAAAATTTAAAAAGTATAAAATAAAAAGGGGCTTTCAAACTGTGAGTTCATGCGTACACGTGTGTGTGTGTGTGTGTGAATTGTGGTGGTGATGTAGTAAGATAGCTATCAAAATGTACCCAGTAATATGTTTTCAATACATATACTTATAATAGGTACCTTATGTAGATAGGCAATTGCTAATATTATAATATCTTAAATACGTCTTAGAAGGAAGTGAAGAAAGAGGATTTTTATTGGTACAGACCCTGTGTTAGTGAAGCAGGGAGAGGACAGGGAGGGACAGAGCTTCAGTTTAGTAACCCCTTCTGTCCTCTTCTGTTTAACACCTTTAGTCCTCCCTATAGCTTAGTTTACAGTGGGTAATATTATAAAAGATCTCGCATGTTCATAAGCAATGTAGATGCATTGTAATAGGCCATAAACTAAATTACTGGATTGTTGAGTACTTTATGGAGATTGTTTTCCAAAACAAAGTAGCTTTATAGAAAATGACCACATGTTGTATTCATTACCGGGGTTTTACCTTTTTATGTCTTCTAGGTCAGGTCATGCTACAACCTGGCTGAGTTTTAATCACCCCAGCACATTCTGTGGTACTTTTGAAATGACTTTCCTGTTCTCTTTTATCTATATAACTGGAACAAGTTAGCAGGTAACTTAAGGAACATCAGTCATACAATTCTTTACATTAATCAGATGAAATACTTTGAGGCGTTTAATCAGAAAAGATAGTAATTATTGTTCAGAACATGTATAAATGTTTATAATAAGATTTGGGGAAAATGAGAAGATTGCAGGTGAGAGCATGGTGGGTCTCTAGGATGCTACTGTAGTTTAAGTGTAGAATATTTGGTTTGGAAGTAGTTGCCTTTGATTTCCTTACCACGTTGTGATGCTTCCATGATGGCCGTGTGGATGGGCCCATTTGGCATGTGTGACATTTGCTGTGTCCCACAGGGTCAAAGGGTGGAGCGTGTGATGTGTGTGAGCTAAGTATTATGTGAGAGCCTTGGTACTATTAGCGAAGTAGAAGTGCACAGTATGCACTCGCTGATAAAAGCTGAAAAGATTGTTCTTGCAATACAACGGGCTTTAAAACTTTAACACTTTTAAAACTCTATCTGCAGATGGATTCTATTTTAATGTGGGCTTGTAAGAGATGTGAATATGTACTGTTAACTAGGTCGGTTTTTCAAATGAGTAGACGCATACTCATAGAAAAGCTACCTCTAGTGAAAAAGTACTAGTTTTAAAAATCTGTGTGCAGGTTTGTCATTTCTAGTTAGTTGTTTACTAACCATAGCCCTTTGCATAATCTACACAAACCTTGTGCACAAACATTTTAAAAGCTCAAAGCATTATCAGTGGCATTGATGTCATCATCATTGCAAATCTGAAGACTGCAGCCTTATGAGGTCATCATGGACTATTGTATTAATGTATCTGCAGCTCCGCACTTCACACAGTGAAGAAAATGGACAAGGAATCATCCTGTCTCCAAATATTCACTCACAGGTACACTGAGGCCTAGGAGAGCCCCCCCCCCCCCCCCCCCCCCCCCCCCCCCCCCCCCCCCCCCCCCCCCCCCCCCCCCCCCCCCCCCCCCCCCCCCCCCCCCNGAGCCCCCCCCCCCCCCCACCCCCTTACCATTTTTTCCCCAGACTTTTTCTATTGTAAAGTGTTTAAACAAAAGGATAGTTTCCAGCCAAGATGTGATGGATCTTACCAGGCAGCCTTAACAACAAAAAGCAGAGCTGTGAAATGCCTGAGGAGACTTTCCTGGATTTATGCAAGCCGTCACACTGCAAGCATGGCCACAAGCTATCTGAAATAGACACGTACTATACCCACGTACTGTGGACACCGCAATATATTTCGCATCATCATTCCTGCCAATGAACATATGAAGCATAGCATTTACATTTATTTTGCTTTATCGGGAGAATTTACTTTGTCATTAAGAGCTGCATTAATGCTTTTGGACCATACTCTGAATTGGTTCTATTTCCTTTAGTTTTGTTCCATGCTATATGCAAAGATTAGATGGTTTAAAGTCAAAAACTATGGAACAGCTTATTTGGTTGCCTTGAAGTTTACCTGCATTTTATGACCTACACATCCTGTTGAATTGTTTCAGTAATTTTCCCTATGTGCTGGTTAGAGTTACGCATTCCTGGTTTTATTATTTTATTATTTTATCATTCTTGCCCCCCCCCCCACACACACCCTGGGCTGGTCATTACAACCTCTCACTTTCAGCTTACAAAGCAGGATACATAAGTACAATGATATGCAAAAACAACGTCGATAACAATCTCAGCAGATCCTGTGTTAGTAACAGCTGCTTTTTGTTTAGCAATGACAAATTCATATTTGTATGTTTTATTTCTAACACAGTTTCAGATTTAGGATAAAACAACTACATTTTATGTGGATTTATTTTAATCTTTTGTTGCCATTTTCGGTAACCCAAGTGTCTCAGGTACCCACTGAGAACAGCCCTGAATCCCAGTGATGGTTTCTGACTGAATGGGACCTATTCCACTTGTGGCCATCAGCTCTGAGGAGCTGGATCAGCTCATGCTATACGTCCTGTGTTATACGTCGTATTAGATGTATTGCTCAGCACCCTTATGTCCCTGAGAAGATGCATTATTTTTGAAACCGACTGTTTCTTCATGATTGCATTCCCATTCTAGAGGATCGGAAAGGCTGTGTAAGAACTGATCAACGTGGTTTCCTCACAGTAGAGGCTGGTGAATCTCATTACGGCCACCCTCCGTTTTATCAGCGATGAGCTGGTCACACTAAGCACCACTACCATGCAGAACCGACTTGTTGGCAGCTTAGTTGACAAGTCCTGGTCACTGAGGAACTTTCCAGCCTTGCTGACAAAGATTCACGAAGGACTGAAGTTTTTTCATTACGACACTGACTGTGATCTGATTGGCTGGCGAGTTTTAAGGGATCTTGGTGTTATGCTGTTTTTGAGTGGGATCTTGTTGTTTTATTTATTCTTTTATTTTTGGTGTCTATACCACCCGTCCTCTGCTAATTACTGCTATGTCTATGATTTCCGTTGTTTTTCCAGCGTCTGCATTAAATGAAACTTTCAAACGGCAAAGGTTTGGTGATCAGTCTGCGTAGTCATGTCACTCTCCTGTGGTGGATTACCAGGTTGTTGGGTTGACCATCAGAAGTTATTTGTTTATGGCTGTCCCAGGTGGGATGATCTACTTGGTTGTGCCTCAGGCACAAAAAGTATTAGAATGTGGGAGAATTATTATTAAGGAATTTCTCTCTTTCTGTTTAAATTGAATAGACCTTTACTTTGTTAAATGATGGTCTCTTGGTTCTACGCGCTAAAATTTCCTTGCTGGAGTTCTGTGTCTAAACCTCATCGTAAATACCTGTCAGGGTCTCAGTACTGATCAATTTAAATTGTTTGTCTCCAGAATCCTGCCAAAAGGTAGGTGGGATTGCATCTTCATATACCTGTTTTGGTGGATCAGTCTAAAGGGTACCTAATACTCATTGGTCTGGTTTGCTACTGGGGCATTACTGTTCTAGCACTCTATAAGAGCTGTTGCCCAGGGACAGTCCATTTGAATTTGCATCACAGCGTCTTCCTCTTGTACAAGATACAGAGTTGAACTCCTGGTTATGCTGTATTTTTAAATTATAAATTACAATGGTTTGGCTGCTTGTTTCTTGTTTGATACAATTCTTTAACTGTAGAATTTGCAGATACACTGTAGGCTGTTGAGACTAGAGGATTTGGCAAAGGAAGCTCTGGGAAGCAGATTCCATCTGACAGGGACACACTGTCTCTGGTCTCCTTCTCAGGCATGCAAATCCTTCTACTGCCAGGGAAGGTTTAAATGCAGACTTCTGGTGTCACTGTTTCTCGATTGTCCTTCCTGTCTCCCCCCCTTTGTGCTGCCATGCACGCAGGCCAAAATCATATAAAAAGCTTTTATAGTGGAAATATTCGTACACTAATGTTAATAAAGCCTCAATTTCACAATCAAATGAAAATCATCTACGGTCAAACATTCATTCACAATACTACACATGACCTCTAACATAGTGTCAATATGTTTTAAAGAGGGAAAGACATGCTGTGACCTTGTGAACTTTATTTTCTTGTATCATAAACATTTATGAGGCAAAATTGCAGCATATGTACCTTGTCTCATACCCTATGGTTGCAGAGTAAATGCCATACCACCACAACCTTGCAATGGACACATTTATTTAGTTAGCAGATGCTTTTCTCCATGGTAACGTGCAATAATTCCTACGTAGTTTTTATCCCACACCTTTGTCACTTACAATGATAGAAATACTACGTTAACCCCTTACTGTACACCAAAACAATATAACCCCCATACAAAAGTGTAGACTAGAGGCAATATGGAGTCAATAAATCATCAGAAATGCATGTCTTTGGACTGTGGCACAGGCATGTTTGAGCAAACTCATGCAAACACCTGGAGAACATGCAAATTTTACATACTGTGAGCTGAGCAGGGAAGAGAAGAAACCTATGTCCAGTCACAGAGCCCAGGCACTATGAGACATAAAAGTATAACATTAAAAGTGACAATAAAAATGATGTATATTTCAAATACTCTATGTGGTTGTTGTTACAGTCCTGCATAATTTTTCTTGTTTTGTTTTGTAATTAATTTTAGATTACACATTGTTCTATTTGGAACATTTTTTTCATTAATAAATAATGGAAATTGTTTCCCCCCACAACAGAAATTCACCTAAAGAGGTCTCCACAAATTATTGTTATTATTAATACACCCATTATATGAGAAATGCTTTTTGAGAAATTTCTGTACTGAATTGGTCATTTTAGTTTCACCAGTTCTTCATGTGTACAGATTACTTCCATATAAAATGGAAAAGCACCTAAAATACTGGATAAAACAGGGTACATTTCATATGTATTATATTGAGTCTGCAAGTTATACGGCTCTAAAGTAAATAAGTAAATTAATGTTGAATATGTCGAAAACGTTTGTTACGTGAAAGTTACTAATTGGGGACACAGAATATTAAGTGGAGAAATGAGATTGGAAACCCCTATTGCTATAAACCTAAACAAATATTTAAACATTTCTCAGCAAAAACATAAGCCTAAATACGATTGAGACATCATTACTCCAACTGAACGCGTAATATTCACAATAAAAAATAAATAACAAAATAGGACAAAATGATTATTGGCGTGAAGTCAAAGGTTCCATAGGAAATATTTAGAAGTAAAAAACTAAAATACTCAAATATTCCAACAGTGATTATCTTACATATGTTAAAAATTTAATATGTTAATAATTACAACCATAGTCCCTTTGCAGCGATTGTTGTAAAATATGTTTTGTAAGAATAACTTCATCTTTGATGATTACAACAGCTGTAGAACACCTCCAAAGTAAATAAAGCTGATCATGTGGTTGAACCTTGCCCATGATCCAACAAATCTTGTAATTCAGTGACTGTCACTGTGTCATTGACTCTCGGTCCCATGAACCTATAACCGTTGTTATGACAATTTATGAATTCACATACTATAAAAGTAATTTAAAACATAAATGTGTTTCTTTTTCATTGTGATGCAAGCCCATATCACGAGGAGATGTAAAGCTCTGAAGAAGTCTTCCACATCCATTACAGCTGCCTCCATGTCTGGAACATGATTTGTCAATGGTTAATCTGCCATTGAAAATCCACCATTACCCCCAGCACACACAGAGCGTAGACGGTACATGGATCTCTACCCACTAAAACAAAAATATAAATAATGTGATAGCTCTCTCATCCCTCACTTGCAGCAGTATGAACAGAGGACTCCTTCAGGAAGAGAGAAAAATCTTGTGCAACTGTTCTCATCAGAAAGATGTGTCAGTTTACTGTCAGTATTATATAGTGTGAGAATACTGGTCATCAAAGATTATTTTCATGCCGATTGGGTACAAACTTTATTAATGACTAATTTAAAACAGAATCAAAGGGCAAAGCAGCTTTCTATAACTCTTTTAGTCTGAGTACTGTGAATACATTTTAAAAAGAATACCACTGACTGCTCAAGAATTGGTCATTTTCTAGCTGGCTCTGAGGTTAGCTCAAAAACTGCAACCTTACATTGGCTATATAATCAGAAATTCAGACAATCATCCTGAGATCATCCTCCAGAGATGCAAAACCTTGATTCTGAAGACTTTCAAAGGTGCATTTCAATAATGATGTAATGTACATCTATAACATTCTGACTTGTAGACTGCAGATTGGGCAACTAAAGTGCTGCGGGTAAGACATGGCCTCTCGAGGGATAGTCTTGGCTCCCAAATGGTCCACCCTGTACACATTGGACATCAGGTACAGCACAGAGCAAGGTGACCTGCAGTCATTTTCAGATGACAGGGAAATAGTTATGCGTATTATGGACAGGCAGTAAAAGTTTGGCGAGTTCAGTTTAATTCAATTCAATTTATTTTTATAGAGCTCTTCTTTTCACACAGTGCTGAACAGCAGATTAGGATAACAGAACAGATAACAGGTATATAGTGAAGCTGTAGATAAAAGGTTAAATGTTAATGAGAGCAACTATATGGAGTATAAGTGCAATACAGTGCCCTCCCAGCAACTGAGGAGAGGAAAATTTAAAAAAAAAGCCCCAACCAGGAGGCAGAGGAGAAAAATAAACTTCTGCAGGTCCGAGTGCCAGCGGCTGCCCACCCTTCATGGGCATTCTGTGCATAGAGAAATAGTGCCAGTAGTAGCTGCTAAGACAGGTTATACTGCTAAGGACAACATTCTGTAAAAGCTGAATAAAGGGATGGGTTATGAAGAAGTTTATTAGTGAGAAAAGGCTTGCGGAAAAAACACTGACAAGAATATGCTACTAGGTACGCCTGTTGAAGTGCACTTGGACAGGAGAGGTTCCTGTTGTACGATGTGGTAATGGCATCTCAGCAGGTGATGCATACAGACCGAACAATCTAATGAGGAAGGCTAACATGGTCTTGGGAGTTAGGCTGGATAGTATAGAAAAGGACTCCAAACAAATCCCTTTTTGTCATGGATAATGACTCACCCTTTTTATGTCACCCTGGTTGCACAGAGGAGCACCTTCAGCACTCAACTGGTCCAACTGTCCTGATCTAAGGAGTGCTACCTGAGGTTATTTCTACACTTTGCCGGTAGACTCTATAATGAGTCCTCTTGCTGTCACGGTGGCAGTGTCGTCATATTGCTGAAGTGATGCTGTCTGTACTACCTTTTTTGCACACTATTTATACACTTTAACACTTTTCTTAATGCGTTAGTTAGTCAGTCAATTAAACCATTTTCTTCAGCTTTTCTTGGAAAGGGTTGTGATGGTAGCAGGCTAAACAAGTAGCCAAAGCCTTCCTTTTTCCAAGCCAGTTTCCAGCTCCTCCTGGGGGATCTTTCTAGGTCAGCCAACAGATATAATCCCTTTAACATCTCTTGGGCTTACCATGAGGGTTCCTCCCAGTTGAATATTCCCAATATAATTCCAGAAGGAGCTGGCCAAAGGTGTTCTTAACTGATATCTCCTCAGTGACTTTACCACAATCACAAAGCTCCTCACCTTGTCACTGAGAGTGAGCCCAGCCATCCTGCAGACAAAATTAATTTGGACTACTTGTGTTTGTGAAGTCATTATTTTCATCATTACAGAAGGCTCACAACAGGTCAAGAGCAGGTCATAGTCAGAGCAATAAACTGAGACCATTATTTGTAGACTTAAACGCTAATTCTCATCATAGGTAAGTAGAATACCTGCAGAAGAGATGATGCTGCAAGAATACATCTTTAAATTTCTTGTTCAACTTTTGCATCACTCATGAGCAAGACATAACTGAACTCCTCTACTGAACTCCTCTACAAGGGGCAATGTTCTTCCAGCTTCCAACAGAAGAGAGACCTTCAAGGTTGACAATGATACACAATTGTATATTAGGTACTATCTCTGAGTAATTTGCAGTCCTATGGTAATAAGGTTAATAAATTTATAAAATTATTCAGCATTATTATAGTTAATAATATAGTTATTATTATAGTTAATCATTTTGAGCTGATAAACCTGTGAGGACAAAATGTGATGTTGTCAAGAGAAATCAACTGGAAGTTCTGCAGTAGGATTTATATAGAGTACATACAGGATTTGGAGATATTCAATTTCAAATCACAGCTTGCTAGCTAAGAAGAGGTGTCTGAGAGAACCTTTGATATCCAGTTTGAGATATGAGAATTGCAGGAAAGGGCATGTAAATTTGGATGTCATCTGCCTACAGATGAAATTTTCAAATCCATGATAACTGAAAAGAGTTGCCATGTAGTAAATATAGGTTGACAACAGGAACGATCTCAGCGCATATCCCTCAGGCACATGTAGATACTACCACCTGCCTTGATCTTGCAGTGAACAAGGTTACAAAACAACAGATCAGAAGGCTGAACCTCAGTGTCACAGATTTTTTTTTTTAACCTTAGCATGTCTCAACACCAGCTCTTGGTGTACACAAACAAAACAGAACACACATCCTTCCACACAGAGAACAGTGCAAGGGACTGGAACAGCACTATAATTCCCAGGATGGTTACTCCACAGAACTACTGCTGGCACACATACGGACAGGAATGCCCCATGGGAGAGCCACAGCTCCCCCCCCCCCCCCCCCCCCCCACCAA
>UFQX01000048.1:629451-940431 GCA_900497675.1 Arapaima gigas
AGGGAGAGCCACAGCCCCCCCCCCCCCCCCACTGCCACATGCAATGCAACCAAAAGGAGAACATTCGGCAAAAACCACGAGTACATTATTTAGACAAGGTAAAATGCATTATGGGTCATGCTATAGCAAATAAATAGGGCAGAATTAACGTCGCAGATTTTTTTTAACTGCGATTATTTAAACGTTTAAAATGTTTTAAATATGATAAATATTTTAATTTCCAGAAATAAAAGCTACAAATACACTGACGTTTTAAAACTGCCCAAAACACCTAGGTCAACCTTGAAATAAACCCTGTGTGTAAATCAACATATTCATATCCCGTGGCTGTACAGAACAGGCAAGTTGTGTATGTGCATGTGTGTGTTTCAGTGTGCGTTTTCTCTTGTCGCGCACTGGGTTTTTTGGTATTTACCGGCAGCGGGTGAAACGGCAGGGTACCAATGTCAAATGGCCCCGCCCCGCGGTATTGCGTCACTGTTTTGTAGATAGTTAACGGACAGCTCAGGCTGGCGGGAGGCGCTCGTGGCTCGGCGGTTCCCGGCGGGGGGGAGCTGCGGGGATGCGGAGTGTGTCCCTTTACATAAACAGCCACGCCTACACGCAAGGGACACTACGCAGTGATGGATACTGTATTAAAAGCAATGTAACAAAAATATTTGTTTTCCAAATATTTGAGAAAAGATACAGCATAATTAAAACATTTCATTTTAAAACATTTATAGAACATAACGGGGTCAGGATGTCTGGATTTCAGTTTGTATAATATTATTGCTGTTGTCTATACAGAAACCTGAAAAGATTTCATAGGTTTAACACGACAAATTAAGAATAAAATTTTGGCAGTACCTCCAATAAGAACCCGCAGCTTGGAATTGTGGTTTGCGGTCAATGTAAGGTGTTAAGTACAATTGGATTCAGCGCGCGGTAGTTTAGTATCACGCCTTACTGTCTTCTAAGCGCTTTGTTGATCTTGTAAGATGCACATATAAATTAATATAGTGCTACCGTTTGGTTCCAGTTGTCTTCTTGTTATTCACACGAACAATTGCAATCTTACCAAACGGTGACTTTTATACGCACAGCGTCAAGCTCCGTTGCTTGCATTAAACCGCACGAGTCCCGGACGTCTACCTGCAGGATTCGGTGGGCGTGGCGGTGGGAGTTGTTATGTTAATAAGGGGGTGGGTTCGTGCGAATAAGTACATGACGTCAGGTCACCGTTCGCGGAGATTGAAACAAACATGGCGACAGAGTGCGGCGGACAGGGGAACATTCTGATATTGGTGGTTTTTCTGTGGAGCGCAGTTGTCGGACGACCCGAGACAGCAGTAGCAGGGGTGAGTGGCACCCAGGTCCTGGGCATGAGACTGGAGAGGAGCGACAAGTTGGCCACGACCACCGACGAGGGAGTCATTCAGGTAACGGAGGAGAGCCGTATCCAGCTCAGGTTTTACGGTGTGCAGATGAACTCGGGCACCTGGGCACACGTCAGGTTCACAGAACGCGGGGACGCCGGTGAGGAGGCTCGCAGTAGCAATGACGGTTTAAACAGGACTTGTGTAGATTTTACCAAAGACTTAAGCGTCAGAAATTACATGAACGTCAGCAGCCAGGGTACCTCGGGGGTGCTGAACATAGACGTTAAACCGCTTCGCAAGAGCGAGCCGGCGAAAGAGTACGTCCTGTGCGTGAGGCAGAGTGCGGGAGACGCGTGGTACCTGCTAGACGGCAACGACGGTAGGCTGCGTGTGGTGGAGGAGAAGAAATCGCTGCTGCCTGTGTGGTTCCAGGCCATTCTGATTTCCTGCCTCCTGGTGCTGTCCGGCATGTTCAGCGGACTCAACCTGGGTCTCATGGCTCTGGACCCGATGGAGCTCCGCATCGTGCAGAGTTGTGGCACTGAGAGGGAGAAGAAGCACGCCCGCAAAATCGAGCCCATTCGGAGGAAAGGAAACTACCTTCTGTGCTCGCTGCTGCTCGGGAATGTGCTGGTGAACACTACACTCACCATTCTTCTGGACGACCTCATCGGCTCTGGCTTGGGCGCTGTGGTCGCGTCCACCATTGGCATTGTCATCTTCGGCGAGATTGTGCCCCAGGCTCTGTGCTCTCGCCACGGACTGGCGGTGGGAGCCGACACCATCCTACTGACCAAATTTTTTATGTTTCTCACGTTTCCCCTGTCTTACCCTGTCAGTAAGCTGCTGGACTGTGTGCTGGGGAAGGAGATTGGTACTGTGTACAACAGGGAGAAGCTGGTGGAGATGCTCAAGGTGACAGAGCCCTATAATGACTTGTTGAAAGAGGAGCTCAATATGATCCAGGGAGCGCTGGAACTCCGTACCAAAACTGTGGAGGACGTGATGACGCCACTGAGCAATTGCTTCATGATCCACAGCGATGCTGTGCTGGACTTCAACACCATGACAGAGATTATGGAGAGTGGATATACGCGCATCCCCGTATATGAAGATGAGCGCTCCAACATCGTGGACATTCTTTACGTGAAGGACTTAGCCTTCGTGGACCCAGATGACTGCACTACTCTTAAGACCATCACTAAGTTCTACAACCATCCAGTCCACTTTGTGTTCCATGACACCAAGCTGGATGCCATGCTGGAGGAATTCAAGAAAGGTATCTTTTTTCCTTAGTCACTATTTAAGCATCTTAAAGACAAGAACTAATAATTGTTTCATCTTAGGAAATACTATGTGCAACTAAAGTTAGTTTTCAGTAAAATATTTAATCTTTAAAATATATATTTTTAAGATAAATGTACATGAAATCTCCCCCAGTAAAGAGAGTAGTCACTAGTAGTTGGGTTAAATGTTGCAGTTATGATGTTTTAAATTTTTTAAATATTTTTCTCTGCATGTGTGTACTATTTCACATGCAGACCTGTTAATCATCATCTCTTTTCAACAGTAGTGCAATACAAGTTTGGCTGCAGTACCAAAGCTTGCGAGATGGGAAAAAATGTCACAGGAGAAAAGGTCACACCTAAATGTGACCTTTGAAATGGATATCAGATAAGCAATCAAATGTCAATATTTACTTAAATACATGATAAAATGAACCTTAATCATCTTAATCTCTTTATCGGGAGATGTAAATCAAATGGGCCGTATCCATATGATACTGAAGACATTGATTTAGAGTTATTTAAAGCAAAAACGTTCACACTGCTCCATGTACGTAGTTCTCAAATGTTCATATACTTTATTTTTGTTGGCTTTTTCATTGTTTTTCTTTATTTGTCCCTTTTGTCCAAGATAACATACAGTGATACACAACTTTTTCCCATTTATACAGCATGGTCTTCTGGCTGTCTTAGTTCAAGGTATCTTACTGAAGGGATCTACAGCAGCTGGGTTTGAACTAGGAACCTTCAGAATGCAAGATGAAAGCCCTAAACAGCCTGTGTCCCAAGTATCACTGTCATAATCCAGTAAAAACTCAAAGACCACTTCCTTAGCCTTAATAATATGGCTGGGTAAGGAAAATGGTTCCAAATGTATTTTACTGTTATTTGTCTATTTTTCCCCTTTTCTCCTTTGAACTCAAGCTGTTTCTATTGTTGCCTGCAAATTTTCCTGCAGTCTGGTATTCTTGAAAAATTCCATCACTGAGTGTCATTATGATGTTGTAAGGAATTATGAGGCGGTTTGGTGGCACAGCTGGGTAAGCTGGTGCCACACATGAATTTCCCAGGGTTACAGATGTACTCAAGACATAAATATATTTTGGATTATTGTAATGGCAAAATTGATTAAATTTGTGTATGTTCCTGCCATGAAAGTAAGAAATACAGTAAGACATGACTCAGATTTTGGATTTTTTAAAAAGTTTTTACATACAGATGAGCCTGAAAGTATTGGTACCCTTCTGCTTTTTCAAAAAAAAAAACAACCCAGTTTTCTCTGAACTAAAACTGACAAAAGTATTTTGTTTCCACCATTCTTTGTCACATTTAATAGAACAGAAACTTTGCTTTTGATTTATGACTTAACATACCAAAAATAATTTAGAAATCGAAAATGGCTTGACCAAAAATATTGGGACCCTTAATCTATTACAGTCATCCCTCAATGTACATGTCTAATTGGTTTCTAACATTTCTGCATAAATCGAGACAGCTATTTCTATTGCTTATTATGGGAAAAATAATAATGCTTTCCAGCCCATCCAAAAGCCCCCCAAACCAACTTTCCCAAGTATTTCTACAGAGATACTTGTAGTGCGCACAAAGGGGACCATTGCACAGCACACGCATGCAAACATATATACACATGTGCATACACAAATACACAGTGTGTATTTTTTAAATACATGTTTACATGCTTGGATGAAATTTTTATGTTATAATTTTTTTAACCTTTTTTTGGGTGGAGCACATTGTATCAAGCAGATTAATGCATAAATCAAGTAATGGTATTAAAAATCAAATTGTAGTCCAGCAAAAAAATGCATAAATTGAGGGATGCCTGTATTTTGTAGCACAGCCTTTAGAGACAAAAACTGCTGTCAACAGTTTTCTGTAGCTCTGAATACAATTTCTACCCTGGTAGTTTTGCCCACCAGGGCACACTGTTCTCTCAGTTCTCTCAGGTTTGATGGGTGCTTCTTCCAACTGCAAGTTTCAGCTCTTTCCACTGATGTTCTATGGGATTCAGTTCAGGATTTATAACAGGCCATTTCAGAACAGTCCAATGTTTTCTTATTATCCATTCTTGTGTGCTTTTTGAGGTATCTTTCGGGTCATTATCCTGCTGGAGGACCCATGACCTACGACTGAAACACAGCTTTCTAACACTGGGCTGTACATTCTGCTTCAGTTAGTCTTCTCATAGTGCCCTGCACTGATTCAAGGCACCCAGTGCATGAAGCAACAAAGCAACCCCAAAACATTACCAAGCCTCCATGTTTCATGGTAGGGATGGTGTTTCTTTGAAAATTTTGGTTTCCTGTGATGAAAGTGCAATTTACCAAAAAGCTTTAATTTTGTTTTGTCTGTTCAAAGGACATTCTCCCAGATGGACTGTGGCTTGTCAACATGCATTTGGGCTGCTTTGTGTTTCTCTCTTAGGAGTGGGGTCCTCCTGGGTCTTCTACCATGGAGCCCATTTTAATTCTGACAGCGACAGTTGGTACAGGTTGAAAATGTTGCATCTTGAGCTTGAAGGTCAGCTTGGATCTGTTTTGATGTTTTCCTTGGTTGTTTCTCCACCTTTCAAACAAACGTTCTCTTTAATCTTAGGTCAATTTTCTTCTTGTGGCCATTTCCAGGGATGTTGGCTACAGTTCCATAGGTCTTAAACATCTTATTAATATTGGGAACAGTGGTGACAGGAACATCATGCTCTTTTAAGATGATCCTTTTGTCTTTACATTGACCATGCTTGGCTATTATCTTCTTTCTTTCTAACCTCCTCAGAGAACTCTTTGCTTTTCCTTCTCTTTTCCATGTTTAGTGTGATACACACAGTGACATAAAACAGCAGTGAGGACTTTTCTCCATCTAAACTGACTAAATGAGTGATTATAAGATTAAAGACACCTGTGGTACTTATTAAAGGCAAAGTCCATTTGAAGTATCACTACAGTACAATTATTTCTTATAACTTTTACAGGGTACCAATAATATTGTCCAGGCCGTTTTAGAATGTCTTTTAGAATAAGCAAAAATTCAGTTATTTTCACAGCTTTTTTGTTTTATTCCATTGCAAACCAAAGAAATGCATGTATGGATGACAAAAGATCTTTTAATTTCAACATTTTTCAGGTAAAATGGTCCATTATAAAATGCAAGGTTACCGATAATTTTGGCTACTCCTGTAAGTACAGTCAGGAACTTGAAATGCATGTTGCTAACTGGGAAATATTGTTGCATTTGTCTGGTACAAATTTTTATTGGCTACTTGGGAAGGGTTTCAATATTAGTGTCATACTCAGTGGTGACTTGTGGGTGTGGTTATTTCCTTCATGATTCGGAGACTTGATATGATAACAATTTCTCTTATGACAATCATGCTATAGTAATGGTATGATATTGGTGGAGCCAAGGCTATAGGTTGAATTGGACAGTTAGACAAACTGCTGCAAAGCAGAAAAGTGTCTCCATGTTGTTCTCACAAACACTTGAATGGACTTCCCAAGAATTAATGTATCACAGTGCTTTCATGATTCATTTGGGTATAGGTAACACCAGAGGGACCCAAATCCAAGCAAACAAGCAAAGAAAACAAAGATATCAATAGGAACTCCAGCAACACACAACCCTCTCCATCTGACAGTGTGCTTAACTGCACAACTTTGTGAGTTCACTCAGAGGCTACTGCACAGGATGAGAGGTAGATTGTGCAAACCTGCTCTTATTTTCTCTCATCTCCAAAACCTGTATAGTTCCTAGGTGGGCATTCCGTCCAAGTGCACAGTTCTGCATCTGTAGGACAAAGCTTTTGCAGTTGGATGTGAATTATCCTGCAGACCCACACAGGGTGGCAATGTGTTCTGCAGAAGTCATTTAAGTGAAATAATCCCTTCAAGAATGTTCAGGTGAACTCATCATTTTCATATTATTGTGCCAGTTCTTGTTTTCCAGTATGTTCACTTTCTCCCAGTACTTTTTTCAAAGCACCATTTGATTTGGTTGTATTCTCAATAGAAAAAAATATGTTTTCAGAATTAAAGTGTTTTTGGTTTTTCAAGAATCAAGAATTGTTCGTCGTCTAACATCTTTACACAACCGATATAGAAGGGAGCACAAAATGAAGATCCTCAGATCCAAGATGCGCAGAACCGCGGGATAAAAAATTTTGAGGATGTGTCCTCCAGTGCATCCGTAGTAACCTCACCTGACTGCAAACCTGTTGTCTTTTCCTTGGCTTCTTAATCTAATTTATTTTTCTGAGAGCAGATTATGTAATAACCTTTGGAGTGAGACATAGAAATGACCATTTAAAATCAACATGTACGTGTAATTACCATTCAGTCAAATCCAGTTCATAGGCAACCACTGGTATGGTTTCTGAGACAAAGAGGAACGGAAGTGGTTTGCCAGTACCTTCTTCCATACGTATTTTGAAGGGTGCAAACATATGGAAAATATGCAAACTCCACCGAGCTGGATTCAAAACCCACACCAAGTAAACAGCCCAGGAGCTGTGAGACACTGGCTTAACCCAGTGCACCACCTTATGTGCACAGGGGGCACAAAATATCAAAATTTTGGGTTTTCAGAATGGATCCATAAATTATGTGACTATCTTTTCAGAGCATTTCCTATATCATTTTCTGATACAGCAGAGATGTCATGGCTTGTTCAATAATAGCCCATTTTCAGACCATCACTCTACTATTACCTTTGGGAGAAGAATCCTACTGTAGTTTGGTTTTTTCCAGTTGTAATAAAGCCCCTGGTTTAGAAATTGCACTTTTATTTCAGAAAATTGTTTCAAAAGTCTTAAGAGTCATTCAAGTGCTTTTTGGCAAACTGATCTGTGTTCTTTGTAGGGAGCAGGATTTTTTGGTACTCTCATGTATCCCATTTTGCATTCTTATCTTATTTTTGAGCCAGGAACTCCTAGATTGTATGCTGTCACAATCTTTTTCTATACAGTGGTTTTAGGTTAGATGTTTAGAATCTTCAGAATTGTGTAACCCTTTCTGGACTGATGGACTTTAACACATTTTTTTTAAATGTTATTGGAAATTTTTAAAAATATTGCATGATGTGCCTTTAAAAAAGATCATGTTTTTCAATTTCATTTTAGATGCAAAATTGGCCAACTTTATATTGGCCAGTAGTGCCCAGCATCAGACCTGTTTTGTTTACTACAGTATTCAACCAGCTGACCCTAAGTACACCCTTACTTAGGTTGACTGAGTATTTTTCATACCTCTTGTTTGGACTCTGGCTTACCTTGCATATAGAAGTGAAGGAATGATAATACTCAAACCTTTTTTTGTCCTTAAGTTTTCTTCAAAGGCCACAAGAACTAATAAAAATACAGTTAAATTTCTTGCTTTGTCACAGCTCTGTATATCATAAAAATGTGTTTTTTATTTATTTAAGGAGCGTTGGGACTAATATACCTTTAGCAGCTGGAGTGTGACAGCTTTTCTGCTCTACTTCAGGTAAATCACACCTGGCCATTGTGCAGAAGGTGAACAATGAAGGTGAAGGGGACCCTTTCTATGAGGTGCTGGGCTTGGTAACATTGGAAGATGTCATTGAGGAAATCATTAAGTCAGAGATCCTGGATGAGTCCGACCTCTACAGTGAGCTCCCCATCTGTGATTATGAATTCAGTCTGCTAACATCGTGCCTTTTTGCCACCGTTTTAATGTCTGTTTCTTCTTTCTGTCTCACTTTAACTCTTATATTCCTCTCCAGCTGACAACCGGAATCAGAAGAAAGTGGCACACAATAAAAACAAGCGAGATTTCTCTGCTTTCAAACAGGAGACCGAATCCAAGGTCAAGATCTCCCCTCAACTGATGCTTGCTGCCCACCGCTTCTTGGCCACAGGTGACCTGGCAATACTGATTTAATAAAACCACTATACAATGGATAAGTGTAGTTCAGTGCTTCTCCAGTTACTGTATCAATGCAGTGCAGCAACAGCTAAGCAACAAAAACTCTCAAACCCTAAAGAAATGTGGCGAGTCTAACACTGTTAAGCCCTCTACATCCATTGTATTGTTTTTGAGTTGCAAGCACTCCCACTCCATATATTTATTCTTTTTTAGAACAAGAAACCCTGTGGACTGATTATATCATACACTTTCAGTACAATGCCCAAAGGTTGACATAAATAACAAATGCAATGATGTGGACAGTTAGACCAGAAAAAAGCAGTGAAATGGCCTTCATCCAGCTGGGAAGGTTGTCTGTCTGGTATTTTTACTCATTGTTTCCAGGAAGAGCTTTGCACATGTTCTTGTCAGGTCAATGCTGATATTAGGACCGTAGCAAAACACAGGAAGTGCTATAGGTATTATATGAGATGTATCAGGGCATAGAGGACATAGAGGACTCGGACGTCACAAGAGATTACATAATGACCTATTAACATTAATTAAAATTATCTGGTCTCTAAACATTTGTGAATGCCTGTGAGAAAATTTGCACACCCTCACAAGTCAAAAAAAACCAGTTCTTGGGTATACACACCTGTGTGTCCCAAAAGTACGATGACAAATACATCTGTGCTTATCTATGTGTCTTAGCCATTTGTCTAAAGTGTTGAATGTGTAAAGAAAAAAACAAACTGCAGAACTCCTAGAGTTCACTTGGAAGGAATAGGGGAAAACACAGGTCATCTACTGAACAGCATTTGACTTTCACACCAATGTAATACAATAAAATTAGCAGCTGCATTACGGTGGTGCAACAAGGCAAAGTGGTTTGGTATTAAAATAACTTCTGTAAAACAATTATGAAATTAATCAAGTAAAAACCTATATACTTTACCAAGGCCTACTGATGTCCAGGTGGTGTTTTTATTTGTTTTGCCTCTTTTGTTGTATTGACTATGATAACTTTCTTGTTCTTCAACTTTCTACTGCAGAGGTGAACTTGTTCAGTCCCATGCAGATCTCTGAGAAGGTGTTGCACCGTATCCTGAAGCACCCCAGTGTCATCCAAGAAATCAAGTTCAATGAGAGCAACAAGCATGCGCCACAGCACTATGTGTACCAGCGTGGGAAGGCTGTGGATTATTTTGTTCTCATCCTACAGGTAGGCCCTGTTCCCCTATTGCAGATCTACTCCAGTTCAAGTTTAGGTGGATCACTGTGCTGGTAGAGCTATAACTGGCTGAGACTGAATTATAGATCTGATGATAACAAGCGCCACTTCCCACATTTTCACTGTGGAAGAGAGGATGGTTATTAAATAGGCAACACAGTAATTTAGTTGATGTGCACAAGAGTGTTTGGCTGTTTCATCCATTTTCTATTTGGTTATACATTAATATTTTGAAATTTGCACACATTGGCTTTTTCTACAGTGCTACTGACTATATGGGTTACAGAGAATTTTATGCATTGACAGTTTATGGAGCAGCAGGCAGTATAGTGATTAGGACTGTGGCTTTGTAATCCCCAATTCAAATGCTGCTCTGGCTGTACCATGTTTAAACAAAGAACATTCCTTGAATTATACCAATAAGAAAACCTTGCAGTATAAACGGGTACATCTTTGTACAGATGCTCTTTAACATAACCAAACTTAAATAGGTGTCAGTTAAATAAAGGTTTATAATACTAGTATTATTATAAAGTAGAGAGAGGTTGATGTCCCTGTCATAGTCAAGTGGAAAGGGAAAAACAAAATATATCATTAACTTTATTACCCTTACATCACTAATGTAAGCAGTACCCTGTGTATGTGTCATGTATAATTTCTTATTCATTTTTACATCTTCATTTGTACACAGCTACTGGCTCCTTTGATTGAACATGTAGATGGCACTGACAGCAACACGCATGCTGGTCATAGTGACAGTGTGTGTGGAGCAAGAAAATGCTTCTACCTCTCATGCTTCACCGTGTGTCTTTGAGTGTGTTATCCACCAGCACGTGTGTGTGTATGTGAGAGAGAGTGCATCAGTGTGTCTGTAAGTGAGAAAATACATCTGGGTCTTATGTGTGCGTGTGTGTGTGGAAAGAAAATCCACCAGCCCAACATGTGTGCTCTGTGTATGTAATGTCACTACTGCCCCTCTGAGCCTTGACAGAGAGCGAATTTTAAATTTTAGGAGTTAATGAACTTGACTACACAAAAACCTAACTTGGTGTGAGAAGTACCTGTGTGCCAAACTTCAAGTTTGTGGCTTGAAAAATAAAGCTGTGCATAAAGAACGAACAAACAAACAAACAAACAAACAGATAGACAGCCAAAGGTGGAGCTTTATAGATGTAGATATTGGTAGGTAGGTGTAATACATGAATATGTAGGCAGTAGTGTGCAAATCAGAGATGGTGTGAATGTAACTGCTTTATTGTGAGAGCACTGGGGGGAGCAGCTGTGGCTTTAGCAAGGGGTGAGTGTGGTCCTGCTGGGACCAGCAGGCCTGCCCTTCACTAATTGATCCCTGTTGCATAAGCAGGAGACGCTCTGCACTGCCAGTGACTCTTGTATTGCAGGCTTAATCCTGTGCTTTCTGCCCAGTTCCCTATTTGTGAAATGTCATTTAATTTCTTGCTTTGACTGCACCCCATTAAGCTTTTGTGACATTTTAAAATTGTTACATCTCTTAAAAAAGATGCAAGTAACACCTGCTGTTATTTCTAAAAGGAAAAGGAAGCATTAAGACATAGCTTGAGATCCCTAAATCAGATCATGGATTTCCTCTCTGTTGGTCTCCCAGAGCAACCTCTGCTGAGGTGTGCAAGTCAGAAGGGCATCAACTCAAACTGTGCCAGCTAATTGGAGCATGGATTACCTGGTTCATACTTTTATAGAGAACAAGGAGGATAAGGAAACATTGTGAGTTGGTGAGCCCTCACTGAAAACATCATGCATTCAAAATGTGGTATGGCGCTTGGTACAAATCTGTGCAAACATATGTGCCCAGAATGCTTCTAGTTCAGTATACAGGACGGGCCGCATTGCCTTAATCTTGATTAATGCCAGATTTATTTTTATTTACACACACACACACACACACACACACACACACACACACACACACACACACACACACACACATAAAAACTGGCCACTTTATTATTCTCACAGCAGGTAGAGCCCCACCTTTTGGTCTCAAAATACATATATTTTATATATTTATATACTGCATTATTTATATACTGATTTACAGTACTGTGCAAAAGTGTTAGGCATACAACTTCAATGTGTGTTGAGAAGTACAGGTAGATTCTTATCTACCATCAGGGAGGTTTCTCATTGGTCCCAAATTCATTCTGCAGCCTGAGAATGACCTCAGACACCCAATCTCAGTCATACAGAACTATCTTCAGCAAAAAGAAGGAATCCTGCAACAGATGCTATGGTCTCCACAGAGCCCTGATCTCAACATGATCAAGTCAGTCTGGGAGGACATGCAGAAACAGTCAAAGTGTGCAGAAGAACTGTGGCCAGTTCCTCAAAATGTTTGGATGAACCTACCAACCTCTATCTTAAACTGCATGCAAGTCTGCATAAGAGAATTGATGCTGTTTAAAGGCAAAGGGTCACACTAAATATTAATTTGATTGAGGTTTTTTTGTCTACTGCACTTTTTAGAAGGTTTATTGATTAATAAGTATTCATGGCATTATTTTTGGAACCGTCCTCGCTTTATAGCATTTTTCCCACAGGTGCCTAAGACTTTTGCACAGTACTGTATATACTGCAAATCTTTGTCCAGGGATACTGCATAGCTGTATGCTTGATTTTAATTTTATCCACCTGTTAGTAATGCGTGTACCCAAACCCATTATTTAGAAGGTGTGTCCATATACTTTTGTTTGTACAGTGCATGTGTATGTCCTACATGTTCAGCTGCTCTGCAAGGATCAGTAGAGTCTTACTCTATTCTATTACAAACTTCATTGTTAAAATTTCTACCTCTTTGATTCTTTAAGCCAGATAAAACTAGTTAAAATATTTACCACTAAGAAATAACAGCATAGGCATCTACAAACCTTTTGAATTTCTTTTGTAAACATTTCCTTGTTAAAATGAGTGCTTCTTAGCATTTAAATAGTTCATTTCACATTATGAAATCATCATTATGCCCTTTTGAATGTGTGTTGGCTTATGTGTTATTTAATGGTAGTATCTTACTGAAAGAAATTGGAGTTATTGTGTTCACTGTGTGTATTGGATTATGTAGCCTTCTCCTGTTGTCTTATAATGTCCTTTTAATTTTTAAAAAAAGTTTCTGCATGTTCTGATGCCAGAATCTTTGGTAGTCTATGATGCTTAATGTAAATGAACAGAAAGGCTGGGAAGGGAAAATGTCACTTTACCAGACAGCCCCCACCATTTATTAATTTTTACCAAATGTAAAAGGAGTTTTACATCCTTTTTAAAGACACTTTTGTGCTTCACTTCAGATTTGGGGCCAGAGAAATTTTTCAAGCAGTTATTTGCAAGTAGAAACCTTTCCCTCTTTATGTCTCTTACCTTTTAGTCACGTCTGATTATGAATCTGGTTTTATTTACTCAAAGGAAACTGAAGATGTTTTACACAGTCATTTCTGTAAAGATGTATATCATTCTTTTGGATGCAACACCACAGTAGGTTAAGCCATTGTCTCACAGCTTCTGGGATGCTTGTGCAGTGTGGAGTTAGTCTACATTAGAGTTATACTCCATGTTTGCACACCTTAAAAATGCATAAAAGAAGGTACAGGCAAACACATCCATTCCCGCCTTGCCCCAGAAACCATGAAACTGGTTGTTATGAGTTGGATTCAACTCAATGGCACTTTTACTACCACCACATCATTAAAAAAATGCATTTTGTCTCTGCAGTGTACAGATGTGACTGAAATTATTAGTACTCTTAGATTTTATTCAAATAATGCACCAATTGTTCCAGAAAAGTGTTAAAAGTAAATTAAAAGATATTTTGTCATCCATACATGCACTTCTTTTGTGTGCAGTTGTGGAGGGGGGGGGTGTAGGGGGAATAAAAAAGCTTTGAAAACATGTGAATTCTTGCTTATTCTACAAAGAAATTCAAAAATCCTTGGACGATATTATTGGGACCTTTTATAAGTTATAATAAATAATTGTATTGTAATGATACTTCAAGCAGACTGTTCTCCTTTAGAACCGCAATTGTCTTCAATTTCATAATCACTCATTTAGCCAGTTTGAATGGAGAAAAGTCTTCACTCTGTTTTGTGTCACTGTGTGTATCACACTAAACATGGAAAAGAGAAGGAAAAGCAAATAGTTTAAGGAGCTTAGAAAGAAGGTAATAGCCAAGCATGGTCAATGTAACCTAAAGCCAAGTCACAAATGTGCTGTCATCTCCTAATCTTCATTGCTGCTTTATGATGGTTTTTCTTTTTCATTATCTGTTGTGATATGATCCAGCTGTAGCCATTTATGTACATGAAGGCATTCTACTCTGCAAAGAAATGTTTACAATTTCTACAATACAATATAATTTCGCTTTCTTTACAATCCTTTTGTATTTTCTTGTTTTGTGAAAAGCTTGTTGCTCAT
Organism: Arapaima gigas; assembly: GCA_900497675.1. Classification (NCBI taxonomy): domain Eukaryota; kingdom Metazoa; phylum Chordata; class Actinopteri; order Osteoglossiformes; family Osteoglossidae; genus Arapaima; species Arapaima gigas. Next base: position 643,649 of record UFQX01000048.1, read on the forward strand.
TGTCAGTGTAAATACTGAGCGGGTAATCATTTCTTCTACATATGACAGGCCCTGATGTGTGGGAGCTGTCAGTGTTGCTCAGGGACATGCCCCTTCTGAATATATAAAGTTATTTGTGTGAATGAACTCAGTGGCATTGCTGCTGAGATTGCTGGTGGAGACTGCAGAGTGATTTTAATAGCTGTATATGGAAGGAGGATGGGGGGCATTTGAGAGGCTTTGATTACTCTATGAGGAATGAGGAGAATGAATTTACAGAAGTCCCCTCTTTTGCATGTAAAGGCTAATAGGCCTATGCAGTTGCTGTGTTTCACACATTTCATACCAGAACCATGTCTTGGCCCCTCCATGCAGCCTAGGTCCCCTCTCCAATCAACTCTGAGGCTACCTAGTCCATCTCACCTGACTTTGGCTTTGCCTGGTTCCCCATCAGATGAAATGCTGCATAAATCATTAATAGTGACCTGTAATTTAGTGGATAAAAATGTGAGAAGATTCTTTAAGATTGACTAGATATTTTGGGGCAGAGATGGCATGGGAAGGAAGATGGTGGCTGTTGATATCTGTTTGCTCCTCAGGGACGGGTTGAGGTGGAGGCTGGCAACGAGAATATGAAATTTGAGACTGGACCGTTCTCCTACTACGGCGTCATGGCTCTGAGCTCTCTCACCGTGGGTGAGTTTACACTGAACTTCACCCTTGTTACAGATTCTGTGTTGTCGTCGTGTGTATAGAACAATAGAAGAACAATGAACCTGCATTGTATGAACTAGTGATGAAAATTCTACCAGCAAATTTTAAATTAAAGATTTTTCTGTAGTATTTTACAGAACCTAACTGGTGAATAAATTCAGGGGTGTCTGTATTAGGTTTTTATTGACTGCAACATTGCACTTTGCTTTCCCTTTTAATTTATTTGCCTTCCTAAAATTTTTTCGTTTAGGATACATTACACTGATAAACTGAAAGTACACTGAAAAAGTAAAAATACTTTCACATACAAAAATCAGGCAAATCTTACAATCTTAAATGGATCCAAAAATGTCAGACATTTCAAAATTCATCTTAAATTATCATGCAGATGAGTTACCTGTAGAAAGTTAAAACACTTTTGTCATCTGCATAGTGGATTAAATAGAGAACTTCAAGTGTAGATTACAAAAGGTATACAGTGGTGCTTGAAAGTTTGTGAACCCTTCAGAACTTTCTATGTTTCTGCACAAATTTGACATAAAACTATATCAGATTTTCACACAAGTCCTAAAAGTAGATAAAGAGAACCAAATCAAACAAATGAGTCAAAAAAATTAGACATGGACATTTATTTATTGAGGAAAATGATCCAATAACACATATCTGTGAGTGGCAAAAGTAAGTGAACCTTTGCTTTCAGTATCTGGTATGACCCCCTTGTGCAGCAATAACTGCAACTAAACGTTTCCGGTAATCGTTGATTTGTCCTGCACATCGGCTTGGAGGAATTTTAGACCATTTCTCCTTACAAAACAGCTTCAACTCTTATGTTGGTGGGTTTCCTCCCATGAACTGTTCGCTTCAGGTCCTTCCACAACATTTCTATTGGATTACGCTCAGGACTTTGACTTGGCCATTCCAAAACCTTAACTTTGGTTAAAGAAGAACATTCTTTGGTAGAACGACTTGTGTGCTTAGGGTCATTGTCTTGCTGCATGACCCACGTTCTCTTGAGATTCAGCTCATGGGCAGATGTCCTGACATTTTCCTTTAGAATTTGCTGGTATAATTCAGATTTCATTGTTCCATCAATGATGGCAAGCCGTCCTGGCCCAGATGCAGCAAAACAGGCCCAAACCATGGTACTACCACCACCGTGTTTCACAGATGGTATGAGGTTTTTATGCTGGAATGCAGCGTTTTCCTTTGTCCAAACATAACACTTCTCATTTAGACCAAAAAGCTCTATTTTGGTCTCATCCGCCCACAAAACATTGTTCCAATAGCCTTCTGGCTTGTCCAGGTGATCTTTAGCAAACTGCAGACGGGCAGCAATGTTCTTTTTGGAGAGCAGCGGCTTTCTCCTTGCAATCCTGCCATGCACACAGTTGTTGTTCAGTGTCCTCCTGATGGTGGACTCGTGAACATTAAAATTAGCTAATGTGAAAAAGGCTTTTAGTTGCTTAGAGGTTACCTTGGGTTCCTTTGTGACCTCGCAGACTACTATACACCTTGCTCTTGGTGTGATCTTTGTTCGTCGACCACTCCTGGGGCAATAATGGTCTTGAATTTCCTCCTTTTGTACATAATCTGTCTGACTGTGGATTGGTGGAGTCCAAATTCTTTAGAGATGGATTTGTAACCTTTTCCAACCTGATGTGCATCAACAACTCTTCTTCTGAGGGCCTCAGAAATCTGCTTTGTTTGTGCCATGATACACTTCCACAAACATGTGTTGTGAAGATCAGACTTTGATAGATCTCTGTTCTTTAAATAAAACAGGTCAACCACTCACACCTGATTCTCGTCCCATTGATTGAAAACACCCGACTCTAATTTCACCTTCAAATTATCTGCTATTCCTAAAGGGTCACATACTTTTGCCACTCGCAGATATGTGTTATTGGATCATTTTCCTCAAATCTGATATAGTTTTACGTCAAATTTGTGCAGAAATATAGAAAGTTCTGAAGGATTCACAAACTTTCAAGCACCACTGTACTGTCGGGTATGTGAGTAATAAGTGTACAATGTTCCATATCTTAATATACAAAAAGATTTAGCCAAACTGAAAACAAAGTTGAAAACTAAAAACATTACTGAGGCAATGTATAATGATTACATAAAGTATTATCAGTACATCAGAATGCTTCCATTTAATGTTTTGACTATATTTTAAATTATACAAGTCCATTTCAACCTGAATGTTTTCAGTTTACAAAACATATACTATTTACATATTAGTGAAAGACAAAGCTCCTTTGCTGTTACCACAGACTACATTATTCATTTAAGATGGGATATTTATGTATTTGGCAGATGTTTCTCCAAGCTAACATACAGCTCAGAGTAAAACAAATGGCATCACACAACAGACAGAGGTACACACGACTATTCAAGAACAGCTTTTTTGATACAGCTATTGTCATAAATGACTGCCAGTGAAATCCTCAGAGGACAACTAACAGTAAGGAGGGTTTCCTATTGGATTTGCAGTAATAGAAACTATTGTTTCTAAGGAGAGAATGTTAAAATATTAAATGCAAAATATTCAAAAGTGACAGAAATGTAACAGACTTCAAACAATGTATTCAAACAAAAAGTACAGAAGACAAAATTCACACAGAAAAGTAAAATTTTTCCAGAAATTAAATGTAGCGTTTAACAACTCCCCAGTGATTTTCATACTGGCCTCTGCTTTTTTGCATTTTTCTCAGGTTGAGATGATAATGTGTTGATGACAAGATTAACTGGAGTCTATTTTTATTAAGGTTGCAGTAAGATGTTCAGCATGGTGACGCAGGTAGAATATAGCGTTTTGTGCTACCACAGTGTTTTGGGGGATATGTGACTACAGATTAAACTGTAAATGGCTTAGGCAAAAGCGTATGATTTGTGAGCCATTTATGTGAATGTAGTTGTGTTGCTCTGACATCAAGTGTCTGAAATTGTGGTGTCGTCTGTCTATAGTGTCAAAGTTTTCAGTGTTTTTCATCTAGTAATGCCATGTATTGCTGCATCCTGTTTAAACTTTATCTGTATACTTGTATTAATATATAGCCACCCCTCTGAGATGTAGCTATTCAGGTTATTAGAATTCATATTTACGATGAGTTTCATTTAATATCCCTGGTTCAACTTAGAAGGTGTTTCTTTGGATTCACATCGGCTGAATTTGGACTTTTGTGCCCTTCACAACAGCTGAGCAAAGAGTAATTTACATTTACATTTATTCGTTTAACAGAAGCTTTCCTCCAAAGCAATGTATAATGATTATTACACTAATATTTAGCTGACACTTTGTTCAAGGTACCTATGTGTACTACAATAAACTTCCTAGAGTCATTTGCCTGTTTATACAGCACAACAACATATAAACTCAATGTGCAACAACATGCAATTCAGAGTCACCAGTCCACCTGAAACGCATCTTTATACTATGGGAGGAAGCCAGAGCACCTAGAGAAAACTCACATTTTAAGTGTAAAGTACGTAATGGGTGTGAAAGACCTGAACTAATGCAGGTAAACAGGCATAGTTTATTACTGAGCAATTAATGAAAGAAAACTGCCTTTTTATTCTGTGTTATGATAATTTGTTAACTATTGAAGTAATTATGTCCATTTTAATGAGATTTGCCAATAATGTAGAATAAAATGGATTTCAGTTTTGGGACTCATAAAAAAGTTTGTAATTGAAACCAATGGTAATTTCATCTTTAAGTTATGAGAATTTCCTTTACAACAGGTTTCTCAGGAACACGTTACCTTCTTACGTGAAGGGAAGCTTAACTACCTGCATCCATGTGTGAAATAGAAAAACATCACACGTAAATCATTTTTGAGAAACAGAAAAAATAATTATAGCCTTTCAATTGCTTGTATTTGTTTTGCACAGCGCAAAAAACTAAATAGACTTTTATTATAAGAAAATATACAGCACCGCATTCTAGAATTTATTGTTGCAATTTTTTATTCCATAGCATTTGCCTTTCAATATGAATGCTACGCATTGTGATCTGTCATACTCTGTCTTTATATTTGTCTAGCAAACAGCTTCCACAATCCTGACTTTGCACTTTCAGGCACATGAAATTCAAAGAGACACCTTTTAACTTGCTTGCTTTTCTCTTTCTCTTTTGTTCCAAGTCCATGCTTTTCTATTTGAAATTTGCCACTATGCTCCAGTCCTCCCCTGTTGATTCACTTCCACCTTAGTGATTATTGATTCCTTTCAACCTTATGCTGTGGGCCAGGAGTCCTTCAGCTCAGCCTGTAGCATTTCAAACTGGAGCCAGAGGAGCTTGAACACAGTAAGATACAAGGGGATTGGCTCATGTAATGTTCTTTGACATTCCATTCAAACTTTATGGGTGGAATAATTTAAATACCAGAGTCTGCCTTTTAAAGAAAACATTTTCATGCTCTTATATTAACTGTTTGTAATAACTGTCAAAGTTTTATTTATTCTGACAATGATTTATATATTTTTACTTCTTATTACATTTTGCTTTCTGTAATGGTTTCACGGTAGTTTTATTTGTTTTTTTTACACTCTGTTCCTTCCAATAAAAAAACATTTTTTAAACATTGTTTTTCCTATGTAGTATCTTGGAGGAGTAAAAGAATTTCAGATTAAGATGAGTATCTGCATTTTCAATTTGAACATGAAGGTTTATGTTCTCAACTGTCTTCAGAACCACTGAGTTTTTTTCCCCCACAGGTTCATGGGAATCTGTTTAAATTTCAGTTTTTCTCTTTCCCTTATTTCTTCTCTGTTTACCCTTTCAGCTGCGTCCCCCTCCCTCTCTCCTTCAGTTAGCTTGCCTCGTCCACGCTATCTCTCTCTAAAGAGGTTTTCTCTTTTCTCTCGGTTCCCAGGTAAACTTTTGCATGTTTTGGAGGAGTGAGGGTGTTTATGTTGGGGCATGGGGGTTAGTTTCACATGGGGGGGGCACCTCCTTCCTAGCATTCAGGGGGCCCAGTTTAGCATGTGACCAGCAGCATTGGTTTTTTTGTCATTTCTGCCGTAATTTGCTATTATACAAATGCCAAGTTGGTTATTTAGAAGATTATAAGAGAGAAAACTATCTTTGATATCCTTTAAGCACAAAGTCAAAATGAAGAATGTATGTCAAAAGCTTAAAGGCTCACTCCAGTGGATGAGACTGCAACAGCTCAGTGTAGTGTGGTTTGATTTGATTCACTACATAAGAGGCCCTGGGCACAAACTTTATGGAAGGCACCACACACGGTGCATACGTATGTATACGTGTCTGGTTAGACGTGGGGCGAATTGGCCGAATATGGCTTTTCATTCATGCAGCAGTATCAGCTTGCTGATTTTAAAAATTATATTAAGCTGTTGTGAGCCTTCTTGTGGAGGAACTCGGAGCCAACAGTAAACCTGCTTGACTGGGGCGCTTCTGTTCGACAGTAGGAAGGGTGGGAAACTAACCCTGGTCCACACATGGTACCATCAATTCCTATTCCTACCACTGTGTAACACTCTCACAACACTAACTTCCTTTCATCTGCCACCCTGGCTGAGCTACAACCCTCTACAGGCAGCATTTTTTACTGAAACATGATTTGAAAGTTTTCATGTACTGACATTTCACCAGCTCGTATGTGCAAAGGCATATGTTCCCAGAGTTCCCAAAACTGAGCTATAAACTGTGCATAATTAGAAACGGGGTGACTTTTGAACATTATTTTGTGCTGGAATAGATGTGTCTATAAAGTTATCATCCAGTATCAGCTGAACCTCCATGCAGTTGTTCATTTTGCCATGAAGACCAACCTTTTCTGTAGAACAAGAAAAGTCAATGGCTGGGGGGGGGGGGCTAGGTGACAGGGGTCTGAAACCACAGTCCGTGTGGGGGTCTAACATTCACAGCCACCAAACACAAACCCTTCCTGATTCTATGCTCCAGCCTTCCCTTTACTACCAGTTAGTGGAATGCAAAGGCACAGAATTGGTACAAGATGAGTGCTTGTCACAGCAGGAGCATCTCTTACAACCTACAGGTGCCTTTGTTTATTCCTGCATTGACTGCCTTGATTCAGTTCTGATTATGGCCTATCCTTTACAAGGTTGGGTTTTACCATGCAATCCCAATAAATTTCTTGCTTCCAAGCACACATAGCTCACTGAACAAAATGTACTCTTTGAGAAGGCTACTAGTGTACTATGGTAGGGGTAGCCACAGCTGCAGGTAAGGCTTGGGGAATTGCAATAGAATGAACCAATTTGAAAATCAAAACTTGCAATATGGAAGCTGTGGGACAATTCTGAAGGAAGCATGCCAACCGATTTCTTGGCCATTGTTGAACAAGACAATTTTTAAACCCATCCCTTTAACAATGTTGATACGCAGTTGTCCCCATTACTGTGTATGTATATGTTTTCCCTTCCCTTACCCACCTGCGTCACAGGACCCTGTTGTACAGTGTTCTGGTGTTTTTGTTTGTTTTTTTTAACCTTTTCCTACAATACTGACTCTCAAACTTTCTCTTCATCCTGACAAATTTCTTTCCCTGATGGGCCACATATCCCTGTGTTTTCAGAATGCCGTTCACCATCTCACCTCAGCAACCTGAACCGTTCTGCCTCACTCAGCTGTGCAGAGCACACTGACTGCCTGTCTGTCAGCGGTAGCAATAACCAGCTCAGCAGCGTCCCTTCACCACAGTACATCCCTGACTTTTGTGTGCGTGCACTCACCGACCTACAGTTTGCCAAGGTGGGCACTCCTAGAGTTTAGGCTCCTAATTCATATACACATGTGGTTATTTCTGTATCTTTAAAGTTGCACAAATTTTAATACTATAGAAAGCAAAATACAAATACAAATATCGTATTGACCCAGGACTTATGGATAATTCCAATTTCAGGTTCATGATATTTCCCTAGTTGTCTACCAACTATCTCAGCACCACTGACAGAATATAGTAGACAGTGTGGAAAATTTTTCACTTTTTCATTCTCAAATGAAATGACAAAAATATTAAATCTATACCTGTTTTTTTAAATACATTAGATTTGTGCTGCTGCTAAAATTTTAATCTAGCCCCTCTTGTTGCTAGAATTTCTGCTTTTGGACAACAAACTATCTTCTACAAAAAGATCTAGATTAATGTCCTACATGGATGATCTGCAATAGTCTTGTTTTACCTGACTTGGATGTTATCTTTTTCTGCTCCCCATCCCTGCCTGTGGTCATTCTTCAGATCACACGCATGCAGTACCAGAATGGTCTGATGGCATCCAGACTTGACAGCACCCCACAGTCTCCAGATAGTGAACACACACGGATGGACCTGCTACCCACACCACCCACTTCCCAACCCTCAGAACCCACCACTGACAGTGGTCCCGACAAGACCACTTCTCTGATCAATGACCAGAGCTGCCTGCCCCCTCAACACTCGAATCATGCTCAGGCCCATGTTCCCACCCCAGTTCACAGCCATTTTCACAACCCCATCGATGTTCAGGGCCTCTCCCCTAACTTTGGCCACACCCATGCCCATACAGAGAGCACAATTTGACCATGGGCACTAGAAGAAAGAGGACAAATAAAAGAAGGGGCCACACAAATACACACAATCTCTACTTGGGGACCACTTAGTGAGATGTGACCTCCCAGAGTCCCCTACTTCATGTACCACCCAGCCTTCAATTACTCCAGGGGCTGAAGTACAACATATTAATTGGAAATTTTTGGTGTTGAGATAGAACACCATGGACTTTGTCAAATTCCAGATTCAGCCTGCTCCGTCAGTGCAACCATCCTCTTCTGCCCTCTATGTCCAAGAGAAAGATGACCTGTACTAAGCCGATACAGAAGACAGAACAGTGCTGGGCTGAGGAGTTCTGAGAACAGCTTGCGCTGTGTTTGTGCATGAGTGAAACGAAGTCAGAGAACAATGTTTTTTGCGTCTTATAGACGACACTTTTATTATAATCTTAAGTTTTAACTACCAACCATTCTGGGTATAATTCATAAAATATTATGTAGCAACGAAAACACATCCAACTGCACTCTTTAAATTATGACAGAGGGGAAAGTGGTCTCCCTTCCACTGTCTGCCACATATGTCAGTTCTCTGTGGCTGGTGATCACTGGTTGCTAGGATCAGTGTTATTTTCATGCATGCCAGCTTTCATGGTGCCTCCCCCAGTAAGCTACGTAACTCAGGGAGACCAAGGAAACGGCTACTCACCATGTCGCTGTCATGCACACAGCCATCAGCCTGCTTTCAGGTGGCGTGCTTGAAAGCAGGGACCTAGGAAGCAAATGGAGAAAAACATTTCCAAAGCATGTTTTAGCAAAATAGCATTTCTTATAGCTGTGGAGCTGTAAAAATTATCCTGTTTAGAAATGTGCTGTACTGTTTCTTGTGTTACCAAAGACCCAATTAGGTCATAGCATGGAATGGGCTGCCTGAACGTTCTTTAGATTTTCTGTGCTGTTTATTTGAATCCTTATAGGGTTTCTGTGTGTATGTTAATGTGTGTCAGAGAGGGAGATGGGGGAGTGAGCAGGTAAAGGTTCACTGTCTTGTTTCCCAAAGTATCCTGAAAAGACAGCCATTGAGTAAAAAACTGTTGCAGTCAGCAACAAGAAGTGATTTTGGATATTGAATATGTGAAGATGCTTTTTGTCTGGAATGTGCTCTTCATTTTTTGAGCAAATGAACTTCAGGGTTTGTCAACACAGACTTCATATATGACTCCAGTGGAGAAGGATTTTCAGCAGATTGCTCAAGGCTGTTGAGCTTGAATTTATGCAATTTTCAGCTTCCAAATGTAGATCCTCTATGTAGATGAAAAAGATTTATACAAAAAAGATTTATTTATTTAGCTTAATATTTGAGTTGTATATTATTGTGCTTTGGTATACGTTTTCAGTGTTTTCATGTCCTCTGAAAAGCAATACATTTTGTTTAGGGTTCTTCCATGGGGCAGGTGATTAGTCTACTACGGTAGACTGTTGCCACTCCAGAATAACATTTTCAAGATGTGGAAATAGCAGTGTAATGGAAGAATTTGTTATTTCTGTAGCATATTTATTTGGAGAGAATGAAAAGTGAACTGCTATTGGGCTGTTGTTTTATTTATTTTTCTGCACAATCAGGGAATGAAGAGGCACATATGGTAATGTTAAACCTGGATACTTCAACTCTGCTAGCCTTAGGTTTATCTGGCTGCTTTGTAATGAACTTGAAATGATGGGTGACTAATGAATTGAATTGCATGGAGCAGCATGTGTGGAGGCCCCTGCTTTAACCTAACTGTACTTTCGATAACCACTGTGAGACTTCATACCAAATTTCCCCTAGCTCTAGTTTGAACAAATATAGAGCTTTGCTCTAATGATGAGGGGCTGATTGGAAGAAGGAGCCACCATGCTGAAATTCTTGAATCTGACCTCAAGGAAAAATACACTGATAAAGATTTTGCATTCCAAAGATGGGGGATGACTGTGGCATTTAGTGTAAAACTAACATCTCCATCAGAAAATAAGGGAACAGATGCCTTGCTCCTTCTCCAGATGACTGTTTTGAGCACATATGGATTAGCAGTCACACATTATACATACTGAGTGGCACTTGACTGCTGTTTTCGAGGGGCAATTACTGGCCCTGTCGATGGAGCAGAACATGTACTAGTTAAGCTTAGATGGAAGCTGTAATTGGTTAAATATGTGATACGGACTGTTATTTTATAACCTACTACAGACTGTCCTCGACTTACCGCCAGCTCATAAGTCGCATTGGTCATAAGTTGGATCGTACTCATGACAGACACACGAGTCTGTCCTGTGTTTATTTCCAAGTGTTTAGTTCATCATACAGCAAACATTTGTTGATGTTTTTGACTTATTTTGTTTCATTTCTGGCCACAGTACAGTATTTTATCGATATCGTTATTAAATAATTCAGTACTGTATGCTTTACCAAAGTTTTCTTATAAAAAGTAGTCAGTATATTGATAACTTTTAATACAAGTATTCTGTGCCATATGATAACATGATGTAGTTAGCGTAAGTGACGTGATCTCTTGCAACTATTCCATCAGTAAACCCACTGAGCTCATTGATGCTTGGTCATCAGTCAAAGGTGTGACTGGTGGAGAGGTGGATGCTATATTGCAGCAGTTGAAGGAAGATTTTTACTGCTTGTTGTTACGTCTGCATGCGGTGCCCATTGTTTAGTGGTGCTGTCATGCTGGGTTAGGCTAATGCATTATACAGGCACCTGCGTGGCGTTTTCGGTGCAAGTTCATTTCTGTGAGATACACAATAAGAGAAAACATGCGCCCAATTAACCCACTACATCCACGTCTTTGTATGATATAACACTTGTGAGAAAAAACTAATATTGTGTGAGACATAAGAAGAAGATGGTTTCTGGGTGTACCTAGGTCCTGCCATCATGTTGTAGCTCACAGTTTCTGACAGCATTCACCTCACATAGTTGTTGCAGTATAAGCTTTATAAGTGCTCAATCATGTTGTGGTCTAAGTTGTCATGTGGCTGTCAACAAATGCTATTGTTATATTATGACGTTGTACAGGTATCATACATTACAAGATGTTCATGTATATGTTTTAATAAGTTATAAAATGCTCGTTCGCTCATTCAGCAAAATTCCTTGGAAATATTAAACTTTTTTGTATAATTTTCCTCCATTTTTTTTATTTATTACTATTGACCGTTGTGCTAGCCTGTCATATATCGAGGACAGTTTGTCAAATTCAGGAGATTATAACAGCTCAACGTAGATTTATATGCAAGGTTTATTCCCATTAAGACAGATAGTTACATTTAAAGCAATATCGCTTTTAGACCATAAGAGGGACTGTTTTCCCTTTATGTAGCTGCTCTGGAGTCTGTGAAGTTTCCTACCTTCTGTTTAGACCTTTTATTACCTCTTGTTCTGCTTTTTAACTAGCTTGGTTATTCTCAGTTCTGACCATTTTCAAGTCTGTGCTCATGCTTGTGGATGGATTTTCTTGTTAAAATCTGGTATAGGGTTGGGTGTAAAAATATTATGAAAACCTTATTCCTGTCGAATTGCATCAGTAGGTGTATCAGCTATGTTCTTAATATGACTTACTCAAAAAATAACATATTCAAACTGCCAGGGTCTGGTTTGGAAAAGTTCAGAATTGAAAGGAGCATTAATCAGTATTTATAAAAACCTGTCTGTTTAAAAAAAGACAATAGTTGTACACACTTTTTAAAAATGCATACTACTACAGTCTCTGCATGATTGAGTAAATGTTAATGGAATTGCAATTTGTTTTGTTTCTGCAAAGAAAATGTAGCACCAAAAATGTCTAATATGGTTCATTAGTGTAGTTTACTTGAAAAGGAAGTACTGTACTGCTGGTGTTGATGTTCATTCTCATTTTCAGATTTAACATTTAGCTGCTACATATTGAAAATACTCTTCTTTTTTCAGTGCTTAAACATTAGGTTAAACTACTTACAACTAGAATATGGAATTACTGTAAAATGCATCTGTGTATGTTAAGACTATTGTTGCCCAGGTAATCTCTACATCAAGGTGGTCAGCAGTTCTGTGTTAGTCTTTGCTGTGTACACTGAACCAGCAGATTGCTGACTAGGCCCAAAGTAAAGGCTTCTCCTGCCGTTCTGAATATTGAAATTCCGATGTCCCTGCTGATGTGGTGTGATAAGCCGCTTTTCACACTCAAACCTTTACTCTCTAGGAGCACAGCTGTGGAAAATCTTACCCTTAGGTTTTTGTTGCACTGTAGACTTTTTGCCCTCTCTTCCCCCAGCAGGACATTTTTGTAAATCACCAGCTGATGACTATGCAGTTCTGAGATGTAATGGTTTTAGAACGTACATTTTCATAGTAAAGGTTACATTTCGTGTTGTGTTATACTATTTGCTGTATCGTTGGAGAAACAGGTTAAACAGATGTTAACCAGTTCTTACCACATCAGTAGGCAACCAGTTCTGGGCCTTTGGTCCATTTTACAGATTTCGCTTGCACTTTATTCTTTCAGTTGAAACTACTTTTTAATCTGTAACCCAGGTGGGTCATGAAGTGTACAACTAGTTGGTAACATTTACTTCAAGATGAGACCTTGCCATTAAACCTTTGAGTTAAGACAGTCAAATGAGCACAATGAGATAAATCTGGAAGACTGAAAAAGCTTAATGTACAGTGCTGCTGAATATACAATGATCTCACAAAAGCCCTCTTCAGATTTGTTATACCTTCTTTATGTAGCTAAGCCTGTGACCAATAAATTACCTATATGTGCTGCAGACTTCCATGCAGTTGAGTGGGGAACTTTAATGGGGAAAGAGGGATTAGTAGTTGCTTTCCAAATCTGAACTTCTCTTGTCAGAAGACTAATCAAATTCACCCCTCTCTAAAGCCACCCCACCCATGATAGCAGTATGTCATGGGAGAGTATTGCAATGTCATTTATTCTTTTTTTGTGCCATTTAACAAGCGAGGGCAATTCTCCCCAAAAAGGGTGGTCCTAAGTTATCAGTACACGTGCAATGATGTTTTGTGCTAAGGGTAGTTTCAAATTAATCATTTCAATAAAAGACTGAGTGTTCATTTGAAAGGATACTGTGTGTCATTTTGATAGTGATATTTTTATTTACCTTATTTGAAAGTAAAAAAGACAAAAATAAGTGACAGTTGAAGGGTAAATGTACTGTATCTATTCCTTATGTGCTTAACATAAAATATGTACACACTTTTTTGTAACTGTCTTAAAACAGTTTTGAAGAGGAAGAAATTAATAAATCCAAAATATATTTCTCTATTTAAAAAGTGTTTGTTGTCATTTGTAGTAGTTTAATGTTAGTATGCCATATGATATGGACTCAAAATGTTTGAAATGTCTATGTTCATAAATGCCTTGGTTAAATGGATGTTTTATTGTCAGCTGAAAGAGCAAAATATTTTAGTATTTCATAGAATTGGTTTGAAAGGTATTGGACTAATCGTTGTGTTCCTACACTGGCCAGAAAACTGTGACGTGCTCTGTTTTTGTTTTGGTTACTTGGTAACAGCAAGACTTCAATGAACAATTTCGAAGAGCAGCGACCTGTCTGAAGTTTCAAAGACAGTGGTGTGAAAATATTTTAAAGAAAAAAAAGTTTAATTAGTCAGTTAAAACGTGTCTCTTCCTTATAATCAAAGTAAGTGAAAATATTCGATTTCGAACAAAGAGAAGCGCAATACGGACCGACCTGCAGCTGATTCGGAAACTGCCTCCACGTTGGCTCTAACGCACAGAAAAACCCTTCGTATTTGTTATAAATCTTGATCCAAAATGGCGACGCTACCGAAACGGATCACCACTGTATGTTTCTCAACTACTATTTTCACTTAACGGCACAATATTTTTTTAAGAAATCTGTTAGCACAAAACAGAAAGTGCAGGCTTCTCTAACAGGTCGTAAAGCCCCACTTTGTGGACTTCACCTTCCGACAGCCGATGTGCTAAAACCGTCCGGCTCGATCTGTTGGCCTGCAGCTCGGGGCAGGTGTCACGTGATCCGCGCAGAGCCCAGCTGTCCAATTCCAATATGGTGGTCGGCTCGGTAGGTTTACGTTTCTTGTTGATGATACTGTTCTTTTGTGGGTTTGGGTCCGGCACCTACGGCCAGCAAGCCCCGCAGGTGTTGGGGCTGCGACTGGAGGAGCCCAGCGCAGGGGTTTATATGCAGGGGCGGGTAATCGTAGCGCCGTACGGAGCCTCTTTCCAGATTCGGTTGTTCGGTCTGTATCTGGTTAATGAGACTTTTCCGTGGCTCGGGTTCGCTGTGTCCAGAAATGGGGACAAGGACCCGTGCGAGGAGGAAAACCGCCGGACTTCGGCTCTCTTCCATGTCAGCGAGGACTTCCGAGAGGACGGGCGGAACAGCGGACTGATAACTGTCCAAACGAAAAGAAGCATCTCGAATCCGCCTGACAGCGGAGACGAGTCGAAGCTTCGGTACCATCACTTGTGCGTTTTAAACGGAACAAAATGGTCATCGGTGGGACAAGACAGGCTTCAGGCTGTGGAAGGGACGCTGCCCAGCGAATACATTCCGGAATGGGGACTGGCCTTGTGCATCCTAATGTTGCTCGCCGCATGCGGATTGTTTAAAAGTCTCAATCTCAGCCTGCTGTGGCTTGACCCCTTGGAGCTCTACGTGCTGCACAGCTGCGGGTCCGAGAAGGAGAAGCGCGCGGCGAAGCGCCTGGAGCCGGTGCGCAGACGCGGCAACTTCTTGGTGTGCTCGCTGTTGCTCCTCTGCGCCCTGGGCCACTCGGCGCTCGGCGTGCTGCTGCACCGCGCCTTCGGCTCCGTCGTACCCGCTGTGTTTGTGTGCGGCGCCCTCATCTTCCTGCTGGCCGAACTGCTGCCACACATCGTGTGCTCGGGCTACGGGTTCCAGCTGGCGCCGCGCGTGGCGTGGTTGGCCCAGGTGTGCATGGTGTTGACGTGCCCCCTCTCGTGCCCCCTCGGGCTGCTGTTAGATTTGGCGCTTCGTCGCGACGTAAGCACCTGCAGCGTGCGCGAGAGGACCATGGAGATGATCCGAACGAACGTGAACGATCCGTACAACGAGTTCGTCAAGGAGGAGTTCAGCCGCGGTGCCCTCAGGACCAAGACGGTGGAGGACATCCTGACCTCGCTGAAGGACTGCTTCATGTTACCCTCCACCGCCGTGCTCGACTTCAACACCATGTCGGAGATCATGCAGAGCGGCTACACGCGCGTGCCCGTGTACGAGGACGAGCGCTCCAACATCGTGGAAATCCTATACGTGAAAGATCTAGCGCTGGTGGACCCCGCAGACTGCACTCCCATGAGCACCATTACCAAGTTCTACAACCACCCCCTGCACTTTGTCTTCAATGACACTAAGCTGGATGCCATGCTGGAGGAGTTCAAGAAAGGTGAGTTGGAAGTGTCAGAATTTGACAGCTTAAACTTGTTTAAAACTTAAAGGAAACATTCATTCCAGTAGTAGAAGAATGTGTAATAGATGACAGCAAAATAAGTCAAGTGCTACAGCTGTTTGTCAGATATGTCTACGGTCACATCATGTGTAATTTGGTTATAGTAATACTGTCTGTACACCAGGCCAGTACACAATGGTGTTGTGTTGTGTAATGGTATAGGGAATGTTTTCTTTGCACACTTTGTTTTTAGTATCAAATGAACCTTGTTTGAATGCTACAAAGTACCAAAACATTGTTTCTGACTTCGCAGTTATTCTAGCTTTTCTCAAACTAATATTTACAGCAGGACGTGTCATATCACTAAGCACATCATGCCACGATGGTTCCACATATATGACAGTGACGTTACCTTGCTTAAGTGTCCTGCACAATCCCAACCTCTCAATCCTATAGACCATACTTGGGATGAGATGGAATGCTATGTTAGCTGAATGAATGTGCTAGTTTAAAAAATCTACAAAAACACTTTATGAAGCTGTATAGCCAGCATGAACCCTGCCTAATGTGTCCAGCTCCTGAATACATGCTCTTCTGGTGTGGCACGTGATGGTCCCACCCAGTACTTCATAGGTGTTTGTAGTAAACAGTTCTGTAAGTTTTTTTGCTCCTATAAATGTTACCAGAACAATTCACCTGTCAACAGCCTATTAACTGCTGTTAACTCAGTTTTAATAAGGGTCTCAGTGTAGGCTGTACCACATCATAATGTTTTCTTTGGTAAAATCAATATTTATGGCATTTTGATAACTGAATGCTTTTTTTCTGCTTGCAGACTTTGAAAACCTTGTGCATAACTGTTTCTCTGTCTCAGGTAAATCACACCTGGCCATCGTGCAGAAGGTGAATAATGAGGGAGAAGGGGATCCCTTCTACGAGGTTCTGGGCTTGGTGACTCTGGAGGATGTTATTGAGGAAATTATTAAGTCTGAGATCCTGGACGAATCCGACGGCTACAGTGAGTCTTTCGGCTTTAGCAAAGGGCACAAATTGAAAAACCTTGGTCGTTTTAACCCTAATTCTGTGACTAAAGTCTTTTTAAACTACTGTACACCATTATTCCTGACTCCTTCTATTGTGCCCTAAGAACAATAACCTAGATCCAAATTTTGAGTTCTCTTTTGAGATTTTGTTGTGAGATTGAAAGACTTCCATCCTCTGATCTGTGGATTATGCACATTAATGTAAAGTTAAGGTTGGCATTGAAAGATTAAGACAATTTTCTTAACTTAGTCCAGTCTGAAAGAACCATTACTGGAAACTGGATTTTACTCTTTTTGTGTTACATTAAGCAGTCTGTTGCTATTGCTAAAAAAGTCCCTCAAATTGTTTAATCATTTTCCTGCTTTCTAATATCAAGATATTGTTTTTCTACATTGTCAACATTGCCTCTTATATAAACACAGTGGAGATGAAGGTGAAGCGTCCCCTGGCTCCGTTGGATATCACTGTGGAGCCTCGGTCCAGCCACGAAGAGTTCTCCCTTTTCAGGGTGCCAGAAGGGGAGCCAAAGGTCCGCACTTCACCCCAGCTTCTGCTGGCCACACATCGCTTCCTGTCCAGAGGTATGAGTGCCTTGTTCTCCGCCAATTGTCATGTGCTCTAGAGCTGCATGACTCCACAATTGTATTTTTTTTTTTTTGGGAATAATTTTAACTAGCACCTGTGTGATGCTTCAAACACCAGACGATGTTTATCATTATCCATATATAATAGCAATGAAAGACAGCTTGGTGTTGCAGCCAGTAGTACTGATGTCTCCCAACAACTGGGCTAATTGAGTATGGGTTTGAATCCAGCTCAGTTTGCATGTTTTCCCTGCGTCTGCATGGGTTTCCTCTCTCAATCTAAAGACATGTGTTTCGGGTTAATTGGTTACTCTAAATGGCTGTGTATGTAGCCAGCTGCTGGTTTGTCAGTGCCTGTCCCAAGTCCAGGTAGATCGTGACGAAGGGCATCCAGTCATAAAAATTCCTGTTCCAAGTAGCATCTGGAGGATAATGGCTAACATGGGGTTCTCCTGGATAACATACAATAAAACATGAGTGTGAGAGAGAGAGAATACCAGTGAAATTACGAGATGAATTTGAGTGCCATGGTTCTTCCATCACAGGCCTGTACCTTTGTCTCCATTTGCACGTGTTGTTTACAAGTACTTCACACCACCTACTTCTTTGCCCTTCTGTTCAACACTTGCCTGTAGAGGTGGAACACTTCAGTCCCCAGCGTATTTCTGAGAAGGTTCTGTTCAACCTGCTTCGTCATCCAAGCGTTAACCAAGAGGTGAAGTTTGACCCCTCCAACCGAATGAGCCCTGAGCATTACCTCTACACACGCAACCACCCCGTGGACTACTTCATCCTTTTGCTGCAGGTACGGAACTCTGTCCCCCTTATCCCTGGGGTTATAAATGTGTTAAGAACCATGGTATCTGTCTTGTTCTCATGGCTCTGACACTGAAGCCAGACAAAAAATATTGTCACCCAAACTCTTGCAACACAAACTAAACAAAGCTCATCTGAATGCTAAATTGATAAGTCTTAGATGCTTTAGCTTTGACATGGGTCTGTTTTTCAGATTTATTTAATCTAGTTCCTTCAAGTAATGTGTGTGTTGCTGACTTAAATAATAGCAACTAGTCTACCCTGAGATATGGGCTCCAGCTTGCACAAAGCCTTAGAGGTGGTCAGGTATCTCTTCCCAGAATGTGTACTTTGTACTCATGGCAAGTTAGATTGGCCAAGAGTATTATCAGCTTAAATGTATTGTAAAATGGTTAGTAATACCATCATTCAGAGGTATTCAATGACTATTACATGGTTAACGTTTGTTTGACTAATTATTACTGTAATTCATGGTTACTTTGACTCTTGTTTAGCAGTTAACTGTACTATGTCTGGATAGGGCCGTGTGGAAGTAGAGATTGGGAAAGAAGGCTTGAAGTTTGAGAACGGTGCCTTTACGTACTATGGGGTCTCTGCACTCACTGCACCTTCATCAGGTACGACAAGGAACTGTGTGTATATGTTCTGTAAATCATTACAGAGTACAATTCTTAGCCAGACCTTTGGTGGTCACATACCAGACCAAGTGAACCGCAGTGTTGTTCTTTAATATATTTTCCAGAATTTTTCAAAATAAAAAGAAAAAATAGTTGGTTAACTGGCAAAATGAAACTCAAATTAAAAAAAAAAACTTTAAAGTGATTTTAAGCTTATAAATCTTGTGCATTATAAGTGCATTATTATTTGGGTTATTTTTTTCAAATTTTTTAATTTTAAAAGATTGTGTATATGATGCATGAATATGTAAGGATAAGCTTTAGTATTTTTTCCCTCAAATTGCGAGCAGTGGTGACCTCTTAAGTTGAATGATGTTGAGCTGCCTCTGGTCTACTGCACTAAGCCCCAGTCATCTCTTGTATACAGAAATGCTTGTCTGATCATCTATTTATTTATCTACTTTTTATTCTGTTTCATTACTGTATATATTTGGTAATTGAATTACCCAGCACTGCCTGGGTCAAAGAGGTGTCAAGTTGGAAAGGTGAAAAGTAATTATACATTATATAATTTCCATTCAACAATTCAACTATTTTACCATTAAGTTTTTGTATTTAGTACATGTACTAAATACAAGTACTGTTAATGCTGGATGTCAGGTGGAGGCTACAAAGAGTGATACGCATGCTCATTTTAGTCCCATGGAAAGGGAAAAAAAACATATATATCACCAAACTTTACTACCCTTACATCTCTAATGTGTGCAGTGCAGTGTGTTTGTGTGTCATGTATAATTCCTTATTAATTTTTACATTTTCACTGACATTACATTATAATAGCTCCTGTGGTTGAACACACAGATGAATTATAAATTATGAATTTCTAAAGTAGTAGATAACCATTTTGAAGTTTTTAGAACTTTTCTACACAGTAACCTGACTTAGTGTGAGAGGTATGTGTGCCACATTTTATGTCTGTGGCTTGAAAAACAAAGTTGTGCACAAAGAGCCAACAGCGAATCCGCTTTATAGTTACAGAGATGTATCTACACTGGCAGTCAAGTTTTTGAATACCCTATAGCATTTTTGGTTACATTTCAAACAATTGCCAATTAATAGATCCTTAAATACAAAGATGTAGACTTTTGGTGGAACTCTTTAAGACACCTAAGTCATAATGGGAAGCAAACATAACCATTGGAAAAAAGGCAAGCTGTCATTACTCATTTCTGGAGAAACTGCAAAAAAAAAAACAAAGTTTCTCTGAGCACAGTAGCTTACACAATCAAAAGGTATCAAGAAACATGGAGGAACCCTGATTGGAAAGGCAGTGTATGCGTGTTTGTTACAGTACAGTGTATGCTGCTCTAACTGAGTTATTAACACTGAGTCAACTGAGCTCCATTCATTCATAACTGAAAAGGGAAAAAATATGAATTCCAATTAGCTGATTCCCACGTATAGCCCCTGACATGTCTATCTGTCTCCAGTGCACCAGTCTCCTGTGTCAACACAGCGTCACTCCCCCAGGGATCCATTTGACCTTGGAGAGGCTGCAAGTCCGTCCAGCTACTGCCCTGACTACACCGTCCGTGCTCTCACCGACCTGCAGCTTATAAGGGTGAGATCTTCACCACTTTTAAGATATACAGGAGCGACGGATACCATCCTGTAATCATATCCACTGTCTTGTAGTACTTAAACTTGTGATCCTCATTATCTTACCACAACGAAGCAACTTTTCTCCAGCATCTTGCTTAACAGGTTAAAATCAAGCTTATTTTAACATTAACAAATAGATATAGATGACCTTCTACAAAAGTTCAGACTTTAGATATTTCTACAGTATTCCAGAAATCGCTGTTTACAACCCATTTAGATAGAAATAGACAGCTTTGGACAGCTTTATTCCTGTAGACTCGTCATAGAGACAGTAACCCGAAGCCAAATTCTGCAAAACTCTTAACCAGTAGTTAACCAAAAATTAAATTTATTTTAGTTTTGTACAAAATGTCCTGAGCATAGTTCAGTTTGAAATTTGGCTACACACACAGTAGAATGATTTTGAGTTTAATATATTACAGTGGTGATTCTTATGTACTGTGATTTAATCCTCTCCCACTATCATCTGGGGTACTGTATCTTCTGTCAGTAAAATAAGGCTTTATCTACCCTCACCTACAGGTGACACGATTGCAGTATCTCAATGCTTTGATGGCCTCCCGGGTGACCCAGAGTCCAGACCCACCTGAGATCAAGATCCTGCCTAACAGCCAGACCAAGCTGCTGAATGAGAGGAATACAAATCTAGGTGCGAGGCTAGGGCAGTACAGGCTGTAGGGTTGTAGGGTATTTGTATTTATCTGCCAGAGTACACTATTTTTCTGCTAACAACATAGATGAGACATTTGGGCAGATTTTTTTTTCTTCAAGTTCAGTACAGGTATCCCTCGAGATACGAGTCTTTGACTTTAAAGTTTTCATGTATAGGAATGAAAGTATTTCGCACCCTTTGCCAAATTACGACCATATACGAGGCTGATTTTTTTGGGGTTCACGAATAAGACAAGTTGTTCGTGCCGTACTGGTAGTTATGTCTCCAGCTTTTTGATTTGCATGAACACATTACACTTGTAAGTAGGGGGATACCTGTACATTTGTTAAATAGTGTTAATTTCACACAACTGTTGCCCATAGAAATATAAATAATTAATATGACTAAAGTTTTTTTTTTTTTTTAAATCTTCTTTTGAGTGAACTAAGACTTTTTTCTCTTTCTCTCTCTTTTCTTTCCCTTTTCCCCATTCTTCCTGCTGGTCACTTTAGAGTTTCCTGTTCAGTTTTCTTTCTTTGACAAAATTGAGAACTACTGTTAGTGTACATTGCATGAGGTAAATGCAAAGCTAGTCTTCTCAACTGCATGACAGCTTTTTCTAAATGTTTTAAGATGTTCCTATACAACTGTCCTAATGGGTGACTAATATTCCTACTACAAGGACATAGGACATTGTAGACCTTAGCAGTAGTACTTTTCAGAGAACAATGGTGCAAATGCTGATGTAGCATTCTATTGCTCATGTTATGATTTCTTTAAATCATCTACCTGTATACAGGGGTTTAGCCTTTGAGTGAACAGCAGAATACAGTTTAGGATTTGCACCTGTAATACTTTAACCTCTTGCTATTCAGTTCAAAATGTAATAGTCTCCTTATTTGTGACAGGGAAGTATTACACTCAATGTAATAATTGAGAAATGGTTTTCTGGTGTTGTGACAGTGCCACAGGACTAAATGGAATGTATACATGGGTTCAGTGAAGACTGATTTCTCTTTCCCCCCCCCCTCTCTCCCCAATCACTGGACTCTGCAGGTGGTAGTAGGAGCAAGGAGATCACCACAGAAGAGGAAAGTCATGGATAGGCCAAACTGTCCAGTCCCAGCACCCCTGTATATAACTGTCCTGTCCTAACAAATGTTACTTGTACAATTCTAATTGAAGATGATTTTTAGAACTGAAGTATTACTGTGTCAAACAAGAAGGCAGCTGGTCATCAGGTGAGCCGTGCTCACACACCGGATGCTTGTTTTCCATTGGTTACTCAGGAGTGGGGTGGTGTTGGGACATCTGGCCATGGAGTTCAGCCCTGGATTCTTCAGTCTACCCTCTCCTTCCCATATTGCATATATAGATGTGTCTTTTTATGCTGACTGATTTTTACAGACTTAAAATATTAAAGGGTTTGCGAGCAATGTCTTTACGCTACACAATTGCTGTCGAAATGACAAATTTTCAGGGGACAGAAAACTGCTTCTGACAGAAAACTGGCTTGTTCAGTTGCGAAATGATCTATTCTTTTAATTGCTATACATGGCATCTTTTTGAAGACTATAGTCTCTTGAGTCTGCATTTATGTATGACAAAGCTGTAAATGTACTGGAGGACATGCTGCCAAAGCTGTTTTACAGATTTTACTTTGCTCTCAGTGCACCATTGCTCAGGTGTGGATGTTTGGGTGGAAAAAGCAGACAGCAACTTGTCAGCTCCTTTTCTTGTGACACTCCAAGAAACTGTCATTAGTGGGCTTCTTGGTAAAGTGGCTGGCATATGTCATTTTTTTTTAAGTGACAGTGACCGGTCCAGATATTATACTTGGCACTCCTGTGTTTGTAATACCACATTTCCAATCGCAGGTGGAACCAGTGTTTTTGTCGGTGCACATTTTTCCCCACCAAAGAACCCCTCATAGCAAGTTTTCATACTTTAATACCATCCCCAGACGTGCATGTCAGGGTGTTTCAGGGTCTCTGCTGGCCAGGATAGCTAACATCCATTACGAGAAGATGCACAGTAATAATGTCAGTGCTAGATTTTCACGAAGCTGTTGTCTTTAAGTATATTTTTGTTTTACTTCTAAACAGTATGGTACGGTATCTATTGCATTTTTAGAACCATACTTTTGCTACATTTTGGCAGTTTTTTTTTTATTTTGTTTGTAATTTGAACATTTTTAAATAGGAGACTGGAAACTGTAAATCTTGTTGTAATGTGTCTTGCTGAAGTGTCAGAGGTATATATTTAAACTGTTTGGATGTATTTTCCTTGGAAGGCAGATATCAATTTTACAGAATAATTTAATGGATAATTTTACTTTGAGTTTGGTTCTGAGCAAGGTGGCCTTTTTTGTACCTTTCTACAAACTACGTGCTTATATACATTTCTGCCAAAAGTCCCCCCCCCACCTCTTACCATGTTCTTCTTGCACTTGGTTCATTAAAGAGGCAATGTCAGTTCAGGTCTTCTGGAAATTCAGCATATCAGTATGTCAGTTGCATTTACGTGTGCCGACTTGTGACCGAGCTCTCTTTCACGCATTCCGTTCAAGTTTGGCTGCTAGGACATTGCCATTAACCACCATTTTTCGTTTTTAAATCCCCGCCCCCCAAGATTGCACATTCCATCTTTCATGGAAAACTTGTATAAACTGTTTTTGTGTGTATGTATGTCTATGAGAGTGTGTGTGAAGAGATAATGAGAAAGGCAGGATATTTCTGCACAACATTTATATCAGTGTTCGGTTTAAATGACATTTTCAGGAAAACATACAAACTGAAGCACCTAACTGGGCAGAATTTTGGGACACTAAGTTGTTCCCTGCGGATATTCAGATGTTTTTCTTCACAGCTGCAGGGTACATTCTCTTTAATAATGTGTTTGGACTTGTATGGTATGCTGTACAAGGCAGTCAAAAATCCATTAAGCAATACCCAGATATTTTCTGCCATTCTTTGAAACAGTGTTTCTGATTCAGAATTACTTAACCAATAATAAACATGCTAGAAAATTTGTGATTCCAAGTAAATATTTCTCAGCTCTTGAAATGTATTTGTTTGCTCTGCTGTAGCGATGCATTCATATTGTAAGTAAGGAATGAATGTATATTGTAAAGGAATAATCATTTCTTGTGATCCTATACTTAACTGGGGATACATGCTGTTTTGGAGGAATAGAATTTGCTGTATATTAATATATAAATAAATATATAAACATATAATAGAATTACAAATTAAAAGTACTAATAGCTGGTAGATAAAGCATTCGTTTTCAGGTGTGATATGTTAACCAGAGGGAATTTTTTACCAGCTTCTGTTTGCAAATGTGTCTTTGTTGCACAACTTTTTCATTTTCTAGAGTTTCAGAAGTTATGTGTGCATACACCGTTGCAACGAATTACTTCAAGGTCAAAAAGTCTCATAGAAAATAAATAGCTTGCAATGTATTTATTCTGCTTTGTGCTTCATACTACAAACTTTGAGAATCAAAATTTATATCACTGATTGCTGAAGAAAAAGAAGGTTGGATTTTTATAATGGTTTTATTTTACTGCTAACCTTAATAAATTTTACTTAGTGAATTTTAATTAACATTCCACACTTCCCCTGACCTTAACAATGGGTGGCACTTGGGCTTATATTTGCATCTTCTGCCATTGCTTTTTGTATGTGTCACTTCATTGCTCAAAGCAGAACACAGACTTTTACCAGGTGTTGTGGTCCATTCTGTACCACAATCTGAAGAACTGGGCCTTCAAGGACGCCTGTCTTGTCAGGTTTAAATTTGCGACTCGTGTATCTGAATCAAACAGCATGAGATCTAAATGTTTTCCTCAATTACAAAACTAAAAAACTGACCATCCTTGTTATACAGCAGTGTTACTGTAATCCTGGCCAGTTTCCTATCAAAGAAACACCAAGAAACTTTTAACACTGGAACACAAGACTGTGAATCACTGAGGGATAATGGAAGGTACTCATGTCCCACAGGCTAATATTCGTGCCTTTTGCACCATGTAACCATTTTAAATTGTTTGTGTTAATTATATGACATTAACAAACTGATTCTGAATCCTGGCACCTGTTTGCAATGTAAGTTGTAATTGATGCTTATTGCCGGTAGATGTCGCAAAATCTTATCGAACTTGTCCAGGTGACTGAAGAGGATGGTTAAAAGCACTTTTTTCCCCAAGATTTCGACTTTGCTGGAATCTTGGTTTCAAGCTGTGTTATTGGTGCGAGCGGACTTTTGAGGTCGCCAGATCTCAGGGGGTCTCAGATGCAAAAAGGATCTTGCAGCATTGCTTGCCATTAGTGTGATTCAGACAGCCAGCAGGGGGGTCTCTGAAACAAGATTGTTATGCAACGAGCTACGGTTATCACCCCTAATATTTATAATGCATCATCACGTCATTGCTTTCGGATAAATACTGTCAGAAGTGCCAACAAACACAGTGAGCCAGTCTCCTTAACACACCGTTTACTTACAACAGGCAAGAGCAGAAGGTACCAGCCAGAAAGCGACGCTCTTTCAGCTTTCGCCTTGAGACCAGATTTCCACCCTAGCCCACCTTGTCACGCACTAAACGTTGCAAATTCTCATAATAACACACACAGTTTTACACTGTTTAAATGTTTTGTACACCATTACGTGTAATAACGGGACACACCACTGGGGGCGCTACAACGCGCCGTCTGCGTACAGTGCGCATTTTTACAACGCAGCTCGCAAACCGTGGGAAGGCGCGGAGTTCGGTGCTGATGCGCTGTTTCTGCATTACCTTCTTCTTTCGTCTTCTTAACCCATCTTTCACTTCTCTTTCGGAAAATGGCCCTGGTGCGGCGACGTGTCGAGAGATTAACTGCTTTTAACTCACGAAAACGTTGTTTTTAGCCTTAAAACATCGTTTTTTTTGCTGTCATTCACATCAAATGAGAAGAAATAACCCTGTCAAATACTGTAGGTCTTAGTTACTCGTGAAAACAGTGAGAAGCCGTGTAAGAAATGTAGAAGACAGTACATTTCCAGCAGCTGAAAGTTTCCTTCCTCATGAGGCTGTTTGCTTCCAGCAGATATGTTATCTCCATATTGCCACGTTACTGAAGACGTAGACATATATTCTTCTTATTACTCATAAGTCTTTTCATGGGTAGTAAAGATGTACTGCACGTGTAAATATTGCTTTAAATTTAAAGTTTAGTATTTAAAATAGCTGGATGTTCAATGACTCATTGTAAACAGCTTCCAGAATTTTCTGGTCCAGGCCAGTCAATGCTTCAGCCTGACACATTAACTGAGATCTAAAAATGTATAAAATATATACTATTTATTAAGCAGCCCGATGACCTTCACGCAGAACCAAGTGCTTCTACTATAATGTGAAGCAGATGGATATAAAAATAAAGGCACTCCAAAATAGGCTAGACACTGAAAAGCTATTTTTTGAAAGGTAGGCACCTTAGCACTTTGGCCAGTATCTGGTCAAAGCACAGCTTGTTTCCATGCATCACAAGACCTGGTGCAGAAGACCATTTTGTTTAAGTTTGTTTAATCTGCTGTATTAAGAGTATTAGACATGACATTTTCACAAAACAACTGCATTGTAAGGTCGGGTGGGATTTTGGCTCCCGTTATGCTTTGCTTGTACATAGTTAATGTGCCTAGCCGTGGTAGGAAGTTCAGGGCTCGGCAATGACCCTGAAGCTGTGTGGGTGTTGTTAATCGTGCTGCACAAGAATAAAGTTTGTGTTCCTCCAGCTCTGCCTTCCGAGCCCTCCTTCCGTAACACCGCCGACACGGATTGTTGCAGTATCAACAACTGGAGCCTTTATAAAAATGAGTAGCGGGAGTGAGACATAGAGATTTGCAACCTAACTCATGCATTGTTTGCATGGTGAGAAATAGAAACATGTACCAGTGAAGATCAATACTTACTCCTTGCAGTCCCTTTCCATCTCTGTCAAGGCCAGTCTTAAAAAAAATCATAACAAAATGAGTTTTGCCTTTTGATTGACAATGTCTGAAACCAAAGACTGACTGGTGAATCTAAATTTCCTGTAATGTGTGAATGCCGGTGTGAGGTTGAGTGTATAGCTACTCTGCGGTCGACTGGGGTCCTGTCCAGGGTGTTTTGTTTCTAGCCTAGTGCTCTAGGCTTCCAGGATAAGCTCTGGTCTCCTCTGTGATCTGTATTAGGACAAAAAGTTACCTACAGTGGATGAGTAATTCATTGTGACCTGTAGTGCCACAAATAATCTCAAACAGTATACGTAGTATTGTACTGCCGGAGCTAGCCTGTTCGTTTCAGGAAGATCCTGTTTTTTTCCGCATTTGTGAAAGTCGTGGCACCAAATGAAAGTTGCTCCAGGCCCAGGGAAATCTCCCTCATTTGGAAAGCACTGTGCTGGTAACGCAATATCCTGTCACTGACGCACTGGGCTGTTGCCTCATAGCTGAATATCCTGCGGTTTTTACGCACTGGCATCTTTGTCCCACGAATTTGCCTGATAAGAGATATAATAGTATTTAAGCTTTTATTGACAATGATTGTACAAATTTGGCTAATATAGATAGCAGATATATTAGTGTGTCGATACCATGCATGTGCAGCATGGTGAGCCAGCGGGCAGCAGTGGTCTCTCTCAGAACCTCTAGGTTGTACAACTGGACATTGGTTGCTTTCTCTGCTCAGCCTGTCTGAAGTTTGCATTGTTACCACCTAGAGTCCAAAGACATGTTTTAGGTGAAGTGGTAATTCTAGAATGTCTAAAATGTATGAATGCATGTGTGTCACATTGTTCTGGTGCACCCATGGGTTTGTGGGGAGTTCAGTGTGGAATAGCACTGTAAGCTGTCTGTTAAATGCTAAATAGGAATCACTGTATTTTACTTTAGCGTAATGATTTAACCTAAGTCTAGACTTACATGCTGTCTGACATTTATACCAACAAACTGTACTCTGGCCTGACTCTGATGACCTAAAAGGGAGAAAGTGAGAAGCACTTTGATATGGGGTAAGTAGCATCTGGAGGACAGAGTGGCCCTAGACATAATTTGGCTTTATTTTGTTGACCCAAACAGTATACTGGTATACAATCACGTGCATATTTTATGTTGACGGCTGAAGTGCTTTATTAACAGACAAAATGCCCAAATATCCAATCTCCAAATATCTGTGTTGATCACGTATCCAGCCAGCAGTTATTAATATGACTAGTCAATAATCTGAGATTTTCATTTCTCCAATCTAGGACATCTAATCCAGACATTCGGTGGCATTTCCTGCAACATTTGGCACAGTACAGTAAACCGAGACCACATTTGGAAATTGAGCTGTGTGTCAATAGATTTGTGACACACCGACACACACACATACTCACGTGTCTGTGTTTACATCCTCTATTTTGCATCACTGTGGTGTAATATTTGAATTATTCATTTATTTAAAGGTAGCACAGTCTTCTTCAAGCTACTGCACATACACTATAACAGTAAGCTGACTTCAGAGAAGTAATTTTTTTATTTTATTTTATACACACTAGACTCTTTATGAATGAAATTTATGAGAATAACGAATCTTTATCCTTACAGACCCAGTAAAGCTCAATGTAAAAACAGCAAATAGACAATGACACACCTGTCATTTCTGGATTTAAGTGTAATTTGAAAGAGAAGAAAAAGATGTTAAACATGAAATATAATGACAGTAAAAGAAAATTTCTTGTTCTTATCTCATTTCTGAATGTAGACAGACTCAGATTTTGAGTGGATCGAAAGCTCTTTATGCACAATCTATTTGTGGCTACAACCAGACACAGTACAAAAAAGCTTTGTGGACAAATGCAGTTCAAAAAGTGAAGTTATAGATTTTTTATGTTTTTTTTAGAACAATCCAGGTGAAAGGAAAATTGCATTGTTGTTTGTTACTTATTGTGTTACTCTAGGTATTATTTAGGGTGATTTTGGGTAAACGTATTTTTGGACTTAGGAATGAAGCGGAACTTTTTAACATCAGAATATTCAGTCCATTTTTCAGAAGAGAATACCTAATATCTAATTTTAAATGATTGACCCCTATTCCACCTAAAGAACTTTAAAAAAGGCGTAAAAGCCTATGTGAATGTATATTTTTGTGAGGGTATATATTACATTACATTTACCTTTATTTATTTGCCAGAACCTTTTCTTCACCATGACATACAACTGAGAGAAAAACAAAAGTGCAATTTTACACACAGATGGAGAGATTCAGATATGGACACCC
This sequence comes from Arapaima gigas, assembly GCA_900497675.1. NCBI lineage: Eukaryota > Metazoa > Chordata > Actinopteri > Osteoglossiformes > Osteoglossidae > Arapaima > Arapaima gigas. Next base: position 672,961 of record UFQX01000048.1, read on the forward strand.
AGTTTTCAAAGTATATTTAGTTAGTGTAATATCAATGTTTTCCCTGCATACAGTAAAGTAGTGGCTGCATAAAAAACTGAGAGGGACCATAGTTTATTTAAACACATAATTCTGGTGAAAATTTATGGCACAGATCAAGAGAGATCAAGAGAGAAGTGGCTCCAAAAATGCTGGAAATGTTTCAGCAGTTCTGAGTGAAAGACAGATTATTCTACCACATTTGAGCCACAGCCAAGAACAGATTTTGATTTTTGATCTCTAGTGAGCTGGTCCAGCAGACACCCAGAGATGCAGGAGCACAGGGTGTAGCAAGCGGTCAGATCCTGCTGGTATTGGGAAGAGTTCTGCTGAAGGTCTTGTTTTGGTAGATTATTCTACCACATTTGTCTTTGGTATTTTTTAAAATATTTACTGTGTCTACACGTGATTACATTTGTACAAGGAAGATCTGAAATTTGAACTATAAATAAGACATGCAGCCATAATCTAAGCGTTTATTTTGTGGCATGCAGGGGACAAGATTCCTGTCACATAAAACTTTATATACAGTGGGTTCCCTGCTTACAACTTTAGTTGGGACAGAGGGTTGGTTTGTTACACTAAAAGTTTGTTAGCTGCCAGGGCCTCAGTTTTGTACTATATTTAGCCATTTGTTCAATATGAATTGCCATAAATGGTGCTGTTGTACTGAGTATACCACATGTGTATTTTGGTATGTTTTCATGAAATTCACTTTTCTGAGTGCATTCTCAATATTTTGAGTTACACATTGCTTTGGAGAAGAGTCTATTAAATGAACAAATGTAACTTAAGTGTCAGCAACATAACCGCTCCAAGGGATAAGAAGCAGCAGAGTAGTTTTTTCGGAAGCGTACAGACCAACTCTGTCTCTGTGGCCTGTTGGACAGGTCGTGGAGACCAGGCTGGCAGACCGTGTCTATTTCTGGTCAGCCAGGTTGCCTCATACACGTCTGCTTTTCTGAATCTCTAGACAAAGGTCTTTATGATGTGTTGTAGATAAGAAAACAACCTAACAGTATGGTGTTGAAAAACTTGAGTCAGTGCTGGCTGTTTGTGATAGGTATCCGTAAACGTGAAACTTTGGCATTTGGCAGCTCTGTTTTAAATTTGCAAGTCAGAGACCCCATTGTACGATTTAAAGCTGAAGTAAAGTTCAAAATTCAAAACCTTCCTCAATGTCTCAATAATCTTTGGTCTACACTGTAGTAATGCTTCTCATTTATGCTAGGAAACTACATAGAGGAAAAAAAAACGAAAAACAACTGTACAACTCCTGCTAGTGGAGTTTCAAGGGCTGAAATATATGGGTTAGGCTGAGAGAAATGGTGATACTGCTGCAGGAACTGGTGTCACATTGCCTGGATGTTGTAACAACATACCGGTTTGATCCCTTAGTCTGTGTGGAATTTCCGCTGCGTCTGAGCTTTCTCTGGGTGCAGCTTCTGTTTACAAGCATACCTGTTTCAGGTGAACTGGTCACTCTAAATGGAAAATGTAAATAACATGTAATACATCAACAAACAGTTGTTTCAAACACACAATGTAGTGAAATTGTATGGATTACCTTTAAAGTGGTTGTATTTAATACAGTTCTATTCAAGTGAAAATGAAAAAAGCAAGTATGTGTGTGAGTTTTTGTGTTTGAAGTAACCTGTTTGTCTTCATACTGACAAATTTGTGAAAATTTTCAGACCATCACTAATGTGTTTATCACCCTCTGTGTGTGTTTTTTGTGTATGTGCAGAAGCCTAACCTGGGGTGGGAATTACCTGTATGCCAAATTTCAAGTCTGTGGCTTGAAAAACAAAGTGACGCACAAAGAACCATCAGACAAACAGCCATTGTCAGTCTCCTGCAAGCTACTTGGGACCTATGGAAAGGCATAGAACACAGCAGATGTAATGGTAGAAACAAGTGTGTAATACACACTTAGACTAGAGATTAGGACATGGGTTTGAGTTTGGCTAGGTGTGAAATTTTTGTTTTCTCACATTTGTGTACTTGTCCTGCAGTGTGCTCCAGTTTCTCCAAAGCTGCAACAAATTCTTTGGGTGAATTTTGGCTTAGTGTGTACCTTTGTACCTTACTTTAGTGTGTGTGTGTGTGTGTGTGTGTGTGTGTGTGTGTGAAATTGCCCTGGTGTTTTTGGATAGGTAGATTATTGTAAATGGCTTGCTGCTGTGTAGCTACCATTGTAATTCAGTTTCTGGACCTGTTGGCTGAAGATGCGGACACCTCCGGTCCAGTCGGCAAGTGATATTCAGCTGGTGCAAACAGTGAGGCTATAGGGGTTCCAGTGTGGTCACATTCACCCTAAGCAGGCAATCTGCTTTTTACCCTTTTCCCTAATCAATACGGTTTTTTAGTCAAGAATTTTTTTTTTTAACATCAGGTTGAATTTTTTTTTCAGTGGTAGCCAATAAAAAAATTTAAACTAACCTTCTACCTCTGTATCAGGGTCCCTGATGGTCTCAAGAGATAAAAATACTGGTTCTAACACCAAACCACATGGAAACACAAATGCATGATCTGTTAAGCAGTTAATGAATATTTCTGATGTTCCGATGATCTTTCATAAGCTCTTTTAAACCCTTTATTAATCAGATTGTTTCTAAAGCGTAAATATGAGTTTCAGTTTGAAGTTAAAGTAATTATAAACACCTGGAATTTTTTTTTCTGACCTGATGGAAGACTGGTTTCCTGAATACATCAAAAACACTGCATTATTAAGATAATGTTGACCTTGGTCTATTTCCAGCACAGGAAAATAAAAACCTTTTATTCATGAGCAGAGTCAAGGTGGTCCAGAGTATATCCTGGAACCATTGGGCTATAAACTTCCTCTGGATGTGACACCAGTCCTTTGCAGGCTGGCCACACACACACACATACACACACACACACACACACTCACTCTCTCTCTACAGCCAGTGTGAAGTGGGTGAAGGGTGACTGTGGTCAGAACCGAGAGCACTTAGAAGAAACAGGGAAACAATAAAAATCTTTACCTCATTGAGCTGGATTAAAACCCATTCCCAAGCAGCCCATACATTGTGAGGATGCAGCACTACCTATTGCGCCATCCAAGTTTTTTTTGTTATTCTTCCGTTTTCCCTTGTATGACCTTCTCTCGGCCCCACCATCCAACCCCCATCCAAAATATGTGTATGAAGCAACACAGAGGACGGAACTTCTCAATAATTGGGATGGTAGGTGGTGTAAAAGTTAAACAACTTGGCTTGTCAGCCAAAACATTACAAATTAAAATTAAAGTTATGACGCTGCTGCCTTTATCCTTAGACAAAGGCACCCAGTTTGCAGTTGCTGTCCTTTGGCTGAAACCATCCATGTCCTGTCTCACTGTAGCAGCATGCCTTAGGCACTGTGGACATCCTGTTTTTCTCTTATTGTGTCACACACTGAAACATGCACCCATACACACTTGAGTGAAGTACATGGGAAATCCTTGCTTTCAGTATCGCAGGGAGTTGAGGCAAACATTCTTTGTCCACTGTGTCTTTATTTAGGGTTTTAGGAAAAATTTTGATTACTAGCAAGTTTGTGTTTTAATGCATACAAAGGAAAAATATCCAGTTTTTCTACGTAATCACCATTTAGCATATCCTAACCCTAAACATCCCTTGTCACTTTTTGTCTTTAATGTGGATTTATTATTTTGTATCTATTAAGTTTTCACAGCCACATAAGAGTTAGTTATATGTGCATGCACTGCTGAAATACCACTTGTTTATTATGGCCAAATCCAATTATATTTGAAGTTATTTGCACGCATTTCATGAAAATCTCTCATTTTGCACAATTATAAACAGAAATTCAAATACAGTTCACCATTCTGTCAAAACTGAAGAAATCCAGCTCAGAATGATGCCATGTGTTCAAAACCATCAACAGCCTCACTAAAATAGCCCTTTGCTGCTCACACATAGTCTAGCTGCAGCAGACAGGAACGTGTGTGTGTGTGTGTGTGTGTGTGTGTATCTGTGTAACTGAGTGGATATTTTGTATTTTGCCTGTGTGCTCCTAACTTTAGCATTTTCCTTATTAGTTGTATATTAAGGACTATATAGTTTCACTGTTTGGCTTATAATTTATTGTTTACGGGAAAGAGGAACAAACATAATCCTATTGTTTCCCACCACCTGTCACACCTTGACATCATGGCACCTTGTCGCTGGGGAGTTACACTGGCAAACAAATGTTATTAATTTTTCACATTTACACATTTGAAAAAATTAGACATTGCTCTCACTGTGCTTTCTCTTTGTTTGCCAGTGTGAAAGTTCTATGCAAGAGATATTATACCTGTTATACTGGTTATTACTATCATGCAGAAATAAACACAGTACAAGTTCATAGGCTGGTTTTCATCAGGTTTGGCAGGACTCTGGAGGAATATTCCCACCTTCCTCCTCCATGGCTTGCACAGTCACAAACCTTCCATTGCATTGCAGAAAAGAAAAAACAAAAAAATCTTCCATTTGGTTTAGGAAGGGGGAGTATGGAGGGAGATGCAAAGACATCAAATTCTGATCTCTGTCAAGAATTTGAGCAGTTAATTTGTCCCACATGATGATATATACAGGACACTATCATCTTCTCCATCATCTAAAGGAGTGAGAACAGTTTGGGATGGATAAAGAAAGGCTGTTAGGTGTTGGGTGTTATAGGCACCTGTGGCAGCAAGGCAATGGACGACTCCCCCACGATTAGCCCAGAATGATATCCCCCCAAGATGAACAGGGTCCTCTACCACAGCATGTTGGTCAGTGATGTTACTTGCATAGCTTTGACATCAAGTCAAACTTCACCACATTCAAGAAAAAGGTATTCACGTGGATTTGGATTTGTATCCAGTTTAAAAGCTGAAGACGAACCAATAAATCTGGTTGTGACTCACCTGTATGTGTTCTGTAATTTTTAGGTAAAGGCTTTGACAACAACCATCATGGAAGTGACAGTAGTCAAATGACCTTATTATTATTATTATTATTATTATTGTTGTTGTTGTTGTTGTTGTTGTTGTTGTTACTATTTTTTTTTCCCTCAGGACACACAGAGTCATTATTACTAGTCTCAGTCTCACAGTTCCCGGAAATGTGCATTTTCCTTTATAATATGACTCTTAATCTCATGCATCTGAGAAAAACTGCATAACTATAATCCTGCTTGTGTCTGCAAAATTATTTTATAAACTGTACTATATGTTTGAACACAGTGTGTCAGATGAACAGTCTGAGCCCTGTTTTCAACTCTCTGACAGCCCTATACATATCTGGCTGAGGAAGTGGCCAGAAATGAGCTGTAAGCAAGTTGACTTAATTTATTAGTTCTGTGGTACATAACCAAAATATCAACAAAACATGAATTAACTGACATTGGTCCCAACAGCTCCAAGATTGTAGGCTTGACCCCCCCAGCTCTCTTTGTGTGGAGTTTGCATAATGTCCTTATGTTCCTTTAGGTTTCATCCCATGGTCCAAAGATATTATAAGTGCTATATAATATAATGGTTGCCTAAATTGCTCTTTCTGTGTGTGTGTGTGTGTGTGTGTCCTGTGATGTAAAGGTGTAGGAATGCGGGTCTTGTCCTCCCCAGTATACAGGCAACACTAATCCCACCACTGATATTAGTGTACACCTCACGTGTAGTTGCACCACAACTGCGACATGCTGGTCGAATCCTACCTTAAGCCCATAAACAATGCATTTCCTGTGACTTGCTTTGCACCTACATGTTCTCCACCTGTGACTTTCCGCTCAGTCTATACCTGCGGGCTTTTCCACCATAACTCCAAACTGCGCAGAAAAACAATGGGGAGAAACAGAGATGAGGAAAAATCACGAAAAAAGAAAACCCCATTGCTACCTAAATCCAGCAGTGTCAGAACTTTTCTGTTCCATAATGACAAAAGCTGAAAAATGATTTATTATCATTTTATTATATTATTCCTACGTGTGTGTTATTTCCAGCCTGCCTCTCACTGACCACCGAAGTTGAGTCACGCCTGATGCAAGCAGAGGGAATTTCCTCTAAAACAATATAAATATCCTGGTGTGCTGCCAGACCACAGAACAGCAGCCACAATCCTACTGCAGAAGAGCAGCTCCTCTAAATAACTACTTTATATAGAACTACTTTCTGCCTGACTATCACATAACTTCATTTTCCAATATGATGTGTGAAACTGGCTTCGACTTGCACCAGGCTTTGGAGGGGTAAGAACACTGTCTCTGTAAAAATGAAGTGCTGTTTTTTGGCAAAAAGTGTAACATAGTGGGATTTAGTACAACTTTCACAGTGTGTCCAAATGTATACGTTTAGCTGTGAACTGGGTGACAATGTGCAAGTAACAATAAACGGGCTTTTCTGTAGCCGCTTGAATTATCTAGAATAATGTGTCAATATAATATCTAGGGCTGAGTTCCATGTGTGAATCTATGATGAAGAGATTCTGCATGTTGTGAAAATAAGCAGGGTTACAGCTATAGGTACACAAATTAAAATGATATATTTTTATTAGGTAAGCATTCATTAGACAAGCGTTTTTTTTACCACACAAAGTTCATCCGCAAAATAACTAGGGCTACACCTCAAATTATGAACAAGAACATAAAATCGTTCGAGTTGATGTGTTGTATACATTAGTGTCAGGGGACTAGAACATGGACTAAAATGAAAAGTCTTTGATATGTTTGCAGCTATGATGATCCCAAGAGTTTTGACTTTGAAGGGGACTCTGGCAGCCCAGTGAAGGTGAGACACGACAGTTATCATCATGTTCTGTGCTGCTGTGTAGAACTGCGCTTCCACGTAACCATTATATCTGATCTACTGTTACTCTGAAAATTGATCTTTCTATTCTTCATTTTCATCTGAATTGAATATATGACTTTTAACTCAAGTGTTTAGTCTCTAAAATGTCAAACTGTTGCAGCCCATTTCGTGCCTGACATTAAACTAGATTGAAATGAAACAGAGAGGTCATTTTCTCGTTCATTTTTCACATTTTTTGTTATTATGGTGCAAATAAGTTCTGATAAGTTTTCACCGCAGAATTTAGGCAGAAATGGGTTTTTTGTTCTTGATTTTTCCTGATCTCTGTATCCGCCCCCCACCGTTCTTTTTTCTGTGCAGTTTGGAGTTATGGTGCAAAAGCCTCACTGTGACCCGTATGCCGGGGTGAAACTGGAGGTGGTGTTGCAGCCTCACAGTATGCGCCAGGTGGCCCACTTGGTTATTGCTGTGCAGAGGATGAAAAACACCATGAAGTTACAGGGCACAGAGTTCAGCGACCATGAGCTCCTCAATATCATGATGGAGAATATCATTGAAGGTAAGGCAGATCTCAGGATTCATTCCAGTGTCTGTCTACATTGCGCATAGTTGTAGGTCAGCAAAAACCCACAAACTAGGGGATTTACTGCTCGCTTGTGTTTTCCGAATGGTCAACAGGATTAAGAGCTGTCTCCTTTATTTTAGTTTCCTGTTTCAGACATAGATTGCAAAAGAGAAGAATCAATAAAGTGACCAGGCTAGTGCATAGAGTTTGCTAGGGATCCACACAGAGCCCCTTAACAGACACATGCTGTAAACCTGTAAAGCTACATGTCTAACATGGCTCACCTGGGCCTTTCTTCCTTCCCGCAGAATGTGTGGTAATGACAGTGCAGAACCCTGACAAAAGTGGAGCTGTGGTGTACACCAGTACCAACCAAGTGGTGAAATGCAATGTGGCTGACCAGTACCAGAAGAGTTGGATCCGGAACGAAGAGGCCCTGAAGCTTCAGGCCATGACACTCCAAGGTGGCAATTTTCATCGCAAAGGTTAGTCTGTTTTTCCTTCTCTTTCCTTTAAAGCATTTTTTAAAAATTGCTCTTACAATACACTATGCAATACTTCAGTGAAGTTTGCATAACCAGGAGGTATTGGCTGCCAGTTGTACTTGGATTAGCAAAGCCTGTGCATCCAATATCTATATGCAGATATGCCTCATTTCTACACATAAGGGCTGTAGGAACATTCAGCTGCTGCACAAATACAAACAGCAAGTTCACGCTGTGGTCTCTATAAAATGAATACCTCACGTATTCACATTATGAAGTTTTGCTTCTTTCCTTCGCTGGCTTCTGGTCCTTTGAACCATTAGGGTGCAGTAACACAAACCCGTCACCCACCGCTGTCGCCTGGTTCATATGGCTGTTAGTTCTGTCGGTGTCATCAGCAGAAATAAAGAGAAATTTTACATTCCCCGCACTGGGATCGTGTTTACAAAAACATGGTGTGCAGTACTAACTGTGATGTTTTGCTGTCTCTTGTCTGCAGTGCAGCTGAACCTGTCGACGTATGTGTGTCCCAGCTACACCGTCGGTCAAGGTCAGCCTGTCACCTTAGGGATTACAGAGACAGACCTGTTTCTGTCCTGCTCCAAGGAAAACGATGTCCCCATTCTCCAATTGGAGGTAAAGGCCAACTTTGTTTTTTGTCTGGACTTAAAATTGCTCACTTTCCATATCAGATAAAAAGGCCTAATAAGTACTTTTACTCCACCGGTGCCCAAACCTGAACCAAAACCCAATTGTTACCTTCAACAGACCGAACTGATGAGTTAAATGTGCTTATTTGTTAGCATGTATATCCCAGAATACTCCACTGTGTTGAATACTTGAGACCATTCTCTGCAGCATGCCATCGGTGCATTTCTCGGTCCAGCATGATGCTGTAACAGATACAACATGATTTTTCCTTTCTCAGAGGGTCAGTGACAGATCCAAGATGAAGACCATCAACGAGCAGGATGACTTATCACGCTTCCTGTTCCTCAAGAAGGGTACCGGATTTTCCATGACAACCTTTGAGTCAGCCAAATACAAGGGGTGGTTCATCAGCACTGCCATAGAGGAGCAGGAGCCTGTGGAGATGTGCACCATGCAAGAAGCAAACCGCATCACCTCCTTCATGGTCAAGTAAACAGGTCCACTGAACAGAAACTTCAATGAAACCATTTCTCAGGATGTATGTACTAAGTACAGTCAAGAGTTTCATTCATGCAACAAAAGTCTACTGCACTGGTAAACATTTTGGCGTACAGGGGGTGATGTCAGTAAAGAAAACTTTAATCAATGTGATATTGAGTTCAAATAGTCGGCCACTAGGTGGCGTCCTTAAACTATTATTTATATTTTTTGCATTGCATAAACCTCGTAAAAATCTACTCTTTCTCCACTAGTGGGGTGATGTTTTGATGTTTGATGATGCTTTGTAAACATGTGCTTAAATTATTTCAAAGAAGTAAATGTGATTTCGACTGTTGTGCTAGGTGTATGCATAATGTTCGTCTAAATATCAGAAGATATAACATTGAAATGCACATAGTGTATTTTAAAAGGGATTGTTCGTGAAAGTGTCTTTTCAGTTTCGGTCCTACTGTGTCTTTCAAGTGCTTTATTTTATTTTATTTTATTTTATTAATAAATTATTCAGTTGAAACTGTTCAATATTTATCTACTGTATAAAATAATGCTGTATTCCAAACTATTAAATTATTGTTATTATTATTACTTTCTCGCTTATGCTTACTTGCCTTTCATTCCATTTTACTAAGATTGTTGGTTTCCTGAGTCACTGTTGTTTTTCAGACGTTACATCATGAAGAACGGAAGAGCTGTGATTTTGGCATAAATTTCCACACTTTACAGTAGTTCTAAATGCAGAGCGTGACTGAAATCCAATCTAAGTTGTAGGTGCATTTTTCCTGTCAAATTTTCCATCTGCTGTTTTTGTTGAAGGAAGTTTTAAAGAAGCTCCAACTTTGCTTTTTTGTCAGTTTAATGACCATATTAAATGCCTCCCTGACAAAGTGGGAACTTTTGAAATCTGAGTGCAGCAAATTTTTAGTTCATTGTGGAAAAATGACCTCTTCTGCCAAACAAATAGGAGCCCTGATGAAGAAAATGTCTGCTATTTTAACTAATGGGCACTTCAACGTAGATAAAATAACCCTCTATTGTTTATAAGAGAGATTAAATTCCATATTCCTGGAAATTGCCAAAGGCACTGTTGTGCCATGTAGAGCTAAGCAGCTTTTGGGGGAAGACTGCCAGTTTTGGAACAACAGCATGCTTGTTTTAGTGAGATCTCAAACTTTGGTTTGAACTTTTATCAAAACCTATACTAGTCATGTTTTAACAGTGCAGCTTGTAATATGCTTTTGGATAAAGTTTCCTCAATCATTCCCCAAGTAAGCATAAATAGTAAGTCTGCCTGCAATGAGCCTCCTACTTTCATAGAGTTAGATAATGTAGTTTCTCGCCATTGAACCCGTCACCTGCCCCAGGTGACGTCCCCTCCGGATTCTAGCAAGTTTTTTGGGACATTATCAAGGATTTGCTGTTTGATACCTTGAAATAATGTACTGAGAGTGGAGATCTGGCTCTGACTCTGCGACTGGGTGTCACTAATACGTAACACCAATAAAAGACAACTGGACACCTATTTCCCACCTCAACTCTGACTATAAACTCTTGTTTACTGTGTGCCAAAAGACTTGGACTTTGCTTAGAAGACGTTATCTCAGAGCTGCAATCCGGCATTATGAGACATTGCTGTATTTCCAGTAACGTCGGCCTTCTTTTAGATTTGTTTGATTATTCTGAGCTGCTGAATGAGGATGTCTTTGACTTCTTCAAGACGTTTGAAATGGTGGAACACCGCTTTATCTTTGAGGCTTAAGATAAGTTTCGAATTTGGAGGTAACTTTATTGGTTTTATTAAAGCCCTGTTGAGCGACATGTCCGCATTTAATTCTTTTAGCTGCAAAATGGTTACATTTATATACATTGCATTCAGACTCCTTCTCTTTTTTCACATTTTGTTATGTTCGAGTGTTGTGCTAAAATTGTTTAAATTCATCTTTTCACACATCAATCTACAATATCAAAGTGAAAACAGGATTTTAGAATGTTTTGCAAATTTATTAAGAATAAAAAACTGAAATATCACAATGACATAAGTACTCAGGCCTTTAACTCAGTACTTTGATGAAGCACCTTTGACAGAGATTACACCTTCGAGTCTTCTTGGGTACGATACGATAAGCTTAGCACACCTGGATTTGGGGATTTCCTGCCATTCTTCTCTGCAGATCCTTCCAATCTCTGCCAGGTTGGATGGGGACTGTCGGTGGACAGCCATTTTCAGGTCTCTCCAGAAATGTTCAGTTGCGCTCAGGACTGGACTCTGGTTGGGCCACTCAAGGACCTTCACAAAATTGTGCCTAAGCCACTCCTGTGTTGTCTTGGCTGTGTGTTTTGGGTCATTGTCCTGTTGGAAGGTGAACCTTCGACCCAGTCTGAGGTCCTGGGTAATAAAAAATCCTAGAAAAGGCTGCAGCTTCTTAGCTTCAAAGTTTCCTTAATTATCATAACATACGTGAAAAATTTCAGTCAGGTTTTCGCACTGGTCGTGGCATTGAAACACCTCTAGCCTGTGTTGTCAGTGATATCCTGACATCATCTGATGGTGGTTATACCACAGTCATAATGTTGCTGGACTTGACTGCTGCGTTTGATACTGCTGACCACAATATCTTACTCAGGACACTGGAGTCTCTTGTCGATCTAACGGACACTGTTGGTTCCATTCCTACCTAATTTATCGTCAACAGTTTGTACAGAAATCTGATGACTGCCTCCCTTTATTTATGTCTACAGTCCATCATGGTGTCCCTCAGGGTTCTGTACAGGGTCCATTACTGTTCTCCCTTTATATGCTGCCACTGGCTGATATCATCTGTAAGCACAACATGAGCTTTCATTAATATGCTGATGATACTCAGTTATATGTTTCTTTTAAGCCCTACGGTCCATTGCATATTTTAACGGTTTTACTGATATACAGCAGTGGATGAGTAATAATTTTCTGTCCCTTTACACTAGTAAAACTGAAGTACTCGTGGTGGGTGGTGGTGCTGCAGCCTGTAACCAAATCATCTAGTCTTTGGTTCTCACAGAGTAACGTTGAAGTATACTGAGTGTGTTAAAAAAAGTGGGTGTTCTCTTCGACACTAACACGTCCTTTGACTCTCGTGTTACTGCACTGACTAGATCTTGCTTCCTTCAGTTAAGAAATATAGCTTAGGAAAACTCTTGCCTCTGAGCTCCTTGTGCGCAGCATCTTCTGTATTGCCCATATGCTAAATACTTCTGGGACCAAATTGCTGCAGCTCTCTTCAGTTTCTCATGCTGTCTTTTTAACATCACTGCCTGCAAATGGTTCTTTTTCATACCATTGAATCTGGGGCTTAGACAACACGTTAAATCTCATTTGCATGTTGAGCAAATTTCATATCTACAGCGCATGACATATTAAATCTAGACCAAAATTATTTCTCACTGATCTGCAGTCTCCTTCCTCGTTTCTTCATTTCTTCTTCATTTCCTATTTGTATTGCATATTAAAGCTGCATTTTCCCATAAAATGAGTCAGAAGAGTGAACTGGGCATCATTAAATCTACTGATCAAGATACATTTTTTGTTATCACTAGACTTTTTGTCTCCACCTATGTCTAGTATGCTCATTACGGTAACTGGTTTGGAGTCCAGGGGTAGACTTTGGTGCTCATGTGCTCCTTCTGCATCCTCTGTGGACAAATTCCTATTTGAGGCAGCTTCCACCAATCCAGCCAAGAAAAACTAAGGGAAGTCCAGTTTGTCTGTATTCTCTGTTAAGGTAAGACTGGCTGAGTTGCCAGCCACTGCCAGTTCAGAAAGTGGAGCGGTAAAAACACTGAAACTTATCACCAAACTATATTACAATTAAAGTGGTTGCATTTAGTACATATATTGCTAGTGGACACTCAAGTCCTTGTCCAGTGGATGGATATATGTGACCATATTTTGAGTAATGTGTCCTGTGCTGTGTGTGTCATGTATAATTTTTTACCCTTTCCTGTCGTCATTTTGGGTCCTTGCTCTAGCTCCACCCTCCTTGTGTGTGCATGTGCGTGCGTGTGTGTGCGTGTGTGTGTGTGTGTGTGTGTGTGTGTGTGTGTGTGTGTGTGAGTGAAGACAAAAGAAATGGATAAACATAAACTGAGCTTTAAGGAGACGTGTTCCGGCAAATACAGCCAAGTGGCTCCTCCGCGTTTGTAAACAATGTCTTACTCTTTCTTACTCAGATATGGAAAGAGTGCAAGGAAAAGTGCATGAACCCTGAAATGATATATATATATATATATATATATATATATATTTTGATCGCGAATCCAGTGGGCGGGGTTTTGCAACCGCGCTACAGCTTCCGACTGAAATGAATCATTCGGTGCTCATGCTGGATGTGGGTGGAGGGGCTCTGCTTTATAAATCCCTTCGGACCTCAGTGCATCACAACAGGTTTTCCTTCTTTCTTCAGAATTTCGACGGACCGTCTTGCTACTTGTCACAGCTGCCATGGGTCGAAACTCTGTCAAACAGGTAAAAGACGGATTACCTCTGCGGTTCTGTCTGCGCTCCGTTGCCTCGTAAAGAGATGCGCTTGTCAGTTGTTCCACGCAATAGTAGGTTTATTCTGCAGAAAAATGACGACCATCTTACTTCTTTTTTCGTTTAGTTGCGTGGGGCTGCCGTCTTGTATCCTGAAGGTTTCGGGTTGAAATCCCCCGCCAGTTGTAGCACCTTTGCTGAAGGGGTACAGTAAGAAGGTCCTCTGGTGTAAATGGGTCGGTTATGGGTGTAAGAAAAGCAATATTGTAGGTTTCGTGCCACGGAGGTTGATAACTAGTGCAGGAACGTACTGAGACTGAGACATTTAGGCCGGTGCAGGTAATGTCACCTGGGGGCGCATTATTTTAAGGCTGCCGCCCAGGCATGAAGTCGCTTACTGTTTCGTATCATTTTTGATGAGTAAGAAATACTTTATGCTGTAACCGCTCTCCAGTTGGCCTGTGTTTTACACTGGGACACCTTGCATGTGGTTTGTAGCCTAGGTTTACTTTTTGAACAAAACCGCACACCTTAGTGGGACGAAAAAGTTGCGCAGGACAGTTCAAAACCAGGAACTGCTCTTGTTCCGTTCTAGTTTATTTCAGTGAATAAAGATGAGTTTTTAAAATGCACAAGGATCATTTTCCTATAATAAGTGAAAACATGCTAGAAATCTTTTTTTTTCCCCCTCCTAGATTTCACCAGAGCAAAGTGAAATGCTTGCAGGTCACCTTTTTTTAACCTCTAGTTTAACCTGGGTTGGTTTTAACCTCTGTTCTCTTGATGTTATTGCTGGGTTACAGAAATGCATCCTGGCATATAACAACTGTCCATTTTGATAAATTCTATTTTTGAATGCTAAAAGCAATACTGAGACTCAGCATAAACTTAAACAGTATATGTGACTACATCTTCTCAGAACCCTGCCCTGAAAAGCACAGGTGCCGATAAGATTCACTTTAGCAGACCAAAAAATGGTTCAAACCCAACTCGTAAGAAGGACAGCGGCATTTAAATCACCTTCTTAAGTCATAACAAGTCTAGGCGCAGCTGAGCATAAAAGCCCTCTTAATATCCTAATAAAAGCCCATAATCTGAGAGGGAGAGAATAAGGAGAAAACTGCTCACAGTATGAGATGATGTCTTCAGTTTGGTGTAGATTTGTTGCTGGTTTCCTTCGTTTAGTTACTGTTTTGCGGGTTATCTTGTGCTGACATGAGGTTCTTGTTGGCTACATTATCTCTAATTATAGGGAAAAAGGCCCCTCAAATTCTCGCACACTTGTCCCCAGCCTGTTCGCTCCCCAGACTGGCGTCCTCCGACATGCTACACTCCAGCAAAGTTGGAACAATCCAAAGCTGCTTCTTGTCCCATAATCGACAAGGAGAATGTAATTTTATGGAAAATTGTTGATTGTATACGGGAAAAATGATCCGTTTTTATTAATGTTAGCATCCCAATTTCTTAATACTATGGCTTAGTTTACAAAACGTGTTGGCTACAAAAATTTGTGCTAAAGTTGCCGTTCAGTTTTGACAGTCCCCTTATTTCGACACAGCACCCTTATTTCGCAGACCTTACTAAATATTTCAAGAACTTTTCTCTCTTTATTCCTCTTCTAATGCAAAGCAAAAGGTGACCCTGCCATTATTTTCATAATCGACTATGCCAACTGGATGTTGTTACAGGATTCTCAACGCGTATATTGAGTGAAACGGTTACATTCCATAGAAATTTCACAGGACCTTTTTACTTGCTTGCCTGGATAAATGTGCTCCATAGCTTTGTCATGTAAGTTACTACAAACAGCCTATGTTTTAACTGCAATCACATATGAGCAACTCTAAAGTCATGTATGCGTGCAAAATCCATGTTATTGTTGCCTCATGTCAGTTTTTCTATCTTTAAGCAGTCCCCCTTCTCAGTTAGAAAGGCAGTGTTGAAGACAACTGATGGTAAAATTGCCTCTATTAGACCTAAGAAATACATTGAAGTTCAAGACATCCAGGAAGAGAATGCCAAGAAAAAATATGGTGAGTTATTGGTATCTTAGGTTACTGTCCAAGCTCCTGACCTGCTCCTGTCTTTGTCCTGTCTCCTGTGTTTTCCATCTAAACCATATTGTCACTACGTTCCAGGGATTTCACATCTGTACTCCTCTCAGACTCCCAAGTCTCCATAGTTCCCGTATTGCTACTTAGAACTTATACGTCTGCATCTGGGTTAACATTAATTCCTGCTTCCAAGTGGTTATTGATAAATAACATACACTGGTACGCATCAATTTTTCACAGATAATGCAGTGAAAGTTGCAAGATGCAAATAGGTGATCATGTCTTAAGTAGATTTGAGACCAATCTTGAATGTCGAGATCGATTCAGCAGAGACTGTGCTCTTTCCAAACACTGGAGCCAGAACTGGGATCAGGAAAATAGGGAAAAAATTTGTGAAATATTATTAAATGACTGGCTCCAGACCTTTTTTTTTTTTTTTTTGGAAAGCTACTGTAATTTTTTTTTTTTTGCTGAAAAATGGAGAAAAAACAAATCGAAATTTCTTCCCAGTCTGAACCTGTGAGATTTTTGGTATTTTTCTTCAGCAGTGAATTTCCATTTGCACTGTTTTCAGTAACCCACCACCACCACATATCCACCTGTTTATTAACGTTACAAACAGCAGGAGTTTAACCACCTCACTTGGCTGGAGTTACAAGACCTGCATTGAACTCTGATCCCAAGCAGAAAGTATACCCAGCAGTTCACCAAACACACAACTGCAGTCTTATTCTTTCAGTTTCACAGCAAAAAGTAAATGCTTACCCATTATTGCTTTTGTGGTCTTTTTATTTCTTTGGGACCTGTCTTTTGGGAAAGAAATAAACCAGGCATCATTTAAAAATGAACACATGGAAATAATAAACAAGAACATGATGAGGTGACTGAACGCTGAAGCTAAAAATATGACCAGCATTGCTCTTAATATGCACTATTATCTGTGTGTGGTTTATAATGTTGCGGGTTACCATTATAATGCACCATTCATAAGTAGCCTGTAACCACCCTTTTGTCTCTTCAATCCTGTTGGCAAAGATCGGTTTAGGTCCTGAAAGACAAACCAGAAAGAATGACGGGGGGAGATAAAGCATATCTCTATTCCCAGTACTGCAGGCAGCAGGTCAGACTCTTGGCAAAATTTCTGTTATTTAGTCATTTTAAATCTCCCTCCACCCAGGCATGAAAACGGTTTGGCGCAAAAGTAGCACCATAGTGTTAGCATGACAGAAAAATGCAGTAGCCTGGCAAGACCGGCATGGACAGGATCATTGCTCTAATGTAGTGCTGTTCTTTTGTTCTGAACTTTACTAAGGTACCTGAAAGAATGCATTTCATGTATGAGTAAAAAAAAAACCAAAGAAATTTTGCAAAAAAAAAAATGTTACAAATCTGAAAAAAATCAGGTTGGTTTTGAATAAAAGCTATTGAAATGAAATAGCATGAAGTGTGAGATTCGATCTTCTGACCGCCTTATGCCTTTTTCTCCCGTCTCTTTACAGTGACTGTGTTTATGTACACAGGGGAGGGCAAGTCAGTCTACATGGCATTCCGTTTCCAGTTGAAAAGAAAATTCTATTTCCCTGTTGTTAAAAATAATGAACTCAAGGTAATAATGATTTTGGTTT
Source organism: Arapaima gigas (assembly GCA_900497675.1). Classification (NCBI taxonomy): domain Eukaryota; kingdom Metazoa; phylum Chordata; class Actinopteri; order Osteoglossiformes; family Osteoglossidae; genus Arapaima; species Arapaima gigas. The sequence goes on from UFQX01000048.1 coordinate 690,163, forward strand.
TGTGTTTAATGTCTGTTTTCCTTTTGTCATTTATTGTTTGAGGAACGGCTTGATCTTGTTTTATCTGAAAAACAAATATGTTGAACTTTAAACAGCATAACAATGCTGTAATTTAGTCTCTGACATTTACTTGGAATTTTGTGCCAGTCCATGGTCACCAAGAGTTATGAGAACTCTTTTGTAACTTTCATATTCCATTTGTTCTCAGCTTCCGTGAATTCTTTTTTTTACACAAATAGTCAGCCACTGTCAACCTCTCTTTCCACCCAGCTGTTTTAGATGTGTCTGTCTTAGAACAGTAAACAGAATAGACGGCAGCGAACCCAACTGCACGCACTGGTACCCGTGGACTAACCGCAGTCTGTTTTGTGCTTCTATTTTTGTCAACAGGTTCTGAACCACAGGTCTTCTCCTTCAGATGAGTTCTTTTTCAAGTGGGGAGAAGAAAGTGGAAACGCAAAGAGCCTGGTGTCGGTGGCCGCTCCTCAGGTGTACCTCAGCTGCGAGGGCAAAGTGGTTACTGTGGGCACAGCACACACGTCCACACCACCTCTACTCTTTGACATGGTGTGGTTGGAATGAATGTGCTTTTCTACAGGTTTTCTGAGAAAAGACATAAGTACAGCTCATCACGATAGTTCATTGACAGGCATGTTTATGCTGATCTTGCCAGTCTTGGCACACAGTGCTGTGAGGATGAGTCAAACAGTCGCTCAAATCCTCATATGGCCTGATTCCAACTAGGCGCTGCTGCCTAAGATTTAGATGTCGGGATCCTTTCAAGTTCAGTCCCCAAGTGCAGTCAGTTTTGAGATGCTGTACAATACAGAGAACACAAAGAATATTATTTCTATTATATTCTATATAATACTTTCTATTCTAAATATTACTAGAGTAGTATAGTACTCATCTGCAGTTCAAGATTAAGCTCAAATGCAGATATAATCCCAGCCTTTCCTTTTATTTCTGTTGCCTCTGTTGCCTAAAGAGTTTTAACCTAGTTAATCGATTATGATGCCATCAATTTGTATGGTTTATATAGTTCATTGTGCTTTGTTTGCTTTGTTGTCAGTTTCTATTGTGTGCATTTTTACTTTAAAAAATAGTAACAAACTCGATTTCGCACTGTCTGCAAAACTCTATTTAATTGTATGTATTTCCATTTAGCTGACACTCTTCTCCAAAGCAACTTTCAGTGTTAAGAAATGTACAGTTATTTACCTACTAGCTGAGTTTCCTGGGTTACAAAGTGGAAAGTTAAAAGTAACAACAGATCATAAATCATCAAATTGTACTACTCTTATAGCAGTTGCATTTGCAAAATAAATTTCCTTAATGCTGTTGAAGAGGTGGCATTGTCACGGGTGCTGGTCATAGGCCAGCAGGAAGGTAGAAATGAAAAGGCAATAAAACAAAATATATACCACTAAACTTAATTATCTTTACCAATTATTTGTTTATTTCTGCACATATTACAAGAACTAATGACGATATTTGATGAATGTTTTTCATCTTAAAAGCCACCAACATACCTCAGCAGCGGAAGTGCCCCACTTGTAACCCCATTGACAATTAGCTGTGAACTGGCTGGGAACTGACTGAGTGGTAGACATCACTAGTGTGTGTGTGTGTGTGTTATCCTCATTGTCCATCCTGAAACAGACGAACAAATGACATGCCACCAAAACTGTATTACCCTTAAACTACTTTAATTTAATATATGGTATGTATAATCTGCTCCCCCGAGAAGGTCAGACACACACTAATGGGTGTATTGCCATATGTACGCATTAGCATGATGCTCACGCCGTTCAGTGTGTCGTGCTTTGTATATTACGTAACTATGTTTTGTGCGGGACATCAGTATGTGCCCCTTCCAAAGCCTTATTTCAAAGACATAATGCTAATTTTCAAGCTAGTAAATTAGCGTTTTGGAGTTTAATGAACTTGACTATGTGGAAATCTCGCTTAGGGTGAAAAATATCACTGTGTCAAATTTAAAGACTCTGGCTTTAAAAAAAGCGGTTCATAAAGAACAAACAAAAGAAATGGAGCTTTATAGATATACGGTAGAAATTTATACAATTGGGTAGTTATTCCCTACCTAATTTAACAATTTTTATACTAATGCAAGTTATTACACAGACAACTTGTTCATGATTCACATAGCAATTGTTGTCCTGAGGCTGTCCCTGTATCAATGTTATAAACATGGAAATCCTTTTGAGTCATAGGTGTCTGGTTTCAAACTTTAGACCCATACCTTTAAGCAAGCTACACTTCACTGTAGCCTGTTTTCAGAGCAGTTAAATGTACTTCAGTCATCATACAGTTACGTTCAATTTCCTCTGATAAGAACAGAACAGAGAGCCCTTGCCAGGTTGTCACCATTAACGTATGCTTCCTTTGTTTAAAGAAGGAGGTTATTGTTGGACCGAGTAACAACTGAGCTTTTTATGCGTGAATATCATTCAACAGGATCTGATAGATAAACAAGCCAGAAAACCTTACAATACAGCAGTCAGTAACGTCCACAGAAATCCACCAGTTGCTATTTTCACCGGTTAGCTGTTTTGCCTCCTGTGACAAATTCCTTTAATAGTGTTTCCAACTTAAATGTAACATGGCATCGCAAGCGTGTGGTCAGGTAATACAGCAGTACACTGTGCAGGAAAATGACAGTATTTTTTCTAATTCTTTTAATAATATTTTTGTAATTAACCACAGTGAACATCGGGGGTGGAATTGCCTGTAAATAGTTTGCATTTATATAATAAATGACGGCCAGTGTGTTGAACCTTTAAGGAGACTGTGTGTGTCTGTGATCGGATTGGCACAGTCCTTATCAAAAAAGGTGAGCATAGTGGGTATCTAGTCTCCTTGAGAGCCCCGGTCCATATATATCCTTCCCAGCTATAACCTCCTCCTGCTGCTTTATGTTAATAAACACTGCAATGCAGAAACTGTCTGTGTAGCTTCATTCTCCAAAGCACAGAGCTAAGCTCACAAAATTTGTACCACCTAATTTAATGAATATCAACAAGTTACTCTAGATTTATTTTTATTGTATTTCTTGTATCACAGAATGCATGATTTTTGTAAAAATGCATATACATCTCCAAAACAATTTACTGTTAAAGCACAATACAGTAACACACTTAAACAATCACATTTTAAAACTCAGTACCCTACCCAAAACGCAGCTAAAATATATATATCAAACATACATCCATAAAAACTAACAGTCAGACAAATACACAAATTACATTAGCAACAAACAAAACTACTAAATAAGATTAAACCATCTAAAATAAGACAATAAAGCCTCAGTCAATTAAAAAAGGTTCATAAATTACTAAATCTTCCTGCCCAGTGTCCTGGTCAGAGTCGGTGTTCTCCCAGGTACACTCTACCTGGGAGGAGGGTAGAAAATATGGCTCAACAGTACCACTTACTCCCTCTTTACTGGCAGGGGTATCCTTCTTGGCCTTTTTGTGTATCATCCATCGATGAAAATCCACCGTTCCCCTTCCTGTGTCTCATCCTCCTTGTCACACTGCTGTCCTTCAACTTAGCTTCTAGACCAGGAGGAACAGGTCTCACTCCATTTGGGGACACAAGGGCTTTTACCTGCTGGAGTGTGACCACCTCCACTGGTCACCGCCACTGTTGCTGTCCTGTTGTGACCCTCTGTTGTCTTCAAGTAATGCTGCTGTCTGTGCCAGGACCTTGGGAGGCCTCTGCCGAGGGCAGCTGCAGAAGAGATGGCCCTCTCCCCCACACTGTGTGCAGCTGCAAGGACCCATGCAGTTCTTGGCAATGTGCCCAACCTGCAAGCACCTCCGACATTTCATGTTCATACAATCTCTAGTTGTATGTTCCCAGTTCTCACACAGGTTGCAGGGAGGGGACTGTCCTTGATTTTAAAAAAGCTGGGAGCTCCTCAATGTTAAAATAAGGTGGAATTTAACTTAAACTGTCTAGCCTCACAGGGTCTGAGCTTAGGCCCTAAATTACCTTGCCACAGTCCAAATGGCAAGTTCATCTTTCACCATTTTACCAGTTCCCTTCCCATCCACAGAATGACTTAAAAACCTTAAAAGTGTGCTAGTGTGAAGAAAGGAGTCTCTCATGAAGACTGCGATAACACTGTAACTCCCAATCCACAAGCCTTGCATTTTAGAAAGAAAATAAGATAAGGTTTATATCTTGTATTGTATTTTAGTTTGTAAACAAAGAAGCATAATCTTAGTTTAGTATTTCACAGTAATGTGCATGTGAAAAAAAAGATTCCTCCAGACAGAATGGGATCAGTTCCGACAATATGAATCTGAGTAGTAATGTTCTGCAAAACTTTTTTAAAAACGTTCCAGCAGACAATAGTTTCTTCACAGCTCTGGCAGCGCCTTTCTACCCAGCACCTGAGGTGGACCACCCTCCCACCCCACCGTCTGATGTGTCAGTGATATTATTCACATCCAAATAGCTTAAGATACAATACAGGACAAACCAAAGCACCTACTAACTTCTGAGTTGACCCTCAGACACCATTTCTGTTTAAATGTAAAACTAAATGCAAACTATCATATTTTACTAAATTGTGCCCCCAACAGCCATTTTGAGGAATGCACTACGATTAATATCGTATATGCGTTTAATATTTATTCAAGCTTGCAGATAAAGATGCCCTTCTGCATTTAATACTACAGTAGGAAGTAGAACACCAGGAATATTGCCTTATGAATACTGCTTTCAGCTTTATTGCAGCAAATTCCAGAATTGGTAACAAATACGTTGGAGTGCAGTTATAGTGCCCTGAAATGGGGGTATAAGTACAAAAAAGTGCTGCAATTTCTACATGCTGAAACCAAAATGTATGAAAATACCCTTTAATAAAATCTGAGAATGTGCACTTTAATCACATGTAAATTCTTTGATTCCAGATTTAAAACTGTGGAGCACAGGGGCAACTCGAGGAAAAAATGTGTCTTTGTCCCAAACATTATGAAGGGCACTTTATAGACATCTTATATTGGCAGTTACTAAACAAACTATAGTTTTGTATGTGTCCAGTTGCATATGTGTAAATACGATAATGAAGACGATATTTGCTACAGTACTGCATAATACACATTTTCTCACTTTAGTGGCTCTGGTGCAGCACTTGACCATTAGATTTATGCCATGTAGGCTCAGAAAATGTGACTTTTGAATGCGTGTCAAATAGAAAGATGATCCCATATTTTGGGACCCCCACTGCAAAAGTTTCTTGACACCTCACACCAAGACAAAACTAATTAAAGTGAACTAGGATATTCCGGTTTTTGAATAGTACAGATGGCTTATATGCAACAAGCTAACTTTCCAGAAATGTTTTTGACTGCTTGTAATGCAAAATACAAGGACAATGTGTTATCGTCTACTAAAATTTAAAAAGTGGTCGTAAAATGTATTTGACTGGTTTCTCTGTTACTTAAGCATCAGCAAATAGGGTACACATGCCATATTATCCTGATATTTATTCATTTACCTCTTTGGGTATGAATTATTGTAATTCTTCTTACAACCTTGGTTTAAACTAAAAACAGTTTGGAAATCAGAGTATCTTTTCTCGAGATCCAGCTGTGATGGTCATTATGATTTGAAACGAACATTTTTTTCTCCAGGTCCGGGGCATTCTGTATACTTGACTGGTGTATTTTCATTATAGTGAAGGTGTTTACCACTTGAGTAATTGCCAGCAGAACTTATGGTTGGAACTCTTGGAGCATCTGTTCATTTTCATACTCAACTCATTATTCTGGATTTTAGCTGTAAGCTTCAGGCTACACAAACGTTATTCATAATTTTAATCTAAATGAACTCCACTTCAGGTCAAACCGTGGGGAAAAGAGAATCACGTCAAGTCTGTGTAGCATCCCTTGGGGATGTGTCCAGACATTGACTGTGAAAAGTGTGAGGCAACTTGTCAAAACTGAAATGTATGGTTATATTATGCTTTTTTACCTTTTGTATTGCTTCATAATGACATGCCAGATTTAAATAAAGAATTAAATAAATGCCCTACATTGTCACCTTGTGGTTGTACCTGGGTTTCTGTAGGTCCTATACATCGGCGGTATGTCAATTCTAACCGTCCTGCTGATTTAACTTGGCAAATCTCTGCCACTTTGTCCAAATCCTGCAATCTATGGATGTAACTTCTTGGTATAGTTGTGGAGTGTAATATTTGGAATTTTGAAGTACTGACGGGTGTTGGACTGTGATTTGATATTCAGCACGTAGTTGATATGCTTTTATACCCTTATAACTGAACTTTGGGACTGGCTGTTCAGCTTTGCTTTCCTTTAGATTTGGAATATTGCAATCTTGCATCATTTAATATTTCACTTGTGAACATGCCCTTGCATTCCTGGTCCAAATTGTAACGTAATCCAAAAAAGATCTTATTTTAGTCCTATTTTTTTCGCAGTGCTCTCCAGGTTTGAAAATGAAGTATGAGATTTTCCACAGCAGTGTTTATGTGCATCTGTTTGACAGAGTCAGGAGGTGGAGATGCACATTATAGGGTGACACATTTTTTTACAGGCACATTTAGTTTTCGCATTAGTTTACTTCAACTTTCCATAATTCCAAAAGTTATGTCAATGTGATGTCGACTATTTCTGAGTAAATCTCTGACCCGATTCACTATTCAAAGAGCTGTAGCTATAATCAGATACACCAATTCACTATTCTGGAAGAGTTTGAACAGGGGTATAGTGTTTATATTATTGACCGGTATAAGAAAAATGAAATGTTTGCAAAGGTCTCAGTGAACTATGCATTACTGTGTTAAACTTTATCGGAAATCTCAGTGCTTAAAAGACAAATATTAAACACTAATACTATTCTGAACATAACTCACGGACATATTTAATGTATGTCATCATTTAAATCCTTTTCATATCTTCACTGTAGGTAATAGCATATTCATATGTTTTCCACTAATCATGACTATTTCGCTGGTTTCTTGACAAATTTGCTGATTTAATCTAAAATGTATTATCATTATTATTGTTGTTGTTATAAGTGAGATGACAGAAACAGTTAGAAGAACAGGGAATTGTTTGGTATTTTTATATGTTGGTTAACAACCATTAAAGAACTTGACGTTCGATTTGCAACAGCCGTGCTGCCACCTATTGGCACTGCCTGGTACTTACTTTGCGAATTGAGAGGAACAAACAGTACCAGTTGAGATCTTACCTATTTTATTTAGTATCTCCAGTTAAGATGAAGGCCAACTGTGGGAGTATACAGCGCATAGCAGAATAAAATGTATAATATATCTCAGGAAAGACTTCAATGAACGTCTATTACAGGATGTAGAGAAACGATCTCATTTGCATTATATTGTACACATTCATTTAGCAGCTACTTTTCTCCAAAGCAAAGTGCAGCTCAGAGAAAACAAAAGTGCATTTCACTCAACAGACGGAGGGATACAGTCGCAGACATGCAGTTCAGTCAAGCAGCCTAACACCAAAGTTTCGGTCAGTATAACACACACCAGTAGCTGGTATAGAACCGATGAGTACAAATTTAAGGTGCAGACAGGTGATAAGGGGGTAAACGGGTCTAAAAAGAGTGTTTTCAGACCATTCTTAGAGTTTGAGAAGAATTCAGCAGTTCTGAATGAAAGAAGGGATTCATTCCATGACACCGGTTCCAGAACCTTCTGACTTTCAAACCTCTTCTGCGTGGGACTAGCAAGAGGTGGAGAGGTCTGGCTGGAAAATAGCAAGTGAAGAGATCCTGCAGGTGCTGGGGAGAGATTCCACTGATGCTCCAATGTTGTAACCAAAGACTTATAAGAGACACAAGGAGAAGAGATAAAGCACCTTGCAAAAGTATTCAGACCCCTTGAAAGTTAAAAACATTGCATGAATTACAAATTACACTTACACACATTTTTCAATCAGTATTTTTAATGTCAACTCATAAGCTCTAACACTGAATTGTTGGAGCCAAAATAAGCAATTGTTTTGCAGATATTTTAAAGAAAATTAAAAAATGAAAAGTTCTGCTTTCATAAGTATTCAAACCTTGCACATTAATATTTTGGAGAGACATTTTCCTGCAATAACAGCTTTAAGTCTTTTGAAGTATGTATCTGCTTTGAACACCATTCTGGAGGTTTTTTTTCCACTCATCCTGGTAAGTCGGCAGCAGGTTACTCAGGTTGGATGAAGCTTGTTGACTGCAGTTTTCAAAGCGTGTCTCAGATTCTCAGTGGGCCTGGGGTCAAGGTTTTGACTGGGCCACTGTTTCAACGTACATCACTGTATATGCCCCATGACAGGTAAACCTTAATTCGTTCCTTGAAACAAAGCATACACCAAAACTGCGTATACCAGGATCATATTTTACATTATATTAAAAGGAAACATGATAATGTGCTCTCAGCCCATCCAGCAAACCCAAATCAGCTTTCCCAGATGTCACTAAAACACCTTGTAGCACAAGCAGCATCACACTATATGTCACAATTTGCTGTGCTGTGCAGCAAGCGCAGACACACATCCATATCATTGTATACCAGAGTGAACTTGCATTATTTTTATTGTTGTTGCTGTTGCTCACTCTGCCTTACAGTATATGACTCTTGTACAGCTGGGTATATTTCTTGAACCATTTAGCCTTAATCAAGGATACAACAGCAAAGGGTGGGGAATGGAGCTTAAACCAGCAATTTAAAGGTTACAAATCCTTTAAGACTATACTACCTCCTTCCACTCGTGAGTAACATCAGCTAGCCTGTATGCGTATGAACCAGCTGCCAACTGTACAATGTCTTAACTAACAAACAGTTCACACCCACAAAAGCCAACTGCAACGGTTTGATATCCAAGTAAAGTCTTAATCAGCTACTGCATATGCTGCAGCACAAAAAATTCAGTGATCTTCTCAACCCTCGCATGGAAAAGAAAGAATAGCCAGATAGGGGGGCAATCAATAATGATTTTAGGACTAAGTGTGTGGATGAGATGTAAGAAAAGCGAATAACTGCAAGCAGAACGTAGGATGAAAGTCTGGTTACAGTGCAGACGTAGGAAGTTCAGTAACGGCAGCCTGTGTATTAGCGTATTTTAAGAGTAGTTAATCTTATTATTTCAGGTTTATATCAGGTGATAATATTTCACCTGTCACCGAGCACTGGCATCCCCTTTATTTTAGCTACTTATTTCAGTGCAACAACTTGGAAATGAAAAGGTTGACTAATATACTCAAACACAGTGATAAATATTTTAGTGTTAGTATTTAGGTGTCACTATGGCACATATCCATGCTGGCATTGTCGTGTATGTAGATTTAAATAACTATGAGCATGATTGAAACCTCACCATGAGTTTATGGATTCTTCTCTTTTTTGGCCAAGCATCAACAGAAGAAGAAGGGTGAACTTTCTACAAACCTTTGATCTACAACCTGATCTATTCGTGTAGTGGAGTTAGCTGGCAACCCCCCCACCCCACCTCTGTGCTTGGACACACAGAATAAAAAACTTGTGTTGCATGCATCACTGTGCACATTTGTAGCACATAGCAACACAGGCTAAATATAGCCCTGTCAGTCTAGCCGCATATTTAGAGCAGGGCTACTTCCTGCAAGTACAGGATCCCCTTCTCGTGCAGTGGTGCAACCCCACACACAGTTGGCTGGCACTGGAGAAATGAAGTCTGATGGCAAAGGGGGTTGGACGTGATCGGGTTAGTGGAGCTTTTATTACATCATGAAATGTGGAGCCGAATTGGGAGACAGAGCATCAGCCAGCTTGTGTTCCCTCAGTAACGCACAGTTACAACCGACTCTAGCCGTATCCAGGCTATGTAGGTGGCACTGCAGGGTGGAAGCGGATGTAAAAGAGGTTGTCATTCTTTCCTTTGAGTGACCTTTGTGATTAAAACGGCAGATACGATGTATTTTGTGTTTGAAATTACTTCACTGTGTTTATCAATATTCTAGAACCCAGAAATTTATTCATTTGGCAGACGTTTTTCTCCAAAGTGACGTACAACAGCAAGCATTTCACAGTAAAAGAGCTTTAGATGTAGACACGCAATTGCCCTGCGAGGTTAGCTTTTCCACCTCTTTTGCCAGTGCATATAGCATGAGTAACTGCCTGTAAATTTCAGTCTGATAAGAAATGCCAGGATGACTGTAACAGAGGGTGTAGTGAAAGTTTATCAAGCTGTTAGGAGATCAGGAGAGAAATGGGTGCAAAGGGGATTTGTTTTGACACAGTTACGAATGCAAAAAGGGATTCAGGAGTTCTGAGGAAGAAAAAGTGCTCATTCCACCACAGCAGAGTCAAAACTGAGAACCTGTGGACTTTCTATTATGGAGTGGGACCACCAAGCTGACAGAGGTGGAAGAGTGTAGCACCCAAGCTCAGGTATAGGATGTAAACAGGTTTTTGGGGGTATCAGAATCCAGATCATTTTGCATGTCACAACCAGTCTTGAGCTTTAGAATGAACAGGGTAGGTGAGTTGCCACTGACACATTAGTCCCCAGTGGTTTATTTTTCTCAGCTTTGCTGTGAACAGGAGGTCTTTGTTTTACTTTCCTCAGCTGCCAGCTGGCTTACTTGTCTAAATCTGTCATGCATTATGTACAATATGTCCTATTATGATTTAGCATTCTGCATCACTCTGTTGAGAGAAGCTCTGTATAAAAATGAAATAAATTGATTTGAACCTGACACGAGCAACTACAGGAAACCAATGGAGAGAGGCAAGGAGGGAAGAAACATAAGAACGCTTTATCAAGTCAAACACATCATGACCCAACCTTCTGGATTAATTGGAGTCTTTATGCCAAAGCCATGTGAAGCAGTGTAGATAGAGAAAAGCAAAGGATCCTGACAATTAAGACTCAAACCATTTCATAGTTGATTCCAAGCTGTTTTAGAGTGGAAAGTAGGATCCAGTGCTTGACAGTGTCAAATATTGCAGAAAGGTCAATGAAAATGAAGACCAAAGAAAGGGAGGCAGGCCCAACCGTCTGAACAGCTGAAAGCCAATTGAAGGTGGCCAGTCTCAGTAAAATGTGTCACTTAGCGTGAGCGCATGTTCCCATCTGTTCATCTACAGCCCCACACTTCTCTAAGCTCCAGAGGATGTCACTGAGGGAGGAAAGAGCTGGGCAGGGAGCAGGCAGTTGTCCTGCCAACGGAAGGTTTTTCCACTGATTCATGTTCTGGCAAAATTCTCTGAAGAAATGCAAAGCAGCACCCTGGCAAGTCACAGCAGTGACGTAGCAGATGTAAATAATTGCACTGGAAGTATAACAAACCATAGTCCTTAATCGCATTTAAAGAAGCACTTGCTGACCTCAATTAGCAGCATCAGCGTCATGTTTCCATGGAAACTGCAACAGGGCGTTAAATCATCGCTAGTGGAGAAAAGGTCTTCAGCTGGCTTCATTAGTAAGCAGACCAAAACCACTTGTCTCTACGGGTCACAGGCATTTTAGGGTGACCTTTTACAACATTCATCTGAACTTAACTTATATGCCCCAGTGTTGCGATCTACAAAATTATTTTCTGCACATTAGCTGAAAGAAAGGATAACAGAATGGCAGAATTTTCTGCATCTGTCTGTGGTACACAACACCTATAATGCCATGGTTGATATTCTAGAAAGAGCACATCTCAAGCAAGCAAGAACTCATTTGGTTTAAGGCTTTGTAATAGCTGTAGTTTAGTCTGCACACGTCAACATGTGTGAAGGAATGTGCTGGATTCTGTTTATGGTCAATCCAGCATCAGTTCTGCTGGCTCAGCACACACAAGGCCGTCTGGTAGATATAAACAATCTGCGCCATTGTGTACTTACAAATGACCGAACATGATTTGCTCCCATTATTCGTGGAGAATTCATATGCAGCACAGGTAATGTTTGTTTTTAATTACAATACCTATACAGATCAGGCAAAGTTTATATTTACACATTAGCAGAATGAACTCTTTCTGAATGGCAAACCCTGAAAGACGAGTTAAACATTTACCTCATGCTTCCCATAACAGCATTTTCACATTGTCAAGAAAACACAACGCAGAAAGAAGAGACAAGGCCACATTTGATAGTTTTAAGCTTTTCAGTAATTATGTTCCTTTATTTGATACAAACATACATTTTCTAAATATAGACTTGTAAAACTATTTTGAAAAAGAAAAAAAAAATTGTTGATAGTAAAAAGGGCTGTAGGTCTGGATGGGCACTGCAACAGGCTGCAATGGAAAGGCTGCCCAGCAGTGGCTGCAGGAGTTATTTAAACTTTAATCTTTTTTCACTTTCCCACTGAGGGGGCACTGCGCACCATACCCACTACTGTGGACTGGGAGGACTGTGGCTGTTATGGCCATTTTGGGGGGGTCTCAAATTGAATAGTGACTAATTTCCCCTTCTTAGAATTCTTGCCTCTTGTGTTGGATGATCACTTTTGGAAAATGCAAAACTTATAAAAGTATTATCAGGAGGTGAATATGGATAAAGGCCAGGGCATTTATTTAATCTGCTACAAAGTGGGTACGGTGTATTTTTCAGTATTTTGATAACCCGACTACAATTCCTTTGTATGCATACATGTCTTACTATTAAAAACCTGTGCTGTGGGGGGGGGGTTTCTTTATTCAGAGCACATTTTAGAAATTTGCTAGCGTTAAACATTCAAATATTAACATTGTGCTTATAGGTTACATTTTAACAACGTTCAATGTGTCTCATTTAACTTACTTTCATTTTGCTTTGCATTACTATTTTCACTCTGCATTTTTAAAAACATTTCATCACAGAGCGCCCATACCACGTCTGCTGCAGTCAAATCTGCCTGTAAAGGAAAACTTCTCAGAATCATCCAATCCACATCTGAGGGAAAAAACAAACTTTCCTTGTATTTCTTCAGAATATCATCCTTTGATGAAGTCCATGAAATAAGCACATCACACTGCTACTTTAGTTTTGGGAGAGGTATCTACAATAAACATGACATTCTACTCTTATGGTTACTGAAGCTTCTTAAAAGACAAGGTATTCTCTTTATAGAACAAAAGCCATCACAAAAAGAGGCAATTTTTAAAATAGTTTCAAAATGCACAAAACGTCTGTGCAAATTTCTCCAACTCGGGTTCCCATTCCAAATTTTAAGGGTTAGGGTTCTACAAGTGAACCAAAGCATCAAACATGTCAACATATAGATGGGTATATTGTTGAATTTTTTCAACTTTCTTGGAGAGTCTTACAAAATTGTAATGCCTTCACATCTTAGTGTGTGCCCCGGACCACTTGAAAGTATACACGCCAAGTTAATAAATAAATGATAGGTCTCACACTGGATGTGGAGGGCAGCTGGTTTGAACCATAGGCTGCTGACTAGCACAGTCAAACAGAACATTTTAGGAGCATAATGGTCCCACTCAAGCCCGTCTTTTGTCTGCCCACAAGGACAGCAGCACATTCGTACAACTAAATCTCAAAGGCTAGCCGTCAACATGTCTACTCCCCAAGTCCACCGCATGAATACAGACGGTCCTTCTACCCCATATATTCCAGCTAACATGTCTTCCGTCAGTCATGCAGACGGGGCTACAGGTGCACAGTCGGAAATGTCTTCACTGTTGTCTCATACAACTAGACCAAGTACTCAGTTGTTAATGTTAATAAAACAAGATTCTCTGCGTGCACTTTCATTCTCTTTTGATTTCTGTATGTAGTCAGCACAGGAAGCACTGGTCTCTAAACAGATGCATTGTGTCTCCCCATTCAACAAGTTGAGAATACATGCTCACCAGATCCGTTCATGTAACGGCTGAAGAGGACAAGAAAGGGGACCTGCAAGGATCTCAGCTACAGCTGCTCATGCTGTGTCATGCTTTTAGTGGCTTCTTGGCACCAATAGCCACCTTGGCTTCCCTTCCATAAATCAAGACGTTCAGCTTGTCTCTTGTAGAGACAGGTTTGGTTTACAAAAGCTTGAAAAACTGACATCTGAGAATACCAGCTCTTGGTATATAAAAGTGCATGAATTATTTAGACATTATTATACAGTCTGTGCATCACTGGACATATCTATTGCTCTGACAACAGCCAATTGGTTTTTGTGAACCCCCTTAGAAACATATCATTTCCGATGACCTATATGGTCTGACAAGCCAATGAATAGTTGCATCTTTACCTCCATAACTTGATACAAATAAATTTTAAGACACTTAGTTTGAAAGAGGTATGGTGGTTTCAGTCTTAAAGTGCTGTGGAACCAAACTGTTTTCCAAACTTGTGTCAGGACACAAGTGTGAATCAACAGGAGGGCAGCCACCTGGAGCGTATAGAGCAAACGTTGCCATGTCAGAAGCACTTAAATGGTAGTCCCCACTACTCTCCTGTGGTTTTGTACATATGTGTTTGGCTTCAAACAGGCAGGCCCTGAAGTCCCACAGCCCACAGGAGTGATGAGCGCAGCTGAATTCTCTTGGTAACAAGTAGAACCCCAGTATTTACATGCCTCATTTAAACACACAACAAAGTCAGCCTGTAACTATGCAAAAAGTGCCTTGTTTGTGACTATTGAAGATCCTAAACATCAGACAATTCCTTTGAAAAGGCAGCGAACCATCTCTGGCCATTTTAGCTATTAAAAAAAAAAAAAGAAAAGTCCTTTCATGCATATTAAGAGACAGCCCACCTCTGGGGGAAAAAAAAAAAGTCTTGAAAAATTTTCATCCAACATCCTTCTCCATATTAACATCGGTTCAGGTTTTGTTTAATGTAATTTCCTCAGCAAAGAATTTTTTGAGTTCAATAGGAAATTACAGCAGAACACGTGACTGAAACAGCTGCCACTTCACGTAACAGTACAGAAATACAGATGTACTCAATTTATAAATCGTGAAGATTAAAATATTACCCCTCTCAAATGATCTGAGTTCAAAAAAAATTCTTTGCTGTGGAGAAGTGTAAAAAATACTCCATTTGAGCTAGAATTTATTTATAAGATATACAGTCCACTGGGCTGAAATAGTAAAAATGTTCTGAATAGTCGCATCACAATTCAGACTGGGACAGAAAGATTGGAACACCGCAAGGTCCAAATGATAACAAGAAATGCCTTGCATTTTGTCCCTCCAATGTTTTAATTAAAAAGGAAAAAAGCTTTTCTACATATGATTATACCAATGTACAGTAAATCAGATTATGCAATAAATTAACACAAAGCAGTTAAAAACTGGAACAAGCATGCATAATTCAAAATATTTAATAGAACCCCTAGAGATGTTTTATGGGATATCTCCTGCTTACTCTTGAGCCAATATATTATTTAGGGAAAGAAAAAAAAAAAAAAACTACTTTGAACTCAGTATTGTGTTAAATTCCTTCAAAACAAGGTAGCTCCAACAATTACACTGACATAGGTGATTATGACAGATTCAAACCTAGAATAGAAACTACTGTATCAGTATATATTGGCTTTACTTTTCCTTTAGTCATATAGTCTATATTTTCCAATCTATGTTGGACACAAAAATTAAACTGAAGAAAACTGACAAAAAAAAAAATCCCCTGGACACCTTACATCCAAGCTTAGTTTATAAAATAAGCCTGTTATGCGATCACTTTTTCAACATTTTCTATTTAAGCATTTAAAAATATTATGCTGGTCTGTTCAGTTTGCAGGTAATCTTTCAGGTTTTCTAACTGCTCATCTCTGGATTTCTGTTCCACTGAACATATCTCCCAAAGACTCAGATGAGCAGCCTGAACACCTCAAAGTAAAAGAACGAGTGATGTTACCTTGTATCCTACGATCCGTACAAGGTGTTGATTCCAAACATTATTCCCTTTAAAAGATCCGCAAAAATAAAAACTCTAGTAGTTAAGTTCTTAAAAACTCCAAAAGATCATTGTAACAATACTCCCGGCATCGAGAAAACAGTAAACACCTACTGCCATTTCACTCCCCTCAGTGATTCTTGAACCTTTCTGCAGCTAACAGAGTTATAAAAGTATTAATATACGAACTTTTATGCACCTTGTCCTGTCACACATCTAAATGTCCGTGTGGTCATTTACTGCTCGGTCAAAGTGAGCTGCATCTGTGTAAGAATTTGTCATCATTTGTTAGTGTACACAGTACTATCTAACCTGTGTCTAGTTAAGCGTGAAGGGGTCATTTGTTTAAGTTCAGTCCGATAGTGTTTCACGTGTGCTCTGTGCCATGAAGAGCATCAATGAATATTCCCTCCCAGCAGTCATGACAAGTTTGCAACAGTCCAGCACTGCCTCCAGAGCACAAACCACCGCCCCATTATCAAGAACACAATGGGCACTGATTCTTCTCACGTTCACAGTGGACACACTTACACAGACTGACATTTTTTAAAAATATCCTTATTTAAAATTATTCAGGTTTTAAAAATACATCAAAAAACAAGGGTGAATTTTGCAGAGTTGCAGGGTCACTGAGGGGTAACAGCTGTACTGTGACATCACCCAGGGGACAAGCTATACTGTTGCCTATTTTTTTTTTTTTTTTTTTTTTACCATGTATAACCCACAACAACACTTTAATACACACTCTGCTTTTTCACCATACCTCCCTCTCGAATGTAGTCCACGAAGTTGTACTCAATGTCTGACTCCTCATGCACATGTCAATTCTGCGTTTTGAAACATTTACTGTGGTGGATCTCAGTCGTCGTCCACGTCCTCGCCTTCCGATTCTTCTCTCCTTTCGTACATTTTGTCCCGCTGTCGCTCCTGGATCTCTTTCATTTCCTCCGCGTACCGACAGAACGCCCCTCCGAACTTGCCCCACGCTTTGAAGGGAATTGTAATAGAGTTCCTGTAGCTCGGCTTCACCTCACTGACTCGCAGGAACACTCCGTATTTGTTGGAACCGACGTCAAAAAAGAACCGTTTGGAGTCAACCATGATGGACGTGCCCTCGGGAAGTTCGCCGTAGCCCCCAGAAGCGGCGCCGCCGCTCAACTCCTCGTCCTCACCGCCGTAATCGTCTATCAGCTTGGCAAGGGCGTCTCGAAACTCTATCAAGCCTTGGGCCGGCAGGGCGATCGTCTGGCCGGCCTGCATGCCGCCACCGGGCCCCCCGACACCGAACCCCGGCCCACGGTTGACGGTCTGTCGGATCCGAAGGAACCTCCCCCGCTGGTTCTCCTTCAGATCGAGGTAGTATTTTCGATTCTCTCGGACTAAAAACTCACTCTTCAGGGCCCGCCGAGGCCCACCGTCATCACCTCCGGAGGACTGCGCGATCTGCTCTGGGCTGCTTGGGCCAAGTTGGGCGTAGTGCTCAATGAAATCCCCCAGGTAGTCACGGAACTCCGCCGCTACGGACATGGACAGGGTCAGGCGGCTCTTGGAGCCACCGGCTCCGACCTCGGCTATCTTAATGAACCTCCCCTTCGAGTTCTGTTTTACGTCCAAGTAGAAGCGCTTGTTCTGGATGTCAAGCCGTTTGGACGCCAGTTCTTGGGTTTCCTGCTCTCTCTGGAAGTGCTGGAACCCGCTGCCCCCTCCACCTCCGCTACTTCCACCGCGTTCGCTCCCACTGTCCCCATCCGCCATGTTCACCACCAGCAGCCAGCTTCTCCTTCCTGTCTATCTTCCCTGGTATACACCCCTTTCGCGGCCACGGCGAAGTCCCGCCCATTACCCGTAGATTGGCTTCAGTTCTACCAATTAGCAGCCCGAGGCGACCGTTTGCGCCCGCATAAGTCTTTTCCTTTGGCCAATCACATATTTTCTCACCCATCAGCCTCTACTATTGGTCAATAATTATTTAATCGGCCGCATCGGTTTCGCCGGTGTCTCCCCCTTATTGGTTTACTTCTCGGTTTTGACGTAAATATTGCCGTCGTTTTATATTTTTTATTGGTCGTATTTTGCAGTTAAGTCAAATAAGAGTTCTCACGCTGAATAAACCAACTGACAATGAAATTTATTTAGCATTTCTGTTAACTGCGTATGTCTTGCAAACGTGTACCAACAAAATATACTGGTTTCTGTTGTTACGGACCTTTCATTTACGATTATTTACAGATTATTGTTTTTTGTTTATTTTTATTGCATTTTCTTTATTTTTTTCTGAAATTTCTGTCTGTTGCGCAGTGAAAGTGAGATGCGATTTTTGGATCTAAGCGTTAGGTGGCAGTAAAACCCACCCAGCTGAAACTGGAGTGTGAGGCGGACTGAATTCAGCTCACGAGTTGCAGGATGCGTGGTTTTGTCCGCGCTCAACGTGAGGAATCCTCCACATGTTGACTGGATGAACCGATCAACAATACGCATTAAAGGAGAGACTGTGCAGATAAAGTTTTTTGTATCAGTTTTCATGTGTTTTCATTTCCAAGCTGATACGTATGTTAAAATAAAAACAACAAAAGTATTTTATGTTTTATAGCTTTATCCGACACTTTTACAGATCCTGACTAAATTTTAAAAAGTGCTTTTGTACTTTAACTTGAAAACTGTAAATTCAAAGAGGTCATAAACTGGCAAGAACTGCGGAGGCGAAGGGGATGACTGGGTAGGGATTGAGGTTGGAGGAATGGTGCATTTTTTCGGTCATTTAAAATTAACGTTAGTTTGAATGTTGCTAGAAACTAGCGGCACCCAGATGGTACAGTAAGTAGCACTGCTCCTTTACAGCATCTCGACCGTTTAGGTGTGGGATGAAATGCGGAAAGTCTGTGGCATTTATCTTCTCCTTGTCTGCATGGATTTCCTCCACAGTCTGGAGAATCCTGTTTCAGGGTTACTGGTGACTATAAAAAACTATCAGTAGTGTGCACAACTGTGACAGACTATGTGTGTGGTTGCCATGACAAGTACTGGCATGGGGTGCAGGGTGTAATTCTAGTCCAGCACCCAGTGATTCTGCGCTAGCCCTGGGATGACCACAGCCCTGACCAGGAAAAGTGGTTAAGGATGAATGGACATTATAAATAAAAATTTGTCACACGGAGTGCATTTGTATTTTTGCAATTCATTAACGTCAGGCTACATTGGAGATGTCGCAGAAAGAAATGTTAAAACACATTTCCATACAATGCAGAAAAGATATAGTATTTTATTTAAAAACAAGCTGTTGCCATGTGCGGTGGAAAGATAAAACGTAATGACATATTGTACAGTATAATCACTAAACTGTTTTACCATTAAAGTGGTTGTATTTAGTACTTGTGTTGACAATACAGACAGTGATTTGCGTGCTGCTTGTAATCAAGTTGAAAGGAAAACAAACAAAATATATATCGTCAAACTTTATTACCCTTACATCACTAATGTGTGCAGTGCCCTCTGTGTGTGTGTCTGTAGGCAGGGAATCCATCAGCATTACTTTATTATGCACTGCGTGTGAGGATTCTACATTCTCCGTGTGACATCCCTACTCCTTTCTCAAAGCTTTGTCGGGACCAAATTTAAAATTTTCTAAATAGTAAGTAGCCTTTTTGAATTTTAATGAACTTGACCATGCAAAAAACCTTAGGATAAGGTACTTGTGTGACTAATTTCAAGTCTGTGCCTTAAAAAAGAAAGCAATGCATAAAGAACATAGATCGAGGGTTATACAGAGATGCATTCTTTGTCACTATTATGGGGGAGGGCATAAGGTGCGTCTCCCCAATGATCAGATTAGCCCACCGGGTCCTCAAACCCCGCTGTAATTTCCTTCCATTCATTCCTTACCACTATTTTTGTTCCCCAATGACAGATAAGCTGTTAGACTCCTGGTTAAATAACACTGACGCCTTAATTCTGCTGAACTATCATAACTGGAAAAGTAAAGGAATTGGCAGGTGGAGTAAAGACAAGCTCCATCGCTTTGACCAACGTTCGAGTCCCTAGTTCGTATGAGGGACCCTTAAGCAAGTTATGTACCGTGAAATGCTGAAGTTAGGACAAATACTTGAGTAACATCATTGTTTGTACTTGAAGTGTTTAGTACTAGAATCACTGAGCAAACTGCTCCTTTAAAAATTATATTAGCTATATTATATATATAATATATATATTAGCTGCAAAAACAGGCACATCGTTCTCGTTAGCTTCACACTGTAAGTCGACTTGGAGATAAGCGTCAGTTAAATAAAATGAATGTGCTGTAATTCAGAAATCTATCATCAACGAAGACTGTTTTCTCACAACCTTGTTTTCTATTTAATCTAAAACTTGATTTGTTCAAAGCGTACTAACATTTTAATTTTTTTAACCACGCCATGACTTTTCCAAGCCAACGAAGGACTAACGCGTTACTCATTCAATAAAGCATCACTTTGACTAACGCCGTTCGCTATCGCCGTCCTTCACAGGTCCGTGCGCAAAAGACAGTTGAAGCGGGGAGGGTAGCGAACCAAAGACTGATGCAATTGGACGGGCAGATTATTTAAAACAATATCAAGCACTGCTATTGGTTGGTTTGCTTACTCGCGAGGGTCCTGGCGCATAGATTCGCAAACTGGGTTATTGTTTCTTTCTGTGCGGAGTAGGAATTATTTCCGATCTCGCCGTTTCGAGAGGAGGCAGAAGTACTCGAAGGAGAAAATGGTATTTCTTATTTCCTTTTAAAAACTTTGCTCGGTTGCATAATTATTATCCATACAAAGTAAAAGCCCAAAACAGTGTGTTTAAGTAGTTCAACTTGAGCTGTTTAGATAAACCAGCTGTTAGCCAACGAACACATTTGCTACCTTAATCTTTCCCGATATTTACTTAGAATAATTCTCACGCCGCTTGCGAAACTGTTGCCGTTAAGCGCTGTCGCTTTTGCGAGTAGAATATGTGAAGTTGGCTGTTTTTTTTTGTCGTTTTAATGTGCTGTAGTTCGTATTTGAAAATAAGGAAAAAATGTTATCTAACAAAGTGCTGCCCAAAGAATAAAGAATCTCCCGATTAATATTTCGCGAATCGCGCTGTGGTTAATCGAAGGTTTTTTTTGTTTTTTTTTTTTAAGCCAAGTCGTTAACAAGAAATAAGTTGGCGGGAAAGTGGCCGAGTTCATTCGGAGCGGGTCGTGTGTGTTATTTACACAATGCTGTAAGATTTTGAATTCATTTCCTCTTTAAACTCGATATGCTTAACTTTAAATTTGCAACGCAAGCCGGCCATGAAGGAGCTTCTGAAAAGTTGTAAAACGGTGAAGCTGTGGTGTCGTTTACGGTCTGTCGGCGCGGTACTTCCCCGTCCCGGCGTTTCGTGGGTTTCCTGGGTCTGTTATACACAGTATCTGGGGAAAAGTGACACTTTGCAGCGTTTTCTTATTCTGTCGTGTAACCTCTTCAAGGTTAAATTATGACTAATCGGATTATTCAATGCATCTGCTGTTTTATTTGTCATTGTTAGTTTTTTTTTGTAAAATTCTACATTTTACTGTGGAGAGTAAAGATATTTTGTCTGAATGGAATTGTATATTGAATAACCACTTACTACAGTGATCTAATATCCAACGTTTGTATCTTAACTCAGGCTCTTCCTGTATTTGTACTGTATCTAGACCAGAATGTAAATTGTTAATGGCAGTCGGCTCTTAGGAACTACAGTTATGAGTGGAAGTTGTGGGTTCCTGTAAATTCCAAGTAAAACTGTTCAGTAGACTGAATCAGTTGACATTCATAAATGTTGGCTGATAAGTGTTATTGACTCTTCAGAAATTCTAAGAGAATAGTTTTTTTTTTTTTTTTAGTAAAGCTACATCTATTACAATTTTTGCTAAAATGTTATCTTTTGCAAACAAAAATGGCGCTGTACAATAGGTTTCTCTTTGTGTGGTTATCTAAAACAAGTTATCTATTGTTATGCAGATTAGTTTGATGCCACTAGTAAGCCACCCATTAAAGTTGTTTTTATGACTGAAACAAGTTGTATGTTTGGCCGAAGTGTACCAGAGGAATGTCTAAAAGTTCAGCAGTGTTGCTAATGTTCGTGCCTACAGTAATCGTTCGCAAAACCCATTATGTACAAATAGAAAAGCAAAATTCAACCGAATAATGAAATTACTAGGGGTGCACTGATTTTGGAATTTTGGGGTGGACCCAATACCCCAAAATTTTCTGTCTACCTATTGGTCATTGCTGATGCACACATTAATAAAATCAGAAAAAAATTGGACTAGATTTGTCCAGATGAGAAATGCAGCCAACGTAATGTCTATATTTCGGTTTTGCAGGCCACGTACAATAATCGTAATAATAAATGGCATCTGATGGACCACAATGGGCTGGGTGCCTGATCCTTAAATAGAGAATGGTTTTGCAAGCTGTAGCCTTAAGTGCTAAAACACTTTTCTCTTTCTCTTTGATGGGGAAAAATCTAACAGTTGACATTGTTGGGGGGGGAAAGGGTAAAACAGTACAATGATAAAGAAACAGCATCAGTTAATAACTAACTTTCTATTTTTTAGTACAAGGGATTGGTTTTTCTTAATGAATAACAGCATCTCTGCCTTGTCTGCATTTCTTTTTGTTGACCACATTAGAAGTTGTACCAAACGGTTTCTCTCCGCCAACAATATTACATTAAGTTTGGGATGTTGAAAGGGGTTCGGTCTCTGCAGACAAGACATTAGCATTCATTTAATTTTATGCCACTAGTAAGCCAACCATTAGTTTAAAGTTATTTTTATGGCTGAATTAAGTTCTGTGTTTGGTTTGGAGTGTATCAAAGGAATGTCTAATTTTATGTTGTTTTGTGTACTTTGAAAAAACTTGTTCACTGCAGCCATTTTTACTCCATAGCTCTGGGTTACCCTGTATGTTCTGCTCATCCAGAACATAATGAATGCATCAGTAACGGTTTGAATGACTGGTCAAATCTAAGCATTGATCTGAAGCTGATTAAATTAAACTAATATCTGCCAAAACTGATATATTCTGATATACCATGCATGCCTAGAAATGACTTATTCCATTATTTGTTTTATTTTGATAATGTTTATATAAAATGATTCGTGCAGTAATGTGCATGGGCAGGATTGGGGAAGGCAAGAGTGGGTGATGGAGGAGACTGATATAGTAGGTGACATTTCCAGGCCTTGCTTTTATTTAATCTCATAAAATAAATGGTTTGCATTGCAGTTTTAAACAAACCTAAACAGAAGAGAAATGTCTTTCACCATGTTCTGTACATTAACACTTTTTCCAAACTATGCACTTTGCTTTCTCCACCTTGTCTGTCATTATTTTTTAGGATAACTTTTCTTTAATAGCCATTTTTCACAAATATAGCACTATAATTAATGCACAGTGCTGCGTACGTGAGTAGATAGCATATTCTCACAATGCAGTGCCTCGCTCTCTTACACAGAAGCTTGGTAAAACATTCAAGTGTAGGCTCAGTTTGTCGTGCTGGCCCAAGTGTCACTATCACAGACTGGATGTCACCAGGAAATTTTTTGTGATTAGGTTTAGATTGATAAACTAATAATAAGCCAACCAGATACATAAAAAGCAGATGTGGGGATATTGAATATCAGGGGTCAGTGTAGTTTACTGTTCTGTTAAGTCACTATATGGTCTGTTGTAAGGCAGGATTTCAACATGCAATTTTGTTCATATGTGGTTGGTAATTGGGGGGCTAAACCGTGAGATTGCTTTGGCTTGCACACTTTTTTTTGTTTTGTTTGTGGCACAGCTGTGTTACTCCATGATGAATGTATCATCATGAATCCATGATACTCGCACATACTTCTCATCTTTGTGCTGCTCAAAGGGTGTACTGTTGTGTGGATCTTTGCAATTTGTATTGTTTTAAAAAGGTCTATATTCTTTGTAGTATTTCATTATTTACTAGGGTGTTTTTCCCACAAGCCCTGTTATTTCTATTGCAGGATTTTGCATATTGTGAGGCTTTTTTTTTTTTTTTTTTTTTTTTTTTTTGAGTGCAAAGTACAAAGGATCGGATTGTGTTNTTTTTTTTTTTTTTTTTTTTTTTTTTTTTTTTTTTTTTTTTTTTTTTAGGAATGCAAATATTGTGTTATGGGAGAAAGATTGTATTTGGGTAATTTCTGTAGGGTTTTGTATGTGCATTATAGCATTGAATTGAACGTTGCACACTTTTAGCTCATGTTATGAACATCAAAGTTATGATTTTTCAAAGATACAGATGTTTCCTTCATTTATTTCTAATTATATTTTCTTTGCATTTTATCTGATTTCATAGAAGTTTCTTTTGCAGTGTGAAATGGTCAGCATTTCCACTTGCCACCATTGGAAGGCACTAGAATGAACTTAGTTCCATTTTGACTTCCTACTCTGTGAAGGGTGTAAGCGGTTTCACTCACTGATTTTAGCCATTTAATACTGCTGCATCCAAGACTTTTCACGAAATTATTTAGTAACTAGAGGTATGCTTCTGTTATTATGCTTTGTTAATAGATTATGACAAACATAATTGTATAATGAATCTGTGGTAGCCAGTAAATTTTGCATGAGACATGCAACTTAAGGTTAAGGTAAACTAAAGGTTTCCTTCCTCATGTACACTGCTTTTTTCCTTCTTATCTCACTTTTTGATTCTCCTTTGCACTTAATGCAAGAAGGGGGTACGCTTGCACTTTTAAAGCAGAACACATGATTTTTCACACATTTTAAAGTAGACTTTTATGTTTTCATTTTAATAAAAGATTGAAATTTCTGTCCAGACCACATTCTCTCTTGCAGTGTTTTGAGGATTGAGGAGCTGTCTATGAGTTGCAAGTGGAAGTAGAATTGATAAATCTAATGGCAGATTTTCAGTTCTTTTTAGCTTTATCTGCTCTTTAAAACCTCAACTATGAATAAATGGGAGGGATTAAGCTTGTTTTTTTAAATTAAATTTATTGATTGTGATATAGTGGGTGGTCTTGCAAACATTTCCAAGTTACAAAGTGATGTCAGGTCCCATCTGTGTTCATAAATTGAGGTAAAAGTGCTGTAGTAGAGGACAACAAAAAACATCTTATTGCTGTAAAAAAACATGTACTGCTTTGTAAAAGAGATGTACTCGTATAATATTTTCTTAAAACCATTTCACAGTGATATAATTATAAATGTTTTTAATTGTTTGCAAATTTGTTGAAATGCAGTCTATTATGAGACATTGTGTCTTCTGTAGGCATAGTAATACGCATGAAGGGAAAAATATCTCATAATGAGTCAAGTAAGTAGCAGAATTTACGTAAAATAATGTACCTTAATTCTGACCTAATTCAAGTACAGACATAAGGCAACTTGTTGATTCTGCCCTTGATGGAGCACCTTTTGTAACTCTGACCTTTCTTTTGTCTGGTGTAGTCATAATTGTTCAAGAGTAGTACAGTGTTTGGTCCCCTTAAGCATTGAGGTGTTTAATCCATTTATTTCTTTTCTGTCATTCTCTAAGGCAGGAGGAAAGGCAGGAAAGGACAGCGGCAAAGCCAAAGCAAAAGCAGTGTCTCGCTCACAAAGGGCAGGGTTACAGGTCAGTGTACGAAATCATTGATTTAATGGTGGAAATTACTTGGAGCACAGGCCCCTCATGTTATAAATCTTATTTAAGGGGCTTTCTTTTTCTCTCCTCAGTTTCCAGTCGGCCGTATCCACAGACACTTGAAGACTCGCACAACAAGCCATGGTCGTGTTGGGGCCACTGCAGCAGTTTATAGTGCTGCCATCCTGGAATACCTCACGGCCGAGGTAAAACTGGCAGCTTGTATCTGTCTTACAAATTTGCACGCTTCGTTTTATTTATTTATTTATTTATGTATTTATTTTTTTATTTTTATTGATAAATAAATAAATAACTGCTTTTGGAATGTGTTTGCTATCTCGTCTGGACATTTATGTGCTACTGTACAGTGTCCAATTTTCCACATATTTGGAAATCGATGTGTTCAAGCCAGTTTTGGACAGTCTAGACAAGCAGTTCAATACTTTGCAAAGTGATGGCCAGAAACTTCTTGCTGATTAATTTTTTTGGGATAAAAAGGAATTTGTGTACAGAATGCACTGCCGAATGATTTAAAGTTCTGTGCATGTTGTAAGATAAAACAGGGCTACATGTCTAAGCTGCCCTTTCTTTATATTTTTTACTGATTGCTAAGTTTGATGTGTACAGGAAAAAAAGGGTTTTAGGTCCATTTTTATAATAAAGGCATGGTGCATGGGTTATTTTTAAATATCATTAGTGGCATCCTGTACGAGTAGAAAATATTCCTTTTTTTGTAACCTTTTGTGAATTGTACCACCTTTGGCGTTGCTGTGTATCAAAGTGTCCTGTTGGGTGGTGTGTGTCCAGGTATTGGAGTTGGCAGGTAATGCCTCCAAGGACCTGAAGGTGAAACGCATCACACCTCGCCACTTGCAGCTAGCAATTCGTGGGGATGAGGAGTTGGATTCTCTAATCAAGGCCACGATTGCTGGAGGAGGTGAGTTCTGTTTTTCTGAGCATCAAGTCAGATCAGAAACCACTGGCCCTGCTGCCCCATTACATTGTGTGCTTGTTGTTGCAGGCGTCATTCCCCACATCCACAAGTCACTGATCGGAAAGAAGGGCCAGCAGAAGACTGCATAGAGAACAGTGTGGCCAACCTGCAGCTGGAACATGGGCAGATGGACCAGACAAGCAGTTCAGATGTTTCTATTTTTATTTTTTGTAATTGTAGTCAAAAATTAGAGCTAGATTTTAAGTTGTAATATTTTTAAAAAAACAAAAAGACCAAAAAAGTAACATTTGTATGTCTTAGATTGTTTGACAGGCGATTAAATTTGATTGGCCCTACTTCAAGTGTTTTATACTGAAAATAAATTCTTTAAACCTTGTTTTGCAAAATTGTATTTATGGATTTTCTTGTGGGGGGGTGGGGGTAACTATTGAAAGGGTGTTTACAATGCAACTTTTTTAGTCATTTGTTTCCCCTTGTCATTTGGAAATGTGATTTGGATGTCATTGCAATTGGTTATGCAAGGGTTATACAGCATAGACTTTCATTTGTCTACTCAAATAAAGACGTGTTTAATACAATATTTAAGTGCTGAGTTAATTCAGCTGCAGTTCTTGGTCTGTCCACCAGCTACATTGTGAAACATTTAATCTTTGAATAAGGCCACCTAAAGCACTTTTTGAGGCCTTTGTACAGCTGCTTCAGTGACATCACCAATGACTCTCATCCCAGTACTTTGTACTTCATGTGATTCATCAGAATGAGTAGCTTTTTGTAGGGGGGAAAGTTTAACTCTCTCCTGTTGGTATAACATAGTTACCCTTCCAGATCTCGGTACTGTTTTTGACTGGTAAAATTTATATGATTAAATGATAAAATGGGTTTTCTATCAGTCACAGGTTTTGCACAAAACTTCATTTGTAGATGGGGTAACATAGTGGTTACAAATACTGCCTCTGGATTCAGAGGTCACAGGTGGCATCTTATAGTGCCCTTCAGCAAGGCACTTGTCTTGAATAATGTGACTAAAATAACCCAGCTGTATCCATGGATTAAAAAAAAAACATCAGCTATGAATAAATATGAGTTGTAACTTTGAAATAAGACATCCTACTTCATAGGACAAGTCCTGAGATGGGGATGTCACCTTCCACAGATTATCCATCTTCCCCTTGGATACCTCTCCTTCAGCTGAAGCAGTCTCTCTTTTACCCTTCTTTTTCTTCTTTGGTGAAAAGTATTCTTATTTATGCTTCAGGATTTCCACAAGGGTGGGGGCAGAGCTTAGTATCTGACATTCCCTGGCCACGTCCCAGGTCTCTCCCCTTTCCAGTTCCATCGTCAACTGGTTTTCTTTTTCTTCAATAGGACCTGTAGGTCCTGCACAATTTCCTCCACAGACAACTGTTGCCAAACAGGGTGTCTGAACAAAAGGACCTGTGCTGCAGGTGCAGATTAGCCAGGTGCTCCTTAGTGCCACAGACATTGCGACAGCAGGAGCCTGTGCAGTCCATGGCAAACTAGCTGGTCTCTAGACAGTTCCTGCTTTTGATATTTTTTGTAGTTATTTAATAGAATTGCTCTCCTAATGCTATAAGTATGTGGTATTTCAAGTTATTTTTGAATTATTGTAAAATATTGGGGCAGCATGCTGGTGCTGTTGCCCGTGTTTTTACTCTGGTTGTGGATATGAATCCAGCTGAGTTTGTGGGGAGTTTGCACATTGTCCCTGTGTCCGCAGGGGTTTCCGCCACATATGCTCTAGTTTCGTTGCATTGTCTTAAGATGTGTTTCAGGTTAATTGGTCACCGCATCTAGGATGTGCCCCTCCTAGCCTAGGGTCCAGTCATTCTTCAATAGGCTCTGGACCACCACAACCCTAACCAGAACAAGTTAACAAAAGTGATTAAACACTGTTGTAAGAAATTGAATGTGTGCGAGGCACCTCCTTACCTTTAATGTTCTAAGACAATAGTTCCAAACCCATTTTCCATATTATACATATTGTACCCCCCCCCCCCCCAATCAACGTGCCAACCATTTAAAACTAATTTTGGCGAGCGTGCCAAACACTAGTACTGTTTCCCATATTTTTATACTTGTCAAATCAGATTTCTTAAGCAAGTCCAATGGAAGCTCTGGCAAGACCTGGAAGGGTTTGCAACCCCAAATTTGGGAAACCATGCTCTGTAATGAGTCATTAAAATATGAGAGCCATAATTATTGTAATTTATTTAATCTTAAATGTTGTGCCTTTTATTATGTTGCATCTTTGTTGCTATACACAAGAACGCTGCATGATTATGTACAACTCTGCATTTAAAAATTGCCAGTTACCATTTAAAAAATATGCATTACCATAACTTGCACTCACCCTTGTTCTATGACAGTAATGAACATTTCTGCGTTTTTATGTTTCCTCTTACTTGTCAGACATTGGCATAAAAATTGCCAAGATACAGCTATGCGAACAAGAAACAAAAAAGGAAAACAAACTAAGAGGTGCTGAATTGAAGTGAGTTGAACATGTTTGTGTTTATGCCTTCAAAATACCCTCATTTTGTTTCAGTAGCAATGAGGGTATGAGTGATAAGATATGAGCGGGGCACCTCCAGGTGTCACCCTTAGGTTGGGAATGCAGTTAAACTGGTAAAGTGGATCCATGGGCAAAGTGGGCATGGCACCTGCTGCTGGAGATGTGTAGTGGAGGCCACTGGGTGGTTGGAAGAGAATCTGGGCCTTCTGCACTGGATAGTAGGTGGGGTAAGGAGAATGCCTGAAAGCCTGCAAATCAGGGAACTGCATGAGCTGAGAGGCCAGTTTGGCTTGGCTGGATTGAGTTAGGTTATCCTGGTAGGTTCTTTTAAGCTTCATGCGCCTGTTCTGGAACCAGTTCCTGATCTGGAGAGAGGTGGAGAAAGGTAGGTACTATGAATGTAAATAATGCACAGAAAGAAGGAGTACTTAAGCATAAAGATGAAAACAGAAGGTTAACCAATATTAGATTAAGAAACTAGAACAAACTCAGTAAATATATACTTATCCTGTAGTTAGCAGATGTTCTACAAATGTATACCTATTTCTTTACTAAGGTAAAAAGTCCCATCTGTACTGGAAAAAAGAATCACAATTTCTATGCATAACAGATAAATAAATAATTATTTACTTTTTTAAGTGCAAGAATAAATAAAAACAAGTCCCTCTCTTAGCCATTAATCCATAACAGACATCCTAGTCTCCCTCCTCAAGTTTTTCAGCCTTTATGTTTGTAATATTTTACTATTTTCAAAATGCTGATGGTTGGAATTTATGATCAGATGTGACATATTAGGTAATATAGTGTAAACAACTGTGTGTCTTATTGAGGTGACTAAAAGCTAAGCTACTGACCACAGAGGGACCAATATGAAATAGCCCCCAAGAAACCTACCCTCAAAGCTGTCACAGTTCTCAATATCCTATTCTAACCAAATGTGAGGAATTATCATTGTACTAGGCTTTTTCATGTCTCAAATACATATTTGTTGTAATGATCTGCATGACTAACCCCAATTTATCAGTTGCTTCACATATATTGTACTTTGTATGATTTAGACTTATGTTTTATAGTCCATTAATTTTTTAAAACCATTCAGCCTTATTTATTTACATTAGTGTTTCCCCAGCAGAAACAACAGAAATGGCTTCTTTGTTTAATGGACATTTTCCAGCACCTCTAAGTGAGGGAAAGACAATTTACAAAAAGTACCATTTATTTATGGTTTTACATGCCCTTTTTCCATTTATTAAAAGTAGCAGAGCGAAATCACACTCTTGAAGCTTGGAAAAACTGAATTTCAGCTGAATTTCAAGTTGTGACACCCAAACAATGATGTGGGACGTAGCTCCAACTCAACATGTAGTGTAAAGTGTTAGTGGAAGCTGATTATTCATAATTATTCACCTTTTGTTGGAGATCAGTTGATGTTGGGCAAACATATTTTGTTTCTGCAAACCTTGCACATCCAAAACAATGTTCTGAGCAAATACAGGATGTATTGTGTAGGAAGAGCAAACTCACACCTGTTTATCAGAGAGGTTGAGTTTCTTGCATAGCTCAGCCTTATCGTGAGTTCCCAGGTATATATTTCTCTTGAAAGCTTTTTCAAGATGGTTGATCTGCTCTGTAGTGAAGGCTGTGCGTGGCCGTCGCCCCGGGGCTGTAGAAATGATGGAGGCGTCCTGCACAGTGGCTGGAGAGAGTGAGCTTTCACCCTTGCTATCAGAACCCCACATCTCCTTCTCCTTGCTGCCTCCAAAGCTGGTCTCCATTGCTGAAGAAGAAAAGCCAGGGAGGATAATTGTAAGCTATCTCCTACATGGACTTAAGGTTGAATGAAAAGTGTTGTAATTGAACTGAAAGAAGAATGTGTTTAGGTAGGTCTAAAATTACTTGAGATGTGTTTAGGATTGATAAATGAGCAAATCAATTCAAACATTTCCAAATTCTACCATGCTTACTCATGAAACATACCAAGCAAAGTCAGACCCCAACGCTCTTATAGATCTATAGCAGTATGACAATGGACAACATGAGAGCTGGCCCATCATATGTGTAGACACCGTAAAAATATTTCTCTATATTTCTATTCTGCATATTCCACTCATTTCGGCTCCGGACTGCTGCGAGCCTCCTCAGCATCAGCGGTTAATAATAATAGGTGGATGGATGGATATTCTACTTAGTTAAAGTGTGGTTTATAAGATCCTCCATCCTCAAGAACTCAATCCTTATTCTTCCAGTGTAAAGCATTTATCAGTCAGTACAGTCTAAGATGTAGGCTGAAATGGTTAACCAAAAACACTACATTATAACGTGTGTGATTTTTAAGCTAAAGGCCCATTTACTGGAAACAGGAACAAAAGCTTAACCGAACCACTCGATTACAGACAATTACACAATATTACAGAATATTGTGTAATAATTACAATATTGTTTAATATTTCAATAGATATAGTGATATCTAAAAGAGAGCTCGGCTTACCTTGGGAACTAGTGTGGAGGAGGGCCACGTTGTGCGAGCTGGGTCCTCGAGACTGTGAGATGGCACTACTATGTGGTTTTTCCTGGGATTCAGTTTCGTCCTCTCGTTTACAACAGTAAAACCCAGGCAGGCTCTCTGGCAGGGTGCTAGAGGCATACAGGCCACCCTGGTTGGTGGAAGACCAGGGTTCCACTGGTAGAGCGCCATTGTCACCACTGCTTTGAGACAGCCACTCTATGGAAAAATGGCTCTTCATAATCTTGGCATAAAACCACAGATCCGAGGAAAATACCAGCGATGTGCTTCAGAGTTTCTTGTTCCACACGGCTTCTTGTTGTTTTGGGTTGATTTCTTTTCCTCTGGGACCTACACGAGTATATCCACTCTTAAGTACTCACCATACAGTCCAACAAGTTACCATGTGTTTCCTGCTCTGCTCTGCTCTGCTCTGTCTCCAGATGAAAATGGGTCTCAAAAAATTCCTTCACCTCTCTTTCTGGGATTTGGTATTTATGAAAGACCCCCCCCCCCCCTCTTCATTCACAATTTTCTTAGGAGGGGATCAAAGCTGGAGTTGTCTCTTAGCCACACCCACACCTCTAGTTTTAACAAGCGTGGTAATTAAGACGTCTCTTTCCACTCAGATTGAGTCCGTTAACTCCTGGCTCCACTGAGTCTGAGACGTTTCCCACTCCCATCCCACCTTGCTCCTCTCTTATCTATCTGTGGTGTGTTGCTGAGCATGTGTGTGCTTGTCTTCATTAACACTCAGCCTGTTCTGCCTCAGGCTTCTGGTTATTAATGGGGTAGCACTGCTATAGCATCATTGTCAGCTGGAGTTTCCACATCTCAAACAACAGCCCAAGGAATCAAAAGAAGACTGTTCAGCCTATCTTCATCAGCCTGGTAAATTTACCTTCCACAAACTCACACACTTCTAAGGAGCTTGCCATTTCTTGGGAAGGAAGGTTGTGAAACTTTTCGGGGCTGATAGTTTTGTGCCCCTTATCAAGCCTCGTACTTATCCAGCTTTGCAATCCAAACGTGGTTGGCTAAAGGGTTCCACTAGTGAAATGCATTTGATTTCATTCATTTTCCTTATTCTCTTAGTTTGCTGTCCATAGAATAAGATGATAGTCACTGTTATCATAAAATTGTCCCATTATGCAGTTTTATTTTGTCCTTATTTCACCAACCTGCTTGCATTTGTAGTTGCTTCATTGTCATATTTTTGCTTCAAGATATTACTCGACTTTCAGTGCAGAGAAAATAATGAACGAACAAAACGGAAGGATGGTGGAGAGACGCCAGTTGGCTGGCAGTTTGGGGAAGGATTGCAGGGTCATGCCAGCAAATTACTGCATTATTTGTGGATGATGGATCCCGACCCCTTGAGTCCTGTGATCTGTTGTAACTGCTTGTTCTTACGGGACGCATCAGTTGAACCGGAGTGAAGTGGCTGACAAGTGAACAAATGTAAATGGTATTTAAAGGCCAGAAGAAAAATATAGCCATGTGAATTAATATATTATTGAGAAAAGCAAAGTCGTTCAGATGAAATCAGTCACGTGGCTGGGGGGACTAAACTGTAAGGTGAGGATTTGACGAAAGTGTGAGGCAGGCAGGCTGCTCCACCCTGCCTGTTGGGATCAAAGCGCTCGGCTCCTTTGAAGCGGCTGCTGGTGGTTAATGAGCCATTAGCACTACAAGGTGAGCCGTGGAACCCGGAGACAGCAGTCTGCCCACCCCTCCCTGTCCTCCTGTCCTCCTGCCCACGCCACCACACAGCACTGGTTGCACAGAGACCAAACTGTGAACCAGCTAATACCTTATTGGGACAATTAATGGAGATAATCCCAGCATCCGTATCAAGTAGCTCAAAGGCAGTTGACAACCTTGTTGTTTGCTATGATAACCTTTCAGTTCTTAGCGTTTGAAATGAGCAAGAAAAGGAACTCTTTTCTCCAACTGCTCATCTAGGTGAGAATGCTTCCAGATGTGAGCTCTTTGACAGTTTAAACTACTTTCTTTGCTCCAATGTTGTTTTGAAACTTTTTCACTTGTGCTCTTTCCAGAAGGTGATGCTACATTGAGCTGGTTCTGTATACCGTCATACATGGCCCTAAAGAAGAGAAAAGATCTGTCATATTGGGGCAACAGTTTTAATGTCAGATATATATATATTTTCCCAATTTTAGAAACTGGTTAACTTTGGGTTAACTTCTTCTTCTTCTTCTTCTTATTATTATTATTATTATTGTACTACCAAGTAAGTTGAATATTTTGATTCAACTAGTAACCAACTAGTAGTTAGTAATTAAAGAATTAGTAAAAAGAATTAGTAATTCTTTGTTGATTTTCTTTATACTGGCTTGATAGGTTCAACTGCGATTAAATAATTTCTGGTTTCTTTTTTTGTACTGATTTGAAAAGAATTTAGCAATTTACTACAAGTACCATGAAAATTATCTCAGTTTGAAAAAGGATGTATAATATTTCTACATTCTGTAATCAACTGGAACTTTTCAAATGAATATTTAGTGGTGTTATCATTAATATCTCCATCTTCCATAATAAAATATTAATGCATGATGTATTTTTTAATGATTCTCCTGACTTTGTGTCAGAAAAATGTCCATGAATAATGTATAAAAATCCTTTTAATTATTGTTATGCTCTGATAGGTCATTTATGTAACAAAATATAGAAGTAAATTAACATTAGTCTTACATTTTCTTGATTACCATGTGTTGTACCTTCAAAGATGAGCTGAGGAGTTCATTTTCTTAAACTCTGATCCTATACTGTCATTTACTAGCTAAATAGAACCCACATCCCATTCAACCCCTGGATCTCTTTTTGAAGAGCGCAGACGTCTCTGAATGCATTGTAGTTTGCGTCCCAGAGTGATGGTACTGATGGCAGACAACAGCCTCCCCATCAACCCACCCATCTTATCCAGACCTTGATATGTGATAAAGAAGGCCAACAGAACTTTGATGTCTGCCACATGGGGAGGGATGAGGACGGAGCACGGACAGGATCCCCCTTTTTATGGACTTCAGACAGGAGGAAAAGGAGACAGCCCGTCCCCCATAGGCTCCATCAGCGTAGGGGCCTGATATCCCTCCTGTTGCTAAATGTGTTTTTTCTACACTTGCTTTGTGACTCTGCTTTTCGCTCCCCACAGGAGGCTGACAGCTCTCCCTGTTGTCCAGTAGGCTGTGGATACTTGTGAGCTATTGTAAAACTTTGAGTCAGGTGTTAAAGGTTAAAAGTGTGAATTTCTCCACTGCGGGAAGAAACAGCCCTCAACAGCTATACCTCCATCAGTTTTTTATTAGTTCTTTCATAGTCGTATGAAGATGACCAGCACCATCAAAGAACTTTCTCATCCTCATTACATTTCTACTGAAGGAATCTGGATCCATTGCCATTTCGTTACTTCCTAAGCTTTTTATGTCCATAAACCTGTCTATATGTGTAAAATATGGATATCATTGCTACAAGTTCTAATTACCTAGGTGGACAGTACTACCAAAGGACCTCTTACAGGTAAAACTGTCAGTGTCTGGGTTAGAATTTCAGTTTAACTATCATTATTCCTGCTACCCCAAAAGTGTGTGGTTTCTGCAATGTTGTGCAATGGTACTGTAATAACACCAGAAAATAACAATAATGTGGGCACATATGGTGCAAGGATATATACTGGCATCATAACTATTTTGATAGAATGGGAACGTGTAATTTGTGGGGTTTTTAAACACCAAACAGTACAGCTTTCATTATGTTTTATTTTATCTATCCAGCAGCACACATAGCTGTTTCCCCTTTTCAAATAAATACATTTGAGTAGAGCTTACCTGACTGGCACTGATCTGTTACTGGAGCTGTGGCCCCCAGGTGCAGTGCGGACACTGTCCTTTCATGCTGATGGGCTCCAGCCGGGACAGACTTTGATGGACCTCACAAGCTCCTTTC
Source organism: Arapaima gigas (assembly GCA_900497675.1). Classification (NCBI taxonomy): domain Eukaryota; kingdom Metazoa; phylum Chordata; class Actinopteri; order Osteoglossiformes; family Osteoglossidae; genus Arapaima; species Arapaima gigas. The sequence continues at coordinate 725,624 of UFQX01000048.1, forward strand.
ATCTCTATGAGGCTGTTTTCCACCCTGTAATGGACACAAATGCCCTATCCCCTCCCCTCTGACAGCAGAGCAGTGTCCCCCCTGTGTCACAAAAATGCTCTGTGACACTTACCCAGTTTGGTGGGGGTGGCCTCCCTAGGCCTGGAAAAACTGCCTTCACGCAAGGATAGAATATAATCCACCCACACTTTATGTGGATCAGTTTTAAAATTCCTTTGCATACATGCATGAAGGCAGATGGAAACAAAATGCTTAGAGAAAACAATAATTTGCATTGTTAATACAAACAATAATATGCTGTGAACATCATTATTACGGGCAACTGTCATGGTCTCTTAACAGTGTAGCAGCGTAGAGAAAAACAGATGTAAAACTGCACTGAACAGGGTGTAAGTTTATTAATGCATGCAGAGAAATTCACCAGTTAAAGAATAACTGAAATGTCATGTAAATTCTATTGATCTGGAACACAATGTAAGTCGTAGCTTCATGGTTATGCACTCTTTTATAAATGAACATGAACAGAGTCTATCAGAACATTTTTTGTTGAATTGAATTAAAACGGGACCGTACGAGGAACCATTTTCGCTACTTTATAAATAAAGTAGTGAAAAATGTGACCATAAGAGTCACAGTGCAGATGGATGTGTGTGTGATCAGTGTTCTTGCTTGCCTTCTTTAAAAGTGTCCCTACAGCCACCTGATAGTCCTGCGGCACCGATTCTATTTTTTCGATAACAATGTCTGTTTAGCGGCATCTTATCTGTTCTCTGTCTTTGGCCCCCTTGAATGTACTGATTCAATCAACCGACATCAAAGTGATGGAAGGCCTTTGAGGCTGAAAAGTAGTGTGTGTTTACAGGATGGGATTGGGTGGGGTGAGTGAGGGTCTGGTAGAATAAAGGAGAACATAATAGTAGTTTTCTCCCATAGAGATATTGTCAGATCACATCTTGTTGGAGATTCATCAAAAGTGGCTTCGGTGGTTGGACCGTGGATGGTGAGACATCTGTATCAGCACAGAACTTTGGGTTCATACACAGCATTTTAATCAGCATGCTTTGTAGCGCAAAGTCAGCCGTAGACCGCGGTATTGCCAGCCCAAGAACACTGTTGCACTGTGGTGACTAAGACGGCAAGCTGCTCCCCAATTCTACAACTTTTTTACACATGTTGAATAAGCAAAAGTGTTAGAGGATTAGTTACTATTCTTATTTCTCTCCCTGGAATTTTAGCCTGGGATTACGGTTGTTAAGACTATGAGAATCATTTTAAGGCCCCACAGTAGAACTTGTCTAACAGGCTGGTGGTCAAAAGTTTAAAAAAGTTGAAAAAGAGAGGAAATGTCTTTACTTGGTATTTTCTGTCGGAGAAGCATCTAAGGTGTGGTCAGGCTTGTTCTTTGAAGTAAAAATGACGTAGTGTAGTTAACTGTGTTGTCACAACAGAAGTGGCTGCTACTTCTACATGATGTAAGAGAGTCATACCAGGAAAGCCTTTCTTATCTACAATTAGTTCTGTAGCTCCATACATTAAATACACAAAATTTAAGTTTAGTCAGAGACAACTAAATTATCTGTAGCTGAAAATACTGGAAACAAACAGGCATTTTATACAAGTACATACTGGCTATACTGGTAGTTTATGTTTTTGTACTGATACAGTTCTCTTAGTGTCATTATTCTAAAAGAGCCCTGAAATATGTTCTGGGGTTTTCCGTTATTACCTAATGCAGTAGCAGCAGGGTAGCTGGGGCTCTCCTATGTTGCATTGCTGTTTGTACATTCTTGAAGATAGCAATCGCAGGAGGGAGCTGTGTGGGCTCTGCTAGCTGCTGGAGAGCTTTAGCCGGTGTGTCTGCACATTTTGTTGAGCGTTGCTACTGAAAAGTGCCAAATTGCAGTCAAGCCTGTGTTCCCGGTGTCCTGTGTGCAAAGCCGTCGTTTTGTAACCCCACTCGCAGCGCATTCAAGAACGGACGTTACACTATTTTTAAGAGTTAAAATCCTAACATCTTCACTAAAAATGAAACATTCAATATGCCCAAACTATGCAGCGTCATCCTTATGAAACTTTTGTGACCTCAGCTTAATTTATAGTCTGTTATTTATAGTAATTTGTAGTTTTTACATTTACTTCTGAGGTCTCAACTTGTGAAAAGACTGAATGATTCTTGGTGGGAGTCAGATCATTATTTTAACTGGGTCACTGGAGGAAATTTTGCTTTTTTACCGTTCCATCATTGTTTTGGCCTTGTGCTTGGAATCATTGTTCGACGGAATAGTGAACTTTCTACAAGCTTCAGTATTTTAGCAGAAGTAAGTTGTTTTTCAGCATTTTTCTGTATTTTCTTGATTCATTTTTCTGGATGTTTTAACAAAAAAATTCATTCTGGGCTGATGAAATGCAACCCTACAGCATGACGCTGTCACCACCACACTTCACTGTAGGGTTGCTTCTTTTCACCATACATAAAGCAACTCTTTGAGTCTTGGTTTAATCTGACCACATAACCTTCATTCTACATGCCGAGTCTGTCATGTTTGCTGTGCTTTAGGATGGTTCTTTTTGCATAATGATTTCTTTTCATTTTGTCCCATGCTATCCAGTGTCGAGTTCTTCATATGTTTGGTGCATCCTTATTCCAGGCTCAGCTGCTAAATTTTGTAGCTTCTTCAAAGCCATTGCTGGCTTCTCTCTGGTTTTTCCCATTGTTTGTGAACTGATTTTCTAGGGACAGTGTTTTCTAAGCAGTGCCTGGGTGGGGTGAAGTAGTTTTGACTTTTTGATAATTGAACCCGCTGTGCCCACTAGGATATCCAGACACTTGTATATTATTTTACACCTTTCCCCTGACTAATGCATATGTATTTCTTTATGTCTAACTTCTTCTTAGTCTTCTCTTTCACACCGTGCCTATAGATTCCCAGCCTGCCTAATGACCCTTTAACAGTGAGATTTGTATCCAGAAAATACGAAAGTCACTTTAATGGTTCACAGCTAAGGACCATTTGTATGGCAAGTGTGTCCTTATTGTCCTTATTACACAGTTTTTCATCTGTGTAAACCTGGAGCTTTCACAACACATACGGCGCCTAGAGGAAGTAATCACCCCTTTGAATTTTTTTAATATTTTGTTTCTGTTACACCACCACATTTTACCACATTAAAACATTTTTGTTCTTCCTTCAGTGACCCAATAAACTGAAGACATGAATGATTCAAAAATATGTTTTTATTTAAGAACATTAGTTGCTGCAGAATGAAATGTCTGTATGAGTTTTGCAAATTTGAATAATGCAAATTTTACATAGTCTTCCGGTATGCAAATTTGCTCCAACTCTGTCAAATTAGATGGAAAATGTCTGCGGACAGCAATTTTCAGGTCCTACCACAGATTTTCAATTGCTTTCACATCTGGGCAATGGCTAACTTATTCCAGCCTATGAACCTTCTTTTTCTCAAGTTATTCCTTAGTAGTTTCTGTGGTTTGGGTCACTGTCCCCCTGGAAAATGAATCTTTGCCCTAAACAAAGATCTCTGGCTGCCTGAAACAGGTTCTCCTCCTGAATGGAACCAAATTTTTATTGTGCAGTCAAGAACTGAACATTGCGGGTTCAAAATGAATATGCATACCTTATTAACATGTGTTGTGTGATCACTCACAATATAGTCAAGTCGTTTTTAAATTAACCAACTTCAATAATGCTGAGAACCTTTTCAAAGAAACGTCTCAAAATGCATGTTTCTCAAAATTATGTAAACCCAAACTGGAGCCAGAGCTGAACCACGCTGTCATTGTTCTCAGACCAACCACCTCCTGTGATCTCGCCGCTTGCGGGTTTTGCAGTGCAGTGATGTGCTGCGTCAAAATGTCATCCAAGCGAAAGGAAATGTGGTGCAAGTGAGTCAAAGTCTTGTAGAAAATTCATTAGAACAAAAGTTACATGAGTTAGCAAAGTATGAGTGTGGTGAACAAACAGCTTGCATAAAGAAAGCGTTGCATTTGAGTGAGAGCATAACGCATACAATTTGTGATAGTTTGGCAAAAATAAACTAAGATGCAAAAGCTGGTGTTCCCTTGAGTGTTCAAAAACTTTTTAAAGTTTTAGGGATGATTGAGAAATGTATTCATATCATTATTTTTTATTGCAGTGTTATGTTTATTATTGGTGTTTATGCTTGGCGTTGAAAGCTAACATTCAACAGCATAAACATGGGGTAAATTAGACATAAATGGAGCTGCTTATGTGTTTGTGGAACACTTCTATGGCATTAGGTATTATTTCATATAAGAAAATACATTTGCATTATGCAATTTTTGCATTACACGTCCTCTCCTGGAATGCAATCCTCATGTAACCCACAAGTTGACTGTAGCTGATTCCCTTGCCTATTTTAGGTTATTGAAACCAAGGGGGTGAACACTTATCAATTAAGTAATTTTAAGATTTTTAATTTAAATACAGTTTTTAAATATCTAAACATATTATTGCATTTTAACATAATAAAGAATTAATTGTACAGGAGTGGAAAAAAACGTCATTTAAGAATCCACTAATCTGACTTTTGAACACAACAGAACAAGAAAAAATCAGTGATGGAGAGCGAATGCTTTCTGTAGTTGGAATATTTGCAATAACAGCCTGTTTAGGTTTTTTCAAGCTTTTCTTGAAAATAGTTTACATTTTATTTTGATTCATGTTGAAGAAATATTATTTGAATGTGTCAGAAAAATGTTGCCTATCAGTGTTTCGAAATGAAATACGGCAACTAAGTTTTGATATGTCACATGCGAGTCAGTAAAATAAGAAAGCTGGTGAAGGGTTTCAATTCTTCTGTAAAGAACTATAGTGCTGTGCAACTCAGCAAAAAAAAAAATCATTCAGTTTAACTCATGTACCTGATTTTTTTCTTCACTGTTCTAAAGGCACCATATTGGGTTCACTGAGTGAAAGCACACATTCAGTCATGAGAGATTATTATTACTGACCATTTAGTTTGTGCTACTTAGTGGTCACTGCGACAAAAATATTCAATTCTTGTGCAATTTTAACTGCGAATTGCACTACAGTTTGTCATGAACCCTCAAACCAATAACCCTAGCGGCCACTAGAGGTCCTTATTGAGTTACCTGACGTAACCCTGCACATATGATTCTAATGATAGTTACGAGCAGCCCAAGCATCCACTGAGCTCTTTAAAAGGAAGAATCTCACAACAGGCAGGCTGTGGATTTTAAATCAGCATTTGCAGTTGTTCTTGCCTGAGAAGAAGTTTTTGCCCTCTATATCTCCCTATTGTTCCAAGGCCTTGCTCCTTGAGTGCACCTGTGCAGTGCCCTTCTAGTCCTCGGTGGCAAAATTGTGGTCAAAAACTGAGAATTCTTTTCTCGAGGGCTTTGCTGGCATTTAACAATCTTATTAAATGTTATACTTACCTGCAGCTTTTGTAAGACGAGTGCCCAGCTGTACATGAAATTAGATTTAAAAAAAAAAAAAAAAAGCGGACATTGTGCAGCTTTCAGATAGACTCTACCACCCCTAACCAAAATATCAGAGTCATTCAGTATATGTTGTCTTCTCTGTGTCCCACTGTTGATACTGAGCCATTGCGAAGGAGGGGGAAACAGCTGAAGCTGTTCACCTATGCAGCTGGATAAGCTGCACCACTGTATTAACCGTATAAAAATGCTCATGCATCTCTTTAAAACTTCAAGTAGAATTTGCAGATTTTGCATGGTAGGAGACTCCAGATGTCACAGTAAAATGTTTCAACAGACAGTGCATGGTATTATGAGTACATTCTGTTAATTATTTACTCATATTTCAGTAGGCAGCATACATTTAAAATTACCAAAGCTTTTTCATCAGTCAGAATTTTGCACCCCATATATATATATATATATATATATATATATATATATATCTCAGGATGTTGATAAATACCTGTTATTATCATAATTGTTACTAACAAAATAGATTTGGTTTAAGTGATGTGGAATTCTAGTACCTGCTGGACGGAGAACAGTTGACAGTTGGATGATGATCAACACAATGAGTCAGTTTTGGAGTAACTTTATACAGGTGGAATGTTTCAAAGTCTTATCCTCCTTTTGCATAAAGATCTCTTGCATACTAATGCTTACATATCTATCAAATGCACAGTGAGACGTAAATTTCTGTTCCCTGATGCACGTTATTACATTTATTAAAGTATGCAAAGGGTCACGTGGTGGCAAAGAGGCTAAAGCTGCCTCCTCCTACCTAACAAGGTACTTAACTGCTCCACCAAAAAAACTCTGATACATAAAAAGGCAAAAATAAATTTAATTTTTTAATATTATATACAGTACAAACCAAGGTAGTAATATAAGGAAAAGGATGCAGTACTTGTTGAAATATATTGAGCTGTACAGAAATCCAGGGAATTATGCTAAGGCATAATTTTAGAAGCCAGACTGAGTCTTAATCTGATGTGAGGTTATCCACATGTCCAGTATTTAGTGCATTTTGACACTGGAGCCTTTCAGCTCAGCACTGATGCAAATGCTCTAGAGTAAGCTCAGTGGTAACATATCCAATGCAGAAAATGACAAGAAATAAGAGGTGTTCATCTCTGTGTGATTTTATGCCGGAATGTAAATTGTAGTGAGTCCAGTTCTCTAGAGGGAAGGAAATACTGGTGAATTTGCTATACAGGAAGATGAAGGTGATCTGTTAGAAGTCTCAGTCCTCACTTGTGTTTGTTTCAAATTCTTATTCACTTTAACTACAAAACACAGGTACCACTGCTCTCTTTGCCCTCTCTTAAGTCTATGTAACTACTCAGTTATTTCTCATACTTAGCCTTTATTCTGTCATTTCAAGGTTTTTTTTTCCTCAACATTTTTTGCTGAATTTCAGTAACCCTGCAGTAAACAGGGGCATATAGCGAGTTGTTCAGTATCGAAATAACTTTTGAGGTAAATGCTTAAGCCAAGAACACTTCGCAAAATAATATAAAACATGTATATCCACAAACCGTAAGTTTAATTTGTGTTAAGCAAAACACACACACAGATGAACACAAACATAATCTGTCAGAACTTCCCCCGGCATATTCCTATGTTACTTAAGTGCATTTTCTTTATTATTTTGTAAAATTTATCTGCAAAGTGAAATCGACCTGCATTTTGGCCTCTTGCTATTACTTGAAAGCAAAATCAAATAGAAACACAGTGCTGCTATTTGTGGGGAGGCTGCTTCATGGAGCTGTGCAGGTTGGTTTTGACTGATACTGTGAGAAAAGTCGGGAGCTTTTAGCAGAAGCAATAAATGAATACAGGTGCACACAGAATGCTGTTTGTCATTTGCCCCCCGCAGAAACCACATGCAGCCACTAAGCATCCCGTGAGGCCTAGCATGCGATAGAACCACTTGCTCCCTACAAACACACAGGAGTGCATCATGGCACAGCGCAGCGGATGTGCTGACACTGTTCTTGCTTTTGGATTTGCACCCAGTTGTAGTGATGAAACCACTGTTGTATGACACAAAAACACATATGTGAAAATGCAGTGCTTCTATGTACATGAACAGTGGAGGAAGTACCCAGAGCAAACATGAGTTTTGCTACACATGCCAACCAACCTGGCAGTCACCATCACTATTGTGTAAATCGTGTGATTTTGGTTTGATTAAAAATACTGATTTATAATTAGAAAAAAAAAACATTTTCAAAGTGAGGACTTGGCTTTGTTTGATATCAGAATGTGGTTTTCCCTGAAACCCCATTCCCCTTTTGCATGTAGTGTCATATGCAGGGGCAGGGTGTAAAAACTGTACTACGTGCTGTGAGTAAAGATATTTTGAACGATATCCTACTGTAGTACGTGAATGAGTTTGTAGAATGTGAACGAGACCTACACTTGTTAGTTGTCTGTTTGTTCACAGAATGACTGGTAAAAAGCTCGATATAATGAATAAGTATGCGACATGTCAAGCTTTGTTATGCTTAATGTTTTTCTTGAATTGTTTCATCAGATTTAAAAGGTAGCTGCGCATTTAAAATGTCGACAACTGCCAAATTATTGTGAGTGCACAGATCTCCCCATTTTGTTTACCTGGAGAGCAGGTAAACAAAGAGCAGGTCTACATGGGAGCATGAGAATCTTGGCATTTCAGCCTTAAGTCATTACCAGAAGGGATCCAACACTGGCTGTTAGGTGCCACTGAGTCAGTGTTAATGTTTGGCGGTCACATAAAAACTTACAAACTTCTGTCCTCAACTTGCCTCCTTATTGTTGAAAGGGGTGTGTCCTTTGTCACTATGATCAAATCCACACAATTACTTTCTTCAATTTTTCTAAGCGTTACAGTCTTTTCCAGAGAATCTGCTGATGCACTCAAAGTACTTTAACCTCAGTCTCAAAAAGAAAACACACAGCAAGCTGCATTATCTTGGTGACTCCTGCAATATCACAGTGATGTACAGCATGCAAAAACCACATGGAAAAAATGGCACAGACACATTCTGGAAAATCTAATTCATTCCTGTGTTAGGACATCTGCATCCCCACCTACCTCAAGGCCATGTTCTTGCATCCCATAGCATTAAGTGAGGGATACCAACCACTACTTAACTGTTAAGTTTAAGTGTTAAAAACCACTCATCTAGAGCCATACACACAGAGCAGGTTGGATGGTATGTGACAGATGGCTACTACAAGTACTGTATACTTTAAGTCTCTCCACAGCATTTTCATAGGGTTAAGATCTGGACATTCCATAACCCTTCATTTTTGACTGATGACTACATTCTCCCCAGATACTCTCTACTGTCTGGTATAATGTGGACTCCATTGTTGACTCAATGATGGTAAGCTGACCAGGCCCAGAGGCAGAAAAGCAGGCCCAAACAATAATGCTTCCACCACCATGCTTTACAGTTGGCATGAGGTTCTTTTGATCAAAGGCAGTTTTTTTGGGTTTTTACCAAACATGACATCTCACATTGTGGCCAAACAGCTCTACCTTTGTCTCATCTTTCCAAAGCACATTGGTAGTCCTGGTCTTCTCCTACATGATGTCTGACAGTGTCAAAATTCTGCAGTGTCTTTCAGATGGTTGACTCGGGCACATTAACATTGAAGTTATACTTGGGTTCTTTGAGATTTCCTACAGCGTCTTATGGTCAACTCTTGGGCTGAACTTTGACAATCTGGCCTAGGTAGTTTAGCGGCTTGAAATATTCTCCATTTCTGGATGATCATTCTGACACTGGGATGAGTGACAACAAATTGCTTACAAACAGCTTTAAAACCCTTCCCTGTTTCATAGGGGTTAAAAATGTTCCAAGGTCCTCAGAGAGCAGAGCTACTTTGATCTTGGCATGATGCAGGCAGATCAAACCCTGGTTTTCTGATTTTTATATAAGGCAGTGGCATCATGAGGCAAGTTACTCTCCAATGATGTTCTAGTCATTTGCACTTGTTTCGGTCCACCTGATTCTACAAATAGGCATTTCATGCAGTGATATAGGTGGCGTGTACTTCCTTCTTCCACACAAAGAAAATTCGCATTTATGTAAAAGCACAGATGAGTGCAAGATGTGATTTTTGTTTTTTAAACTTTGATCACTTATCTATTAATATTGTTAGAATGACAATCGCATATTCTTTTGTCAAAATACATGCAAAAACATATGCCTTGTCATGTGGTGTACTTTTTCTCACCGCTATTGTTATTTGGGTTTCTGTATGAGTAAAAAGTAGGAACTTTTTTGTAATGTTACTGGGGAAAAGGCATTTTCCTGTTTTGAAAGATCTAAAGAACTTGACTTCAGGACATGAATGCTGTATTTATTAACATCTGAAAGTCATCTTCAAAGTATTTGGAATTTCAGCCCACCCTGCTGAAACAGCAGGATTTTTAAAACGATTCACATAACCACTTATTCAGAGATACAGAATAGAGTGCAGAACTGTGCTACCTGCTACTGGTCAGAGTTTACTTTCTACACTTAAATTTACATAACATTCAAATATTAATTAACCACATGTCAGCCAAAGTCAAATGTTACCATACAGGTTCATAAAAAGTACACTAAAGATGAAGAATCTGCGTAAAAAAATGATACAACACCCAAGTAAAATTTATTTTATAGCTATGATCTTCAAATATTCTGAGATTTGTATTTTCATTAGTGGTCATTCTTCGTGGTCATTGCATGGGTAGCTGGTTTGTTTCTGGTGCTGATCAGAAAAAATTTTAACAGAACTTATTAGTATCCTTGAATCCTTTGAGTATTTGAATGACATTTTGCATTCTGAAAGTAAACTATGGAAATACATGTGAAAATGAACTAAATAAATAATACTGGACTTATTCAGCGTAAGCTCAAGAATAATAAATCGGTAGCAGAGACCTTTAATTTGCAAAGTCACAGCCTAAACTGCTGCACTGACCCAGATCTAAATATTTAAACACTGAACCACTTGAATGTATGTGAACCCCCAGTGTAATTCTGGAAACACGTTGTTCATTGAACTTGTTCATTCAAAAGTTCCTAGAGATAGATTTATGCACATATTCTAAATGTTTAAAGAAGGTGATGTATGTAATAGACCAAAAATGTATAATTCACAAAAAAGTAAACTTAAGTTTAACAGCTTTGTCAAAGAGGTAGCAGTGTGTAGGGCTGCAAATTCCAAAAGCCTATTTTGTTTTTACATAAGACTGACATAGATACATACTACTTTCAGGGTTTGTACACGTTCAAACAGCACTGTAGATGAATCCTCAGAACTTTACTGTTTGGTAACTCCAAGTGAGCATGAGAACATTAGTGTCTTGTGAAAAGAGGAAGCAACCAGCAAATAAAAATGTCCTATGTTTAAAAAATGTTATGTCATGCTTGTAGTCACCAGAGCTAGAAATAGATGCTGACATTTGAGCAACAGAATAATTTAAAGCATGGATTTTTTTTAAAACCTGAACTCTCTTGAAAACAACAAGGAAGGATCATTTCATGGCACAGAGTTCAACATTCTTCTTCGACAACTTGGGTTTAATAAAAATCAGTTCATGGAAAAAATAATGTGTCAGCTCACTTACTTTGAGGCAGGATGATTTAACTGACCTCATAACAGGTCTTGTTTAGAATTAAAATGTTTTTTAGTCATATTCAGTTGGCATAGTACTTTTTGAAGACCTATGAGAATTAAGACTGTACTGTAAGGAAAGATGATATTTATAAGAACTTTGCTTGTTTGTGAGGATTCACCCACTGAAATGGTTTAATGGAATTTTGAGGAAAATCATGTCTAACAGGTTGCTCAGTGTCTCTACCATCAATACTATTTTAGTCTATTCATTACTAAAAAACCCTTTTGATAACCTTAATTGTGCCATATAAAATAGCATTATGTGTGACAATATAACACATCCTTAGTACATACAATTGACATACTTGAGTGCCCATTAAAATGGTTGTATTATATTAGAAATTAACTAATTATCTCTTTTCCACCAAAAGAAACAACATGAAGGGTTGAAACTGAAGAACATTCTAAAATGTTTTACTGACAGTCAACTATACTGCATTCGGTAAAATTCTTTTTTGTCCCATATCCTCAAATAAACTTTTGCTCCACTTAAACAGATGTTAATGAAACTGGCACTTGAGCTTAACTGGGAGACCTGTGGAGTCAGGTTAGCCCTGTTTATTTTGGCGATTAAGGTTTATGGTCAAAGCTGTGACAAGGTTACTTACAGTTACAAAAGATTCCTCTCAATTAAAACTGGTTAAGATGCCTGGGTAGTACATCATATTACCATTAAAAATACCTTTCAAAGCCAAAATCCCATGGATTAGGCAGTGTCCAGCATGCTAAGAGCAGAAACCTCTTACTACACAAGGAGTCTAGTAGGGTCTCTGTCCAGCAACACAGGTGACATGGAGTCAGAGAGCCATAGTTTTAAAACTGGTATGAAAGCCCAGTTTGGTACTGCTAAATATACCATGATTGATAATATTGTATGCATACCGGCTCTAAAAATAGTGCATGGCCTCGGGTTAAGTCAATCTCCATTGGGTCCTGTCTTGCAATTCATGTAGGGAAAAATGTGGGAAGAAAAAGAACAGTGGTGGATCCAGTGCTCTGAGTCAAACTAGACAGACAGCATCAAGCATTCCTCTCCCATGGCGGGATATACTCAAGACCCAGGTGGGCAAAGATCTCCTCTTCTGAACTGGCACGCAGGTACTGCTTCTGTAGGAGAGGCATAAAAGTAGAAAGGAGCGCCTTAGGATAAAAAAAAGTAACAAAAGTAGTAATAGATTCAACTGTGTGTGATTGTATATTCATCTGTGTCTGCAAAATAGCTCACAAAGCTCAGATCTGGCACTTTCAGGCAGTATTTATGCTTATATCAGCCACTGACTATTGTTAATCCCCCTATTATTTTCAAATGTCCCTCAGGTCATCTATATTGTAGTGTTTTACCATTCCATATGCATGAAACAATGTAAAAAAAAAAAAGCAGCAGTAGAAGACAAACAATATTTATGTTTCAGTTATTGAATTTTTGGTGAGCCTCATTCTCAGTTTTTCTTGGGAAGCTTCATAGATTTAATTAACTTACAGAGGGCATCATTTTGGCTTTTAAGATCATCAGATAATGTTGTTAGTTGTACCAACTTATGCCCCTTACATGCCCATAAATTATAACATGCAACAGCAAATAAATCCATAATTCAGTTTCCTGTCTACCTATCAATAGAACTTTAACTTTTGGAGAAAATAAAGGCTTTTAACAAACCTCATAAGTGTGTGATACATTCTGAGTAATCAAGCATGAACACAAAAGAAAATTGCATCTGCTTTTACAGAAACACAACTAGTTGATTTAGCCACCTGTTTACTCGCTTGATGATAGGTTTGTTATTCCATCCCCCCTTAAAAACCAGTTTTTCTTCTCTGGTTTGGTGGTTTAATGTTGGTGTGTGCAGGTGTGTTGCTCTCAAACGATCTTCAGAGCCAGTTCCCTCATGCTGTCATTTCATAAGCATCAGCAGGATGTTTGTTAACTTTTGTCAGCACGATTTGGGATATCACCCATAGGCAAATGCTGAGTACAGCACATGGTGGAAAGTGTTACAACAAGTCACCGCAAATGAAAAGCTGAGCTGCTGGAATACATACGCATATCTATAAAGCTTCGTGACTTCACAGAAGTAAACCCTGGTCTGTGTGATATTTTCTAAGTAAGTTCTACTCAGTTTCCTTGGTTGCATATATTCACACATAACCTGAATACACAATTAAGATAATTACACGTTTCTATTTTATACAACTCATGACAATAGATGAGTTTTACTTTCACAGCAATCATAAGATCTTCAGCATAATTCCATCCTGAGGAAAGGGCCCTCAGAACGTGTATGTGTGTATGAGTCTCTGTGTGTGCACAGGGCTGAATTTTCACATAGGCTGATTTCCTGGCCCCATTACTCACCCGTTTAGTGTCATACAGTGCATGGCTGTTCAGTGACATGCCCTTCTCCTGTGCTGCCCACCTCCGTAAGTCCCGTTCAAACAGCTGCAGGTACAGAAAAAGGAGGGTTAGAGTTTCCTCACCACCTGACCATACCTGACCATAATGGGGAGTGACAATGAAGGCAGGAATGACTGAATGGGGTAGGATGCCCCAAATGAACAGATTATGACTGGATGAGAGGAGCAGAGCTAAGGGATGATACCAATATGGTTACCACGGGATGGGGAAGAGGACAGAGAAAGAAACCCAGATTGCTTCCCAGGCTGGATGGAGCATGTACTGCTTGTCACAAGAAAAACAGTAGAAAGATAAAACGGATTCCAAGAATCTGGGAAAAGGCATCAGGAAAAGTATAAGCGCACGACAGAGTCACACAGTGAATCCCCAGGAATAAAGAACACCATGGGAGGCCCAGGCACAGTGACATAACAGTTTAGTTAAGCAATAAGCACATGACCCTGGGGGGTCCATGGTGCTAGCTAGATGTGGTTATGTGCTGTAGTTGGAGGGAGCTATTACAAATGAAGGGCAGTGACCAGCACTTAGATGTTAAATGATGACATTTAAGCCAGTACCACACTCTCTCCCTTTTCCTCACAGTGCCAAGCCAAATCAACTTAAATTTAAACTTTATACATGCTGCCTTTTCTGCCTATGAAATATTTACCTCTAAACCATGACTATAACAGTGTACAAATGTGAAAAGAGATTTATATTACTTATAGTCTACTTCAAGTGTGGTTTCTGGGTAAGAGTTGTACTGCTGTATTGACACATTACTATTGTCTGAAATTGAACTGAAAGTCTATCAGAAAAATACAAGTGTTTAGTGAAATGCAGAATCCTTTTTAAGCCACCTCTGTCAATGAGTCCTTTTTATAGCCATACAGTGACATAATCATTGGCAGTTTAAGGTCATCGAGAAGACCGGTGCCTCAATTGGAGGAAATAGAAAATGTACAAAGATAAATAAGGTAATGTGGTACCTGAGATCCGGTCCAGCCAAGCAAGGCGAATGCAAGTTGACTAAAGGGCACAACAACAATGTCAACCCTCACAGCCTTCCAGCTTGGAGACTCCCCACTCTGGTTTGACTTCTCACTGGCAGCCCATGGACACTCCAGCTTGAAGACAGAGAAGCACCTCTCAAAGCGGTCCATGTTGCTTGAAGGGCGGGCTGGCCATTCTTTAGCCTCCAAGTACGAGTTCTTATTGATCTTCTGGTAAAGCAACAAGTCCTTATAGGGGCAAGACACAAAGTGTACACAGCTTTTTCCCCATTTATAAAATTAAAACACATAGTATAGCCCAACACCCAACCTTACCCGAGCCTCCAGCCAGCCCATTACTTTGGGCAGCAGCCCTTCCTCCCGACCCTCCTCAGGGTGTGTGACGAGGAAGTCCACATCATGACCAGTTTTCTTCCCCCTGTGGTTGCAGACCAAGATAAGCTACATGGAATAATTCAGAGTGTCAACAGCAGGCTCGAGTGAATTTTTCTGTTGTTGCTAAGCTGACATCAAAAATATCAGCTTATACTTTTCATCGCCATGTACAAAGGGATACCCTACTGCAGCATTGCATTTACTTAACTGCCATCCTACCTACTGCCCCAAGGCTACAAGTAAATGCAGGTAGCATGCTGCTAAAATTTCTCTGTAAAAATAGTTATTTAAATCAGGCAAATGTTTGAGACATAATGCCTTAGTGACAGAAGAAACAAGGGTGCTCAAACCAAAACTCTTCTTCTGTGTTTTGATAAGTGCTTTGTTAAAATAAAACTGAACTTCAAGGTGTTTTTCCACTGACTGTACCTTCTGAATCCACCTGTTAGAGTAATCTCTGCCCCTGGGAGTAGAGCATG
This sequence comes from Arapaima gigas, assembly GCA_900497675.1. Taxonomy (NCBI): domain Eukaryota; kingdom Metazoa; phylum Chordata; class Actinopteri; order Osteoglossiformes; family Osteoglossidae; genus Arapaima; species Arapaima gigas. The sequence goes on from UFQX01000048.1 coordinate 741,029, forward strand.
GACAGCCTTCTCCACAATCTGGCCAATAGTCCTTGCTTCTGCTTCAGTGACGGGCATGTTGAGGTGGTCATAGTATTTCACACCTAAAAGGGTGAAAATTCAAGGACTGAACAACAGAGCATGAAAGGCCACAGTGACTTGGTAATAAAGGTTCCATGTATATGGAGTACATGGCATGAATTTTCAACACTTAAGACAGAAGAGATGGACACCTCTGGTAATGTTGAGATTTCATGGTTTGTGTAAAATATCTTCACCTCGCAATGGTGTGGAAAAAAAACTGACTTTTTAAAAGGATTTCCTATAATTTGTTAAAAAAGGATGCCAGTATCTTCTATATGGCTCGGTACAAGCTGTGTGTCACCATTTTCCATACATTGCCAAGGCTTAAAAACACACACAGCACTTATTGAAAAAGAAGATGCAAGTAGATAGCAAAAATGTATGCAAGGTTGAACTTTGAAGAAAAGCAATGATTGGCCCTTTAAAATATCTGTTACATCAATGAGGAACCACACCTGTTTGTTGCTCTCGGTTCAACTTCAGATCTGCGGTCACAAGATCAGCAAGATCCTGTATTCCCTCTCGGTACCATCGCTCTGCAGTTTTTACCCCAACACCAAAAATCCCAGTCAGTGCCTAGTAGAAATGGGCACAAAATGTGAAATTATGCTATACAAAAGCGAGGGTCTGTAGGCAAAGGATGACAAGTATAAGAATGCATTTTGGCTAAAAACCTTCATTGCCTGGTACTTCTCAGACTGACGTGTCATCTCCACCTCACTTGACCCACCATGTTCCAGTATATCCTTGACAAAGAGAAACAAAAGTGTTCCAAAAATAACAATGACATATGTATGGTTATATGCATACCATTAGCTCAGTGGTTTTTAACTTTTTTAGTAATGGTACACTGAAAAGTCATATATACCATTCTGTGGCACTCCTAAGTCAGTTTTGCCTTGTAGCATTTTCCCCAGGAACACAGGCTTAGTCAGTACTGTACAAATGGTAATAAAGTAACTCCTTAGATCTCAAGGACACAGTAGACATATCAAAATGAAAACCAGTGGCATGTTCTACAGCAGGCAACTATAATCAAAGAAACAAATCTAAAGCAGACTGTGGCTTAATCATTAATTATGTACATGTACTAGTATAAAATAAAGGATACCTATTCAAAAAATGATTTCATATCTTCATCTGTAGAAAAAAATATGATGATATTTAGGACAATCAAACCAAGGTGCAAGTAGCACCAAGTAGCACCTCTGGCTACTGTTAGTGGTATCCTGGTTGAAAACCACTGCATTAGCTGTAAAGCAGAACAGACAGGGTTCGTTGAATTGTCACACCTTGATAACCCTTTGTGAATGCTCCCCCAAACATGGTAGGCCCTGGAGGTCCTCCATCTGCCGTACAGGCCTTGGCAGGGCTTTCAGGACTGAGGCCGCCCTCTTGAATGCAACATTTCTCCCTTCATTTGCACACAACTCTGCATTTTCTGCCAGTAGTAACAGAGCGTCCTGAGCAAAACGAAAAACAGAAAAGCAAGACATCATTCACAGACCCATTAGTACAAATGAATTCCAGTTTGCATACAGTGCAGATAACCTGGATTGCTAGATGTGTCCATGAGAATCCGTTGTAGCAAATTAGAAAGGTACCAGAAGTTCAGAATGTATCCCTGCTAATGTTACTTCAGAATCTGTTCTATGGAATTACTTTGTCTCTACTGTTTTAGCTACTGTTTTCAGAAGGTATAGCAGGCCAATATATACTTTATGCTGTAAAAAAATAAGTTTTGAAAACAATTGTACAGTAACACTACCTGTTCAGTAAGAAAAAATTTCAGAAAAGCAAAATGAAAGTTGTGCATTGTGGAAGAAGTGTACACTTACAGTGAAAATTGTGTTATGATGCTCTAATGGTGTCTTCCTCTGACAAGCATAGGCCCCCATTGTGTGCACAACAGTGCCTGCACTGGGTTCTATGTTCACCTAAGAAATACCATCACATTTCATGCAAAACAGGTAAATTAATGCATTTAAATGTAAGACATTTGTTTAAACAGTGTTGACGGTATCAAGCAGAGGTGGACTTGAAAATATTTTTTGTCATTCTAATGGCGAGATCTATTTTAATTAAAAGCTTGTGAATTCTGTGAAATCCACGATAGCAAGGAAGTTCATTAAGTGTTAGTGGCAACAGAGAACAAAAAGAAAAGCAAAATGAACTGCACATACCCCCAACACATGCAGTTAATCTTTGTTTTACCTGTATCTCATGTCTTTTCTCAATGTTTACTGGATGGCCTGCTCCCATGCTCTCTGTGAACCAAGTGATATTCAGCAGGTGGACAGAGTTGTTGGTGCCTCCTTCAGTGACCTGGGTCTCCAGCCAGGCCTGCACCTCTTCTCCAGAGTTTCTCTCGGAAACAACATGTGTAACAGCCTGACTGGCTCATAAAGTTGGAGCGTGCAGCCAGTAAGCAAAGAAAAGTGAAAAGTTCATCACAATTTCCAAAAATCCTATCCAATCACTAATGATTCTGGACAATGAAAGACATCAGAATAAGCCAACTGATCTCTTATTTGATGCAACAGTACAACCCTGCAAGTTGTTAGGGCTCAGACAAATAAATCCAAATAGAACAGTTGCTGTTGCATTTGTTTACCATGTTTCACAATCTTTGAATGTTTATAACAAATACCTGTAGGAATCCTCTAACCAAAATCCTTTGCTTCTGGCTAACCTTGACAGGAATGCTCTACGGCTGGCCCCCATCCTCTTTTCAAGGAGAAAAATAACCACTTGGGGAAACTTGATGACTTCTGCATTATCCCTGCACGCTGTGACAACAGGGGTTCCCACCCTTCTCCGCTTCACAGGAACCATGAGAGCGCTGACACAGAATAGCTGAGTGTTTTACACACAGCACCTGTGAGGTTGCCGGTCTCCAGTGACCCACGCGCGTCAACCATTTGCGGAAGTCAACCGAAACCGCCTTCCGCCCCCGCGTAGCCCGAGCCAAAGATATGGTTCTCTCTCTGTTAGAGTAAAACCGACCGGGAAACAACCGTCGAACTGTTGTATTTTGGGCTGTAGCAGTAGCACCGTATAACAATGCTTACAGATCACACAAGCTGGCATTGAAATACCTTCCACTGCTCTTCGACTAGATCACGATAGGTTGTGCAAGGCTAATGTATTGTATAAAAGTATATCATCATATTTTGTTCACTTCCGGGCTGAATTATGTCTTAAACTTGGGTAACACTGAAGCGAAACCGATAGTTCTCAGGATAAATAATTTCTAGTTCCTGTTTTTAGTCGCTTTAGTCCAAAAAAAAGCGCCTGGAGGCTTTTGATTGGGTGGTTGCGTACAACAGCCTTCCAAGGGGGCGGCTCTGATTGGTCAAAAATTAGCTAGCTTTTGTAACATGATAAAACAGTATTGTACATACATTTTTACACAAAAAATATATGACAATGACTTAAATCTACCTAGCTTACGCCAAAAAAAGAAATAAGACATTTTTATTTAGTTCATCAGTAGTTTTTTAAAATAATTGAACATGTACAATACTATAAGAAAAATGCATAAGTATCAATAATTTGCGAGCTTTATTTACTTTATATATAGACATTTTATCACTATAGTCAAGCACCTTTTGTTTTTCGTGAGTATAAAAAGTTTCTTCAGAATGGTCAAAGCCCCTGTTTCAAACAGAAAAAAAAAAATAGTCATATGACCATAGCAAGTATTTCACACTTCCTCGAACTTGTCCGACCTCCCCTTTGAAGCACTGCGTGACTTCTGGCGTCCTTTTCTACTCGAGCTGTTTGTTTTCCACGAACAGCTCGGCTACTTCAGAGCTGGGCAGAAGCCGATGGTGGGTCTACAGGCGAGCGCGAGGCGGATGAGCGGCGCGTGGGGCTCGGCGGCGCTGCTCGCGCTGTCTACCTGTGTCCTGTGGGGCCAGGTGCGCCCGAAGCCCAGCAACATCGTGCTCATTCTAACTGACGACCAGGATGAGGTCCTTGGAGGAATGGTAGGAATGTTTCTGGAATAAGTGCTGAAAAACCACAGTAAAGTGCGCCTGGGACTTGTTTAAAAAGTTGTGTATTTAACGGTTTGAATTAACTACTTATTGTTGAATATTACTAAGCGGTTGTAAATATGGCTGAATGGGTTAACTTTGTTGCGTGTCGTGAGCCAGCTGTCTGAGGTTGATGTTGGCAAATGGATGATATGGCAGATGTTCGCACAGTGCTACACGTACCGGCTTACGGCGCAGGCAGGCCGCGGCTTCACAGCCCTGTCACTTTTCACCAGCACTGCCGGAGTCTGAAGGCGTGAAGCTGCGGTGCATATAAAGAGGCTAACTGACACGAAGCCATATTCCCTTCTGCGCTTGGTGTTGTTTAGGTAAACGGAGGAACACGTTTAGTGTTTTCAGAATAGAAGTAAAGATCAGAACTCTTCAATGAACATGAGCAATTACTGTTCTTTGTGGACTGCTGTTGTGAGCGACTGTCAGCAGACCAGTCCAATGAGGCTCTCTCTCTCTCTTACACACACACACACACACACACACACACACACACACACACACACACACTCTCTCTCTCTCACACTCTCACTCTGTCTCTCTGTCTCTCTCTCTCTCTCTCTCTCACACTCTCTCTCTCTCTCACACTCACACACACACACTCTCTCTCTCACACTCACACACACACACACACTCTCTCATACTCTCTCTCTCTCACACACTCACACACACACTCTCTGTCTCTCTCACTCTCTCTCTCTCTCACACTCTCACTCTGTCTCTCTGTCTCTCTCTCTCACACTCTCTCTCTCACACTCACACACACACACTCTCTCTCTCACACACACACACACACACTCTCTCATACTCTCTCTCACACACTCACACACACACTCTCTGTCTCTCTCACTCTCTCTCTCTCTCACACACACACACACACACACACACACTCTCTCATACTCTCTCTCTCTCACACACTCACACACACATTCTCTGTCTCTCTCACTCTCTCTCTCTCACACACACACACACACACACACACACTCTCTGTCTCTCTCACACTCTCTCTCTCTCTCTCTCTCTCTCTCACATACACACACTCTCTCTCTCACACACTCTCTCTCTCACACACTCACACACACACACACACACTCTCACACACTCTCTCTGTCTCTCTCTCTCTCACACACACACACAGATAGAACAGTGAAAGGGGGTGTCCCAGGTGGGCAGCATGAACAGCTCAGGACTTTCCCCATTTCATTATTTTTTGCGTGTCCTTTCATTTCCAAATATTGCCTGTCTTTGCCGACCGTGGACAGACAGAACTACCGTCTACTTTAACTTGTCTGTTAACTTAGTAGAAAGTTGAATTATTAGTTATTAATACACCAACTAAAAGAGCCGATTACTGCAGAGCAAAATAGATAAACCTCAAAATAAACAAGTAACAGACAAAAAACACACCTAAAATTGTATGTAAAAAAAAAAAAAAACAAAGCAAAACGATTTAAAATTGTGTCCAGTTATTAAGTAGTTAATTTTTATGTTTTTCATTTTTCTTAGACCCCTATAAAGAAGGCAAAATCCCTAATCGGTGATGCAGGTGCCTACTTTTCTAATGCTGTAAGTACCTGTGTGAAAGAATAGTTATTGTGTGTATAAGAATTCTATAAATATACTATAGAAGACAGTCTCAATTTTATGCCAGTTTTATATCTTTTTCTACTTTTGATTATTGAGTCCTGCCTTTTCAGGGTGTCCTGTTGATGGTTTCATTGCCAACTTTTTCTTGATTTTCTTTCTGTATCATTACGAATATGTTGATAATTATTTCTCCACCTATAAGTTTACATCTTTATACTTTAGAAATATTTACTGCTCTGTCTTGGAAACTCATTACAAAGGTTTATAGGTTTGTTTTGCATGATACGAAGAAAGTACTTCTGGTGCCACTACATATGTACACACAAACTAGTCAAGTACTTATTTATAGTCACATAATTTTTGCATCTTCTCTTGTATATGTCTGAGTGACAGTACGCCTATTTTCCTGGAATGACTTGAAACATTTTAAGCTTTGAAGCAACGAAAATAAGGAAGTGAATAATGCTCTCAGTAATTCCGTGGATTCAGACCTCTTTCCACCATTAAGTTCACAGTGACACCACTGTGCTGCCCCAGCCGCAGCAGCATCTTAACAGGAAAGTACCCCCACAATCACGAGGTGCGCAACAACTCGCTGAGTGGCAACTGCAGCAGTTCAGCCTGGCAGCAGGGCCCTGAGGCCCTGGCCTTCCCCGTATACCTCAGCAAGCAGCTATACCAGACCTTCTACGCAGGGAAGTACCTCAATCAGGTTCGTCTGTGTTTTAGTTTTTTATTCTTTGTCAGCTGGCATATCCGATTATTTTGTATTCAGCTTCTCTAAGAATACCAGTATGTGCTCTAAACACGCTGGAAAATACATTCTTTCCATGATTTACACACCTAATTGGTTCCTGAAAAGGCCACATTGTGTATAAACACATAAATTGAAACAGCCATTTCCATTTTATTCTAATAGGGAAAATTATTATAATGCATATATGTACACTGTCACGGTACCGTTTAAAAGGATTCTCCGCTGCAACGCAATTGAAACAAATAAAACACTCTTAACAACCAGTCATACATACTGCTTTCTTGTACAAATAAAAGCCCTAGAACTCTATTCTCCTGGCCAGTGATAACTTAGTACTTACTTAGCACTAAATATTACTGTGTTCACCAATGTAGCACAACACTAAATAGATACTACCACATATATGAGGCAAGTATGAAATTTTTTCCTTCTTTTTTTGGTTGGAGCACATTGTATCCACCAGATCAGCATGTAAATCAAAAAATGGTATTAAAAATCAAATCACATTCTAGTGTAAACACATTGTGTGAGTGCATAAATCAAGGTATAACTTTATGTTTATTTAATCTGCAGATTTAATCTGATTCTTTTAGGGATTATGCAGATTTATTTGGCAATGCTACTAGTTTAACAGTTCAGAAAACCTTTTTTGCTCTGATCAAGAGAATGTACCTCAAATTTTATATCTGTTATTTATGTAAATAGCTGCATTTATTTTTTGTTGTAGTTAATGCATGGATAAATATAATACATTTTGTTGCTAATGATGAACTACCTAGTCCACTACATGTGCTTGTGTACTGTCTTCTCTCATGAACTTCCAGTAATTTTTTTTTTTTCTCTCCTCAGTATGGCAAGAAGGAGTCTGGAGGAGTGAGTCATGTCCCTCCAGGTTGGGACCAGTGGCATGCATTGGTTAGTCCACCCTGTGCAAAATCACCAAACCACAGTTTATGCTAAGCACACATTCACTTTCAAAATTGATTGCCACATTAGAAGCATGCTTCATCTTGTATGCCAACCTGCTTTTAATTACTTAAAGGTTAGATCCTCATAAATTTAATGTTCTTCATTTTAAAAATTGCAGCTACCATGCTCATACACTTTTGTAAGACATGGTGTGTATATATAAGTCAAACATACTAATTGATACTGCAGTAGTTTTTGTGGTTTCTTCACAATTTTCCAGATCTGTAGTCACACAAAAGCAGGCTAGACTAGAAAGCTTAATATAGCAGACAGAGTATTATTGAGACATGGATTTGTAAATCAAAGCTTTTCATTCAATCCCAATGAAGAGTCCCAGTTGAAAAAACTTACTTAATTTCTGCAGTCAAAAGTAATGGGAAAGCTGCAAGGCACTTATTTAGTGTCAACTAAATGTTATGTTAAAGGTAAACATTGTTGAGCTATGAACTTAATCTTTATCTTTCCTTTTTTCTTAACTGAATTAATGACAGAATTGGTAAGAATTTTATCATATCTACAGGTGGGGAACTCCGAGTATTACAACTACTCACTCTCTGTGAATGGCAAAGAGGAGAAACACGGCGATCAGTATGACAAGGATTACCTCACAGACCTCATTGTAAGTGCTGCTCTAGCTGCACATCATTGTGGTTTTAGTGTGCCATACAAAAACCTTTTTTAGACCACAAACTGTGATTGGCAACTACTTTTCAGATTTTATGGAAAAGCTGAATTTTAATGCTCAAAGACAAGCAACTAAAATATTTCTTATGAAGTATTGAGGCTAGTTTGTCACTAAGTAGCACTTTTGTCCCACGGTACCTTCCAGCACTTAACTTGGTCAGTTAGGCTTGTTTGGCTCATGTGATTGTGTGTTTATGGCAGTCAGTTCTCAGTAATTTGGAAAGAAATATGAGTTCCTCACAATTACTTTAGCCTGGCAAAAGGATTGCTCAATCCAATGCAAGAACCACTTGAACAGAACTTGCCTTTTGTACAGATTTTTTTTTTTTCCTCTAGAAGAATTATGATATTAGTATTGTGGGTCAGGGTTATGGTTACTACTGCTGTAAACCACACCATCGACAGCCTGTGTAGTTAATCAGCCACACTGTCAAATGTTGACTTTGTAGATTTTGCTTGCTTTTATCTTCATGCCATTGTTATCACTCTACTCAACTCTGTGCTCGGTTGGGGGTACAGATTTATAAGTGAGCTATTCAAGCCCTGCAGTGTACAGAAAGGACTCTTCAGCAGTGCTGGTGTCTGCCCTTTCTGTGTGGATTACCCTTATCAGGCAGATTCCAAATGCTCATGTGGTTTTAAAATTAATAGGAAACTTTGTTTTTAGGTCAACAGGTCAGTCCAGTTCTTGGATGGGAGAAGCCCCCAACGACCATTTTTCATTATGCTCGCCCCACCAGCTCCTCATTCCCCCTACATTGCAGCCCCGCAGTACCAGAACTCCTTTGGCAACGTGAAAGCACCCCGAGATGGAAGCTTCAACAAACCTGGAGGAAAGGTAGCTAGAAGGGTGTGGGGATTTATACTTTTTATTGTACTTTGTGAAAGAAACCTAAACTCGGTATGGAAGTAAGTTTATGCTGCCAAGGCCAGGGTGTGGGGTAGAGCAGTGAAGCAGTTAGTCCACTGTTTTATTAATGTAACCTTTTTCTGTGACCTAAAGGATAGGAGTGCCTCATGCACCCAAGCTGCTTCAGTGCTGTTAGTATAGTCTATTCTCGATTTCCCAGACTCTGTGGGGTGTGGAGGTGTCCAGATATGGTGAAAATCCCAAAAACAGAAAGCATTGCTTTAAGTTAAATGTTTTTTACTACTCTGCTTTATACTGCACTTTAATAACTTGTGATGTGTATTGAACTTGTAATGTTTCTAATAAAATGAAGTCAGTACTGTGATTAAGACATACATGCATACAGTACATTGAATTATATGCACAAAACAGCAAAGAGCCCATACTCTTATCGATACAGACCAATCGGAATGCTGCTGCAACGGGACTAGCTGGTGCTTTGCTGCCTTCAGTATTTTATGCATTAATGAAGTTGTTTTCCTTTACATTACACTTTAAAATGGGCTTTTTCAGTATTTATGAATTTTCTGCTTTACTCTTCCGGAATATTTTTTGCAATTTCCCATAACACTAACCAGCCTAAAGTGGTTGCTGATAATGGATGGATGGATAGAAAATTTTTGCAACTGCCTGTAAAATCTGAAATCTGGAAAACTGAGGATACACTATCAATTAGCAGGTATCGTACTCATCCGCCTGATCTAAAAAACCACAAGACTTGGAGCTTCCCTTCCTTTATGCTTCTGTTTTGGTTTTCCAGACAAAGCATTGGCTCCTACGGCAACCCACCAACCCGATGACCAACAGCTCCATTGAGTTCCTGGACAACGCATTTCGCAAAAGGTTCTAATAAGGCCCCTATGCTAGATAAAGTTGTGGGGTGATTATGGAGCTAGATTAACAGAACTTCAAGGTTCATATAAGAGGAGGAAAACTTGTATTTTATTTTTGAACACAGTACTTATTATTTATCATTGTTTTGTTTTAATACTGATCCAAATGTGTTTACAGTCATTCACTGGGATACAGCCATTCAATTACAAGAATTTGACTTTGAGTTTCATTTAATAACACTAGTTCAACTTTTGAGGACAGAATTTTGAACTGATGTGCCTTTCAACTGCTGACCAGCGTGAGACGTTTATACTTTTTTTCATTTCACATTTACATTTCATTTAGCAGACTTCAAAACAGTTTATAGTAATTATCTAAAATTTTGCTGACACTTTTGTCCAAGGTAATTTACAATGATAGATACACAGCACTAAAACATCCTACGATCATTCACACGTTTAAATAGAACAGAATTGTATCCCATACACTGCAGCAAATTTAGAGTGGCCAATCCTGAAAAACATGTCTTTGGACTATATGAGGAAACCCGTGCAAACATGAGGAGACGCGGGGATTTATTTTTAAGGGAATAAAGATACACATATATTTCTTCTTTGTTTTTGTTTTTTATATTTTTTTATATTATAAATAATTACATTACATTTTTATACAGATGTTTAGCATTATATGTTTTTAGGAAATGTTTAGAATAATATATTTATTTTTGTATAAGTGCAAGTTTTATTGTACAATAACATTCACATATGTGGTAACATACATAGTGTTGGCTTTACATTAGATTTAAAATACATACCTTCACTATAGGCAATTTAGAGTCATCAGTACCGTGAAACATGTTTTTGGACTATTGCAGGAGTCTCATGCATTAAGGGTACAGTACATAATAGGTATAAAATACCTGAATGAGTGCAGGCAGACAGCAGTACAGCTGTAATTCACAAGTTGATACTGCCTTGTTATGTTTTGCTATTGAACTATTCTTAACTGTCAAACTATTTGTGTATTTTTTAAGTGATATTTTGATATAAATGTGTATTGTTTTTGCTGCTTAGGAATGTATCAAAACTTTTTTACCATTGAAACTAATAGTAGTTACATCTTCAGCTTATGAGACTTCATGTTTACAAAGGGTTTCTCAGGAGTTTCTCAGGAGTGCATTTTGATTGAAAGGCAGTGGAAGACTGGGTAAAAGTGCTACAAGTTTAACTGAAAATAACTGCATGTTAAAAAGTAGATAAATGTTAAGGTTTTCAGCTCATTTAATTTCAAAGCCAAGTTCTGTGGTTCAGATGTTTGTTTGCAATCAAATCGAATGTTTTTTTTTCTTTTCCAAAGTTCATGCTCCAGGGTCAACCTTGCTCAACAGTATAGGCAATGACTTTATAAATTTCTACTGGTTTGTAGATTTGTATGCTTTTCTTAGAGTTATTCAAATTAAGAATACTACTACATCAAGGCCGCTCAAGGGCCTTGAACAAAAACTTTTGGGTTAAAAGAGTATTTCTTCAACCACTTGCACTACATGCTGGCATAAACCACTGAAATGCTGAGTAGAAAACAAATGCTGATTTAGCTTGATCTCTGACAATGGTCCTTCTATCCTGTCTGGCAGGTGGCAGACATTGCTGTCAGTGGATGACCTGGTGGAGAAACTGGTGAAGAAGCTGGAAGATGTGAAAGAGCTGAACAACACCTATGTCTTCTTCACCTCTGACCATGGTTATCATACTGGTGGGTGTATTCAGAGGCGTAGTTTGGAATTCTGGGCCCCCAAAAGAATATTGCTCTGCCCCACTTTAAATTGCATAAATTAAATTTTTTGTGGGCTCTTCAGGTAGAGGTGCCTAGAATGATTGCCACATTTCATCCCACTGCTGTAGAATTGGGATGAAAGATATAGACTTACCTGTGGTCCCCAGGAAAATAACAAGGTGTGTAAATGAGTAAAATAGTAGGTCTCTGTGAACAAAAGCATCAACAGAGCAACAAAATGAAAACATTGAGTACTCTGTAGATCACTGAACAGTGGGGGGTTAGCTGTGTCTTCCTCTTGACTCTTCTACTTTTAAATTTGTATGTTCTTCACTGTTTTTTCATCTGGTTGTTGAAGTTTTGTAAACATGCTTTGATTTTGGTGCTGATAAATGAAATTGTCTTATTTATAAAGCATTTTCTTGGCAGGTCTGCAGTGTTCTGATTCAGTGTCCTGAATCGAGTTACATTTAAATGGAGGTACACTGAAAATGGTTCCTCCCTCTTTATAGGTCAATTCTCATTGCCCATTGACAAACGACAGCTGTATGAGTTTGACATCCGGGTGCCACTCATGGTGCGGGGGCCTGGCGTCAAGCCTAACCAGATCGTACAGGTGAAAATTGCACCTTGATAACCAATCAGTGTTTGGTTACAAACAGCACAAATGCCCCATTCAGATTTTTTTACCCAAATCAAGACCATTTGAGTTTATCTTATGCATTATTATTCACAAGCAGAAGTGTAGAAGATCTTCAGTCACAGTTCTCATGGGCATTTGTCTTTAAAAATGATACATGTATTGTGGTTTAATATCTGTTTGGGTCAACATAGATAAGCTTGGTATGAGTTAACAGTGATTACTGCCTCTTGAAATGGCAAGGGGTTGGTTTGGAGAAAGTTAGCACTCCGCACTTTTACATGGTGTTAGTCAGGGGTCACAAACTTTTTTTGGCTAAGGGCCACAGTCGTCATTGTTAACTGGTCTAAGAACTGAACATGCAAAAATCACAGTGACATACTTAATCTTAAATGTCTAAATTGAAAAATCATCATATTTTGGTGTTTGTATGTGTGAAACTTTTGTCATATGATTCAATAGAAATTGTAGCATTTATGGTAAGTATAGCATATATTCGTCATCTTAAAATATGCTTGCAGGCCACATTGAATGAAACAGCAGGCTACATGTTGGACAACCCTTATTGAAATGAAGGTCATTGCCTACAGTGTTGAGCAAGGTTAACCCTGGAGCATGAACTGTGGGAAAGAGAAAAATCATTTGATTTGATTGCAACATCTGAACCATAGAACTTGGCTTTGAAAATAAACATACAGATTTTCCTTGTGCTCTTCAGCAAGTCATAGTTTGATGAGAAATAATTCCAATTCATCTTTTTAATGTGTTTGAGGCTCCTGTGCTGAACATTGACCTGGGCCCCACTTTTCTGGACATTGCGGGAGTCAACCTGTCCCAGGTGAACATGGACGGACAGAGCTTTCTTCCCCAGATGGTAGGTGCTGTTAGACAGGTTGTGCCTGAGCTACAGGTACAATGGGCAGAATAGGCCACTCTTCATATGTTGCATATTTCTGTATCACATGTTTGCAGAATTGTAAACATAAGTGAGGTGTGTCTGTGTGTGTGTTATACTGGGATGGAATTCATAACCTCTCCAATCCCTCCACTCAGGCACCCTCCTTGCGTAATGGCACATCTCGCCCCTATTTCCTGGTGGAATACAACGGAGAGGGCTACACTGGTGTCAACCCTGATTGCCCCAAGCTCGGTCCAGGCGTGTCTGTGAGTTCTGGGTCCCAGATCCTTTTTTCAACTGTTGCAAGAAGAATCAGTTGTAAAATGTAGCCCAGTTCATTTTTTTTCCAGTTACAGCATATTTATACAGTCTGCTTTCAACAAATTACCCAGGTATACCTTGTCAGGATGCAGATATTTGCTCTTTGGAACATCTGCTAAAAAATATTTTTTAAATATTCTGCAACACCTTAATATTTTAGACATTACCAGCTGTTGAAAATTTTTTTCTGTTAGTGTGCATTGCCCAGTGTAAAAATGTTTTTGTTTCAAATTTCAAATCAGAATAATTTCTGTATTGGAAAAATGTACTTTTTCCGCTACATCATTTCAAGGGTATCGAAATATTTAATCTAGAATGAACAAGTTGACTGAAATGAGTATAGAGTTGTGCTTTGGAGTTTTTAAAGATGATTTCCTGTCGTCTTCCTTTTGTCTTTACCATACAAACACATATGCTGAATGCTGGGTGTCCTCAGCAATGCTTTCCAGACTGTGTGTGTGAAGATGCCTTCAACAATACATATGCCTGTGTGCGCACACTGATAGGAAACAATCTCCAGTATTGTGAGTTTGCAGACACTGAGGTAAGTTCTGCTCTTACCACCTAACAATAACTCTATCAGTAAAAGCAGCAATAAAAACCTGCATAAATATTTCTGTAAATGGAGTTATACTTCAATAAAGCTTACAACATTGTGCATTTAAATAGTTTTTACAGACTTAAAGATACATTAATAGAACTGTTTAAAATGGAGGAAACTTGTAGTAGAATTCTACTCTAGTAAATCTTGTGTATATTTTACAAAATGACATTTTCACAGTGTAATTTCAGTCCTGTTGACTGCTTCATACCTATTTTGTCCCATCACAGTCCTTCGTGGAAGTTTACAACTTGACTGCTGACCCTCATCAATTGGAGAACATAATAAAGAAGGTTGATCCTGCCCTGCTGCAGACCATGAACCAGCGGCTCATTAGATTGCAGTCATGTGTGGGAAGCTCCTGCAGGGACACAAAATACTAGCTACCTACTACAGGGCAACCGGGATTATGACACTGTTTGAAAGGTACACAAGTACTTGAAGGAAACCTTTGTCATGGTCAAGAGCAGGAGGTTGAAAGTAACATGAAATGGTGATCCAAGGGTTGAGAACCAGCCCAAGGCATTGTAGCGGTGCCTTTGTTTGTTCCTGATTAAAACATGTGAAATAAGCATTGTGCCTTTTTTCTTTCAGGTTAAGCACTTTGATATCAATCTGAAGGACACATCAGCTCATTCCTTATAAATGTGAAACTAGATCTTAATGACTTGTCAGTCTGCCTGTTCATTTTGACTGACAATATTTTGTTTGCTGCTCACTTTAAATTTCATACAATTAACTTAATCAGATCAGTTAACTTCAAATAACTGTAGCAAAGTGACTAGTTTCTGTGTGTAAACTGAAGTCCATCTTTGAAAACAGTCAGCAGATATACTTTTTTTTAAAGTAAATCAATCATGCTGGAGGTGTTCCTGGACTTTAAAGTGGACCTTGTTTACTTTTTTCTGTATTGTTTTTAAAATTAACAAATTAAAGCAGGCCAGAGAGACACAAGGGAAAAATGCTTGTCACAAACCCGAAATTGCAGTGATTATATTATGTGCTGTTGCTCTGGTCTTTTTGTATTAAAGCAGATTTTAAGTCTGTACAATATGGATATTTCTGCATTTTGAAAAATCAATAAACTATCTATGGTGAAAGAATTACTAGTTCCTGAGTTGCACGTTAAATTCTAACATTTATATTTGCAACTGATAACCTAAACTTTTATAAGAGAACATGAGACAACCAAAGGCATAAACTCAATCACAACTGAAAGCATTCACCAACTTCAACTGTAAAAACAAATTATTCTGGAGTAGCTGTACATAATCACCATTAACTGCACTTAATACTAACAAGTGTAACTTTGTGTAAATAACAATGAATTGTTTAAATGAAGACATTTAATTGCACAGTGATGCAACGAGAAGTGCTGCCATCTCAAAACACCTTGGCAGTCTGGGCATGTGTTTGAATCCCTATTAACCTGTGTGGAGTTTCTATGTGGCCATGTGAGTTTTCTCTGGCTGCTCTGGGTTTCTCCCACAATACAGTGGTATGTGTTTCAGGTTAATTGGTGAATTGGCACTTGTTCAGGGTGTGTCCATCCTAGCCTAGCACCAGCTGATTTTTGGATAGGCTTCAGACTACCAGGGGGTCTAACAATGAAAATGAGAGAACTATACAAATTAATATAGAATCTATTTTTTAATAACTTTGAGAGCTTAAAACCCCAGCAGACCTTTGATTTGAGTCATTTTCTGTAGTTCATGCTTGTCTTATTCTGGTCTGCTGCTTTATGCAAGTGGTGCGAAGCATGTGTGCTAAAGCTCTATTTGTTTTCAAATGTTTCATAATGTGAAATGTAGCTGCTTCAGACATCTTCCTTAATGATGGCTGGTTTTAAGAATTGAGAAGAATACAGAAAATACAATTGACGGACACATTATTTGCCCATTCACAGCAGAAATTTTACTTTTTATAGATGATGAGGAAACACCTGTAAAAACAGTTCCTGTGGTCTGTGGCATTATCTCATTGCCATCTGCTTTCTGTAGACCTCCTTCATTACAGTATTTTTTTTAAATCTACTACCAATAGGTTGAGTCTGATCAAGGGAGATGTTTAAAAGTATTGCTGGATAAAGACAGAACCATAACTATACACCTAAAATCACAGCAATACCAGTGAAATCTGGCAACAGTTGAACTGTGTAAAAAGTCCTTGTAACTTATTAAGCATGTATGCATGTACTGCGGCAAGAGGTGGGATTCAAACTTATGATTTCTGATTCCAGAGGCCTAACACTACACAACCTGCTGTCCTGCTCTTTTGATGACCTTATTACCATCTAATAAAATGCAACAATTAACAACTAAGCTGCATAACAATATTGTACATGGTAGTAGGAAGACAACCACCCTGGTGCTTTCTAATCTTGCGATTGATCATCTATTTTCTCCCATTATAGTCATGGCCAGCGCTCCACTTTTCCATCGTAAGGTGCGGGTCCCCTCGTCTTGTCACTGTCAAATTCACTGGTCTGCATCAGACCACGGCGTTCGCACCAGCAGTCCACTAGATGCCGCTGTGAGCAACGAGGGCTGGCCCATCTCAAGCAGCCCCGATGAATACGCCACATTCCCTGTACTTTTCGCCACACAGACATTAACAGTGTGATACCCTGGGCGGCACGAAGAGGGGTCCCATCGTCAGGATGAGCCATCTTCTAAAAGAACGCACAATAAAATTTGGACGTAAAATATGATACTGTCGCATTTTATGTTTCCGTACGGAACTTTAAACATGGGCTCCTCTTGCCTAGGAACTGAATGCATTGGCTCGGTTTTCACACGGGTTTTATAAAGCGGAGTACGGAGACCTCCT
Organism: Arapaima gigas; assembly: GCA_900497675.1. Taxonomy (NCBI): domain Eukaryota; kingdom Metazoa; phylum Chordata; class Actinopteri; order Osteoglossiformes; family Osteoglossidae; genus Arapaima; species Arapaima gigas. Next base: position 757,947 of record UFQX01000048.1, read on the forward strand.
CGAAGTATCGAGAAGGCAAAAGAATAAGAGGAGTCGAGTGCCTGAAGCTTTAGTTCAGTTTTTTGGTTGACTCTTATCCTGTAACTGTATACAAACGCAAACCGCTGCACACCTAAAAGTGGTACAATTAGGGTTTTGTTATAGAAAAAATCTTCATAATGTCGTCTCCTCTGGAAATGACCGAGCTTTACGACAACGCCTTGCTTGGCATATTACAACATGTTGGAAATATAGAAAATTTTCTTCAGGTTTACTTTGGTTTTTTGTACAGAAAGACAGATTTCTATCGCCTGCTTTCCAGTCCTAACGACCGTATGGGGTTCCCTCCGGGAGTGGCAGAGAAGATGGTTCTCAAGGTAACAAGAATGGACGCTTTTAGTTCGTTTGTTTGTCAAACTTCGCTACAAGGAGGACGGAATGGGCACTTGACATACTGTATAACTTAAAAATTCGCCTTGCGATGAAAGCATGTATTTAGGCACTTAAGTCAATTTTATCCGACGTGTTTTACACGTATTCTGACATTTTCCGAGTAATGTGTTGCATATACAGAATAGTGATTTCTGGGTTAAACACAAATACCCACTTTGTTACAGAGGACTGGCTTTTTATGAAGCAGTCCTATGCGTAAGTGCAATATGGTTATTTATCTTCTCAGAACTGATTTACTCGTTTGTACAGCAATGAATGCAGTTCAGGGTAAGTACAGTTGACCCCCGTCTTGGATTTTTCAAAAATTAAGTTTTCACCGATGTAGTCTTTTTTGCGAAGAAATCTTAGTTTGTAAAAAGAGGACATCCATAGCAGTTAAAATCAGGCTCCAAGTCACTCTGCGCACTGCCTTAAGTTTTTCTAAAAAGGGAAGAACAGCGGTAAAGGGACAAAGAGGTGAACAGGGTGTAGATGATCTACAGCTACAACTCTTGAGTGAAGTGTAGTTGTTTTACACCCCCATGTAAAAACCGCCAGGTCTGAATTGATTCACAGTTGTGTGTGGTTCAGTGTAAACAACATACAAGTTGTATTGTTTTTAAAATGCTTCTATGCTTGTATTTCTTACTGTACGTTTGTTGGATATTAGTGAATTTCACAGGAGGTGGGGTGTTTAAAAAAAAAAAAAAAAAGTATCACAGACCTGTCACTGAGCACCAACTCCCTGGTCTTGTTCTCAATTATGCTTTCTTATTTGTATCATGTTGTAAATACTGTTTCCAGGGGACTCGGCAAACAGGCAGGTACACAAGCCATCAAGGCTCAATAGAAGGACTGGCTATCTGACCCCTTGCCATCGGAGGTCTGTCCAGTGGGAGTGATATAGCCAAACTAGCCGATCTGTTCCCATTCAAAAAAACCTCAGTGTTGCCTCCCAGCTGGCAGAGCCATTCAGCTTGATGATACTGGCTAAATTAATAAATGTACTGTAAATGCTTTTTTGCAGTCAGGTACGACTGAGGAAAAAGGATATATTTCAGTAACAGTGGATACAGATGTAAACATGACATACAATGTAAAGTCATTTAGTCAGATACCAGTTTGCCAGCACACATTACACAAGAGGCTGCATATACAGCTGATGATGGGCACCTCGCCTGCTCTGTCATATTTGATTTAGTTTGATACTGAAAAAATTCTGTCTCTTTGCCCCAGTTAAGTTCCTAAGTTGGCGATGAACAGACTTTGATGAAGAGTACTGCAGCCAGAGAGCAATTTAAACTCAGCAGTTTAAGGTTACAAGGCAAAAGCTCCAACCACTACAGCAGCTGCTGCTACGCTGTATTTCACTAAGACTGGTATCTGTGAGGTGTAGGGATAGCAATCAGTATGCTTCAAGCGTGAATTTTAGTAATCCTTGGAATTTGTCTTTGCTGCACCAGCTCCATGTTTTGGTTTACCTAATCTAATATATTCTAATGTATAGATTACAGCAGTAATGTATTGTAAATATTATTATGGTCCAAGTCTAATATGGCAGCACTATTGCTGCACATCTCTCAGAACTGTTCAAATATAGTTCCACTTTGCTTGAATTTGCATGTCCTACCCAAGTATGTATCATTTACTCCAGGTGTTCTGTGGGTTTCCTCTTTCATTCAAACATAAACTATTTATATTCATGGGTAATTCTGCATTGCCTTTTGCTGTGTGACTGAGCAGTCCAGCGATGGAGAGACATTCTGTCCAGACCGTATTCTGTTTGTTTTATAGCATTGGTAGTTAATGCTGGTCTAAATGGATAAGTGGTTACAGAGAATTCATGGACAATTAGATTGGTAGTTTAACAAATTTAATTTCCATTTGATCAGTTTTAGAGGGTTGTTTTTGACTATTTTCTCATCCATTTCATGTGAATGATCTTCTTGGCGCAGACTTTCAAGTTATTCGAGCGGGTGGCAGCACAGGACAGGGCAAGGGTGGCGGGGCAGAGGGAACGGGAGACAGCCCCTCCTGCTATCCAGGAGATAGATGTTGAGTCCGAGAAACAAGAAGAAGGGGCAGCAGCTCAGGAAGAGGAGGCACAGCTGGAGTCCACAGACCCTGTCACAGAACAGCCCCAGCCTTCAAATCCAGAGCCAGCCTGTAGTGAGGCTGCTCAAGCGTCAGTGCAAAGTCCAGCGAAGCAGGGCCCAGAACCAGCAGATGGAGCATCGTGAGTAGTATTTTGTGTTAGGTTGGGCAGTTAGGAACTACTAGAAGCTTTAATGATGATATTGCTAATATTAGTCATGGTTATTCTTTTATTTAGAAAAGCACGTGTGAATTAGAACTGGCATTTTTTTACCACCTGTCCACACACCACTCAGTATCACTTCTCTGCATAAACAAACATGTAAGTTGACAGTACAAGTTACAAAAAAAATGCTCCCTACAGGTGATTCCATATCTTGAAATGAATAGTTTATTAAACTGTTTTTGAGACTAACATTGCCTGGTTGCCTACCTGGAAGGACAGGTAGATTAGCTAGTAATCAACAGATTTTTAGATCAACAGTATATAGAGAAAATAGGATTTGGTTCATGTTTGGCTGTAGTTTGATTTGTATTGTACCTAAGACTTGGTGATCTTTAATTAAAATTGTATCCATTCATTGTTATCAATGTTTTTGCTTTCACCAGGAGCCAGGAGCAGTTCCAGGCAAACCCAGATAGCTACAACGGAGCTGTCAGAGACAATTACACCTGGTCACAGGACTATACTGATGTGGAAGTGCGTGTCCATGTGCCTGCTAACATTGTCAAAGGCAAGCAGGTAGACGTGCACTCAGTTTATTCTTTGTGTTCCAGCTGTCTTGGGTTGTTTCATTTTTGTAATTTATTTTGACTAACATTAATTGTTGCATAACTTTTTTTAAAAATAAAGCTTTTAGTGTTTTTATAGATTATTGCCAAAAGTTTTCTTTTTTTTTTTTTTTTTTTTTTAATGCAACATAACGCTTGGTTAGTTCTGTTTAAGTAGCATTTTTATAATTTGTATTGCTCCAGTAATGTTGCATAAGTGCCAAAAGAACAGAAACAGTTGCTTCAATTTGTTGATGTAACTATTTTAGTCATATTAAATTCATTTACTTTCTGCATACTGTTTATTTTCTACATGCACTTAGAACAGTGACAAAGCTGAGTTCTGTTATCCTGCAAAGACTTTTGTGTGTAGGTATCGGGTACAGTGAAGTGTGCTCAGCTGAACAGTCGAAAGTCTGTGTTGATGGCTAAGTGTGTTCATTCTCTGAGCTCTTGTGTCCCTTTAGGTGTCTGTGAGCTTGCAGACCAGCAGTGTGCGTGTTGCTGTGAAGGAAGGGATGGGAGAAAGGGTTTTGATGGAGGGAGAGTTCACACACAAGATCAACACAGAAAACTCCTTGTGGAGCTTGGAGCCGGGCCACTGTGTGCTGGTGAGGCTGCTCTTTTAACAAAACTGATACATACTGGCCCTCAGCAACTAACACATATTCTAGAAATGAAACCATCTTCAAACCTGAGGAAGTTTTACATAACACACTACATTTATCCCTAGAAATGAGTCATAGACTTTTGAGTTTTCATGTATAGAAGTGAAATTATTTAATGTCCTTCAAGAAGTTATCACCAAATACGAAGTTGATTTTTCACGTTAAAAAGAGCCGAGGACAAGAGACTTTTCAAATCTCACACTGTATTGTACGAGTGACTGCACATTTGTGACCATTTGTGACAAGATTATTTAGTAGTTGGGTTTTTTTGGGCTCAAGTATAGTATGGTCCTGATTTGACTTATATGCGTATATATTTATGCACAACTGTGTCTAATGGACAGTGTGAGAGCAAGTGTTTGCAGTCTTTTTAGATTGCACATGCACTGACTCTCACCCTTTTTATTATTTGTTGAAAGTGACCTACAAGGACACAACAGCCATAGCTTGTTTGCTAGTGGTGCCGCTACCCGTTCTTGTCCGGAGTTACTAGTCCACAAATTCGTTTCAAGGTGTGCTTGTTGATTCTCTTGTGCAAACTTGTGATCTCATCTCAAATTTATCAAGTGCATCTATATTATTATTACACTCCCATATATTATTAATGAAAGGACATGCCTATCTTTTAATATAAATTTTTGATGGGTTTTGGTGATCCTTGAGCAAACATTGGGGTGACTTAATCTTTCCTTTTGAAATCAATGTTAATTAAATGTACAACTTCACGTTATGAGCTCAATTTTAGGAATGTATTACCCTTGTAAGAAGGGGAATATCTGTTACACTTGCGGAGTATATATTTGCACTCCATACCTGAGGAACTGCTACATGTACACTCTTAATGTTTAACACCTGCTAAAGAAAAATCACAGCTCTCACACTCACTGTATCTGACCTAACTGCTACACAATCTTCATCATCAGATATAATTTTGCAGAAATGGTATAAGACAGACCACCCTGGAGTGTAGACCCTTATTAATCCAAAAATCTCTCCTTCATCTCCCTCTTACCCAGCTCTCTTTAAACAAGAGTGGAGAGGTGTGGTGGAGTGCTGTGCTGAAGGGTGAAACTGAGATTGATGTGAACCAGATCAACAGGGAGCGCTCTATGGCAAGTGTAGATGAAGAGGAACACGCAGTCCTTGACCGCCTCACCTTTGACTATCACCAGAAGCTGCAGGGCCTTCCACAGAGCCATGAAATGGTAAGTGTGAATGCAGTCCCAAGGTGTTCCATAGCCTGGGATTTTTTTACTAGTATTTTCTATTTCCTTATTACTAGTAGCTTATGCATTTCCTTGTTTCACGTGGGCAGTGTTTGCAAAGATTTTATTAATTTTTGGGGTTATGGAGACCCAACAATTATAAGTAATCAGAGTTGTATGTGACAGGGAAAAGATTTTCACTTTTTAATAAATCAATAAATGCTTTGGAGTGATTTATAGGATTTGTTTTAATACTTCCTGTTTGATTTGGCTATTGATACATGGTTGTGGGTTGCTTTGCTAATAGTTGACCTGTGTGCCTTACAGAAGGTCCATGAAATGCTGAAGAAGGGCTGGGATGCTGAGGGATCCCCCTTCAAAGGGCAGAAGTTTGACCCCACCATGTTTGACATCCCACCCAGTGCAGTGCAGTTTTGACTGGGACTAACAGGGTGTTTCTGGCAACAATCTGTTGTGGCATGTACATAAAAAAGGACAACTGGATGCATGTGCTCGCACAAACACTTAACCAGGATGTGCAAGCTCGCTACTACAGTCCACAGTGATAGCTGGGAGACTTTGGATAAATTCTCCACTGCCAAAACAGGAGTCATATTATGGGGGGGAAAAAAGACTGAACTTGGGAATTTCTTCTGCTCTTTTCAGTTACCACCAGATGGGTTCAGCTTCTCACATAAATTTAAGCATATGATGGCAGATTCCTGAACATTGTTTAGAGGGCTTGCATTGAGGACAATTAATTTCTTGAATGGTGTTTCAATATTTTAATGTTTCTAGATATGAACTTGTCCCTCTGCCAGAATGCTGAGTGTCTAATCCAGTACTTGGTGTTTGCAGATGACAAATCATTGTTGTATGTGTTTCTAAATTCTTAATATAAATTTGGCATTTGAGTCTTGCACTCCAGCATTTGGACAGATTTGCTTAATCTGTCAGCCTTCTGTAATGAGCACCTATGATCTGCGTGAGCCTGTTACTTGGAGGGTGACTGTAGTTCCTGTAATATTGTCTCCCACTGCAGTCTTCAGCTTTAACTGCCCTTGTATTTGTTTCACATGTTTTCAGTAGCTGAATAAATTTTATCATGTTTGCAACAGAGTTTACTTATTTTAAAAATCTATTTTGTTCATTTTGGATGATTTTCATCAGTCATTCAGTAGGTTTTCAGTGCACTTTGAATGACTGCTTTCTTTTTCACTCATTTTGTGTCAGTGACTAATAAAACAGAATGCTTTCATTGTCATATGTGTAAATTTATTTCAGCTGAGCAATGTATTGCATGCAGTTTACATACAAATTGTATGATAGAGAGGAAAAATTACCTTGTATACCAGTAGGGTGTTGCTTAGGATAGAACTTGTATCTTAAATCCTAGCCCCTGGCTTAAAAACACCACTCTGTTCCTAAATCCAAGGTAAGCTTTATTGTGTCGCAATCAAAAGCGTAAAACTTAATGCATCCCTGATTTATTCACGTGTTAAGATTCTGTAACCATAGCAGATAAAGCTATAATGAAGAAATTTCTCTGGCACTTTATTCCATTTTCGTCAAATACCTGTCCATTGCAGAAACTGCTTATTAACTTGAAGTAACATTAAAATAAAGTCTAAATTACAAGTGCAATCTCAACCTCTCATTCTAAACTAACTGCTGACCCATTCATCTCATAAATAGGAGCATCAAGTTCCACACCATCTGACCTCTTTAAACTTACTTTTTAGTTACAGACCACAAAACCAAACTAATTTACTGGAATTTATTCGACTGGTTGGTTCTGTTAAAGCCTTTGAGGCAGCTGTTATAAAAAGTAGGGCTTAATGTTTTCAGTAACTTTAAGTTGCATTAAAACTAATTAAAAATTACTGAAAAATTCCGCACACTTCGGTTCAGTGGTCGCCGCTCGATTAATTCATGAACGCGTTAAATTCCTCATCTAGTTACTGATCTTAACTCTTATAAACACCATCTGAACAGAGGAAGGCATTTGAATTGACCTGGTCATAAATTCGTACTATTTCGGTGCGTTTTACTGCCCACTAATGGCTGGACATGGAAACGCTGGTCGCGTTCTCTCCGCAACGACTGGATGTTTTTCAAAACACAGAAGAAAATACAGTTGAAAACAAATACAATGAACATTTTTGGAAGATTATCTTAGAAAAGCCTTAAGCCTCGAATGTTAACACGAGGAGCCAGTGTGCTTCGCGTTACATTATAATGACATTTTTATTACCCTGGAGGCTTCATGTCAAGCAGTTTGGAGTCGCACAGTTCCTGCATCCAGTTGCATGACCGCCGGAATTCACTGGAAACAAGTAGCCTATTTATTACCCTCAAGTGTCCCAACATGTCTGTCTGCGGTGAAGCCAAAAATCTCAGCCCACCATACAGAAGGAGCTGTAATTCAAAAACGGTTTCAAGCTGTAAAAAAGCTGCGGGGGTCCGGGGTGACCCAGGGCGGCCGCGGTCCGATCCTCTGGCGCACAGCTGCTCACGTGGTGCCACCTTCCTACCCATTTTCTATATATATATATGTGCACACAACACCCACGATATATATTTACCACGAACCTGCACATCTGCTAGCCTGCAATATATTTTGCCAAATAACTAATCCGTTGAAGACACGTTGTGGTGTCACTGTAATCTGATTTGTTTAATTCACCTTAAGGCGCGAGTTAATGAGATTTTGTGCAGAAAGACATGCGATATCTTAATGGTAACTAAAATAAGGCTCACCACACACGTGTGACCTCAAATGTACCGTCCATCACAGCTTCATTTCGCCCATAAACAATCTAAGAAGAGAGCATTATTTTATTTTACTTATTTGTTTTGTTACAGTGGGGGATTTATTGTAAGTCAACACGCAATTATTTAAGGAGAGCGCGCGCTTAAATGAAAGAGCATGGGTTTAGTTCCATCAGTGGTTAAAAAAAGAAACGCGCTCTGCGATGATGTAGCCTGACAGAATGGGTGCCCACGCACGAAGTTACAAGGAGCCCCCGATTGGTGGCAATGATGACCCGTGTGGCTGTGCCCAGAGAGGCTTGAAGCCCATAGTCGACGGTGTGGTGGCGACCAGGCGCACTGCAAGCGAGCAGCGCTCACAGCGAGCAGCTAAAGGAACAGGCAGCCAGTGGAGTCCAGATCTTTCCCGTAGCGCAACCCAGCACAGCACACCGCTACCCCTCTGCCGGCCCTCTGCTGCCCCGTCCGCAGCACCACCGCGCCCACAGAGCTCACCGCGGTCCACGTACCCCAGTGTAGCGTGTCGGAAGGCAAAGTCTCGCCAGAAGACGGAGACATGGCAACTACAACCTGTACGCGATTTACAGACGAGTACCAGCTATACGAAGAGCTCGGGAAGTAAGCACACGCGTTCCTGTGTTACACTAACTCTCCACGAACGTGTGTGTCGTGGCTGTGTGTTGTAAGGTTCTTGTGACTAAGTGTGTTAAATGTGTCAGCTCGTCCGGATGCAGGTGGCGCTGCGCTGCGTTGCGCTGCGCTGCGTTGCGGGGTGACGGCGCGGTGCACTTGCACAGCCCGACGAGGCTTGCGAGCTTTTCCCCGGATAAAACATACAAGGAGTGAATTGTGTTCATTTCCGAGACAGCGATTCGCTGAATGCGTTCAGGGAGACGAGAGACGTGTAGATTGTCGCTGCTCTCGTTTCGTCAGTGAGCCGCTTCGGCAAGACGGGCGGATGGGGGGACGCAGGGGTGACATTTTGAGCTGTCAAAAATCGAAGCGGCTGTTTGCCGTCTGTAGTGTGTGTGTGTGTGCGTTGAAGCGTGTATGCCGCCTGACGTTAGCACTGCCTTTTACCCAGATCTCTACTCCCACTTCGCTTGCGTCTTTTCGCCTCGTTTCCTGCTGTTAGTTTAAACTATAAACTGAGCGCAAACGTGTAACTGTAATTTGGCGCGATCGTCTGTTCTCACACGTGGCTTTGGTGAAGTTTGGGGAGCTAATTTTACGCTGAAACCGGAGCCACCCTCCACGCAGTGTGTGTAGGCTACACAGCATATGTAGCCTGCATAAAAATGGGAGTGTGGAGGTTGTACAGTGCAGTGCGTCCCTGTGTTCGCCGCCTTCGTGTCCTGCGGTACCAGGGAACAGAAAACAACTGAGCACGTTCGGGCGACACGACAGGAGACCCTTCCGATTTCGGCGGTGTAAACCCTGTGAGCGCTGGGTGCCGTGTGTGTAACCCGCTTCCTCCAATGACATTTGAGCAAGCAATAAATAATTGAACATATAGCTATATTTGGCCGGTTCCAACGCTATCACCTTCACTTTCAAGACATTTAACCCGTTTTGCTCTCCCTCTTGAAGGAGAGTGACTTTTAAAAGGCGTCGGGCGATCAGTGTAAATGTATTTTTCTCTTTAAACACGACCTGTTCATTTGCCCGAAACACAACGAGCGGACGACCAAGTGGTCCACAAAATACACACGGACGTTGTAGTGGATGCAGCAAACCCACATAATGTATTTCCTGTAAAATCTTCGGTTTTAGTTTTATTTTTTTTTAAGGCTAAAAGTACCGTCTTTGGTTTTTACTCCTCATTTCCTGTCACTTCGTTTTTCCATTTGATCACCTTCAACAGGAACTTATATCGGCGATGCTGTTCACGTTACAAGTCGCTCGGCTGTGGTTTAAATGCAGTTTGGAAAAAAAAAAAAAAAAAAAAAAACTTGCTAAAACGGTGTTGTACCAAGTTATACAACAGACATCATCCGACCATTCTGGTTTTGTAATGTAAAGGGCAATTTAACATGTGAAATATAATCTAAGCAAAATTAATACTGTATTCGGCGCTGTTGCAAAGTCGCGGTTATACTTTATTACGGTTCGGTGACGTCATTTCCGGGTTTGCTGGGCTGACAGGTAAGGCGGTCAGAGTGACATGAGCAGCGGGGCTTCCGCGCTGTAGAAGTGGACAAAATCGGGCGTGTGTGTCGCCACGTTTAAACCAGGACCAGTGTATCCTTGAGGATATTACTTCAGGTTCATTGCTTGGTACATACTTCGATACGGTGTAATTATGACACAAGTTAAGTGCTGGGTTAGGGAGCCTGTCGGCCATGTAGTTTGTTTTGTGGGTGAGCCTCAAGACTTCACAGACAGAGCCGTTTCAATGAGTTCACTGGTTTCTGTGGGGGGGACAGGCGCTCCGCCACTAAGCAACAGCAGTTTGCGAACACGCTGACTGAGCAGAGCCACAGACGGGCCACTTTCCTCGCCTGTCACTGCTTGTTTCTTCCACAGGATCTGTGAACATATATGTCCGTAGGTGTGCTGGGGCACGGTATCTCTCCAGTGTTCAAGCAAGCCTCGTTCGTGCCTCAAGTACGAAGCTGTAACTTCATCACGCGCAACTGCTGTTATTTATCCACCCTCAGTACTTATAAAGTTGTTCCGCAATTTGTTCTCCAATTTTACACGGTGGCAGATGCTCACACGGTAGCAAACTGCACGGTCTAGTTTCAGTAAAGAATGCAACTAACCCAGAGATTTGCATATATGCTTTCATATATTTTTTTGGTGCAAGCAATTTTAGATATGTTCAGGCTGAAAAACTGCTGCATTTACTGTAAAAATGATGTAACTGTATACTATGGGAAGTATGCTAATATTTGTGTACATCCTGTGACTCAGCTCAGAGCACACCATGGTACAGGAGGACCCACAGTTGAATCTTGAACATTCTTGTTATGCTCTGGCATGGGCTTTTTGGTTCCAGTTGTACACAGTAATGCCAAGCAACAATGCATAGCAGAAACAGCAAGAACACCATATGAACCTTTTTTCAACACATCTTTAGTTTCAGCATACACTGCCATTACTGCCTTCCATTTGACAGGAGTTTTACAGTATTTTTATGTGACAGTAATTATGATTTGTCTTTGCTTACAAATGACTGTATTAGCATAAGCGCCATCATGTAGCTCTTGGGAATATTTTACAACATTTTTGCATACCTGCATATTCTTGAAGGTACTGTGGTGGTTGGTGTATGTGTGATAGTTTTTGCTTTGCAGGGTGCCATCTTGGAGCATATGATTTTATGTTGTTTTCTCATGTAAGATGTGTTGTGTTTCTGCTGCTCGGGACACTGCAGCAGAGATGGGCAAGGCAGTGTCAGCCTGTACTTGTACTGCTGTTTGAGAGTCAGTCAGTTCCATCCTTTTTATTTTGCTGGTCTTGACTTAATCAGAATGTTCTGGAATGTTTCAGAATGGTGCTGTGTTGAGATGCCAGTGGTTGGTAGGGATGGGGGTGGAGGAGGTAGTCCAAGAATTGGCAGGAAGGTGTTGTCATAGCAATACAACTGTCCTAGTCTGTTCCACTATGTACTGAAAAAAACTGCGTAAAGAGCCAGAGAATCAATTTAAATTATTTTAAAAATATTATGAATACAGAAATATTTTGTAGCTTTTCAGGTGCATCAAAATTTTCCTTTTGCTCTGTTTATAATTATTTAATGTCTTTTAGTTTTTGATTAATGTGCAGTTAATTGTTTTGGTGAGGAACAGGGAACAAATGTGTAACTGACAGCAGTCTTCTGTGTGGGTGGCCCTTGTGGAGAGGTAGTGTTTTTGTGTTCATGAATGAAAGTTTGTAGGTACCATTATCAGGCCACAGTCCTCTTTTGTGGGCCTGGCCAAGAGGACTGTGATCCAGCAACCTGAGGCTAAACCAAGATGTTTTGTGTTCAGGAATTTTGTAGCTAGTTCACTCTCAGAGTGATTTTGAAGACTTGCTCATCATATTTGCTTGTGTGAGTGCGCGACTGTAGTGGGTCAGAGGGACACATGCGTGATGCCAAGCTCGGGTGCAGATCCAAAGGTAAAGCCCAACAGCTCCAGGCCAACAAGTAACCCATTTGTCTCTGTCTCATCTCACATCTCAAAGTATATATTGCAGAATTAGATGATTTGGTAAAGGGGATCACTGTGGACACTATTAAAAAGAAAATCCATATACTGTTACACCTCCAAGGCAAGCTATATTTAACACAAGGTTGACATCATACTTTACGGTTGATTTTATTACATGTCGTGAACAAAACATCCTTCGAAAATATCTCCATGTGTTGAAAGGCACATGGCAAGTTACAATTTTAACACAATGGCGTTTGGGACCGCTGACCTGCAAAACCTATTTAATGGCTAAAGAGCAACCCTTTTCATTTAAGCATTCAAAGAAGTAGAAACACATTTAAGTATAGCACATCTATCTGTCAGGAAGAGCTGTCAAGAAAGATATGAGTAAAAAGGAAAGGCTGTAGCTGACCCACTACACCGATAATATAATTATCCTTAAGTAGAGCATTGTAGTTTTCTGTTGTTAATTTCCTGTTTTATCATTTTTCTAGCGCTTTTTTTTACTAAGTGTGTCAAGCCCTAAGCAATCACAATATGAAAAACATACATTTTTATTAAGGATTTCTCATATGCATCTGAAAGAGCCACCTTCCTCATGCAAATACTTTTCTTTAGTGTGAAATATGAGCAAAATCCTAATCCTAATTTTATGTCCTTTTATCTGTCTTTCCTCAGGGGAGCCTTTTCAGTAGTACGCCGTTGCGTCAAGCTGTGCACAGGGCAGGAATATGCAGCAAAAATAATCAACACCAAAAAGCTGTCTGCAAGAGGTAGGTAAAGCAGGAACATGAAACTGGCCAGAATGACACAGGTGGGGTTAGGCCAGGTGGTTTAAGTGGTCATCATAGAGAGCTTGATGATCACAGATGAATGATTAAAGTGGCTATGAAGGTTTCTAGCTTCTTGAATTGGTTTATTCAATACAAGTGATATGCTAAGACTCAGTTGTTTGAGAATTAATCTAATATGCCAATAAAATGCAGCTCTCTGCTCTTGAAGAATTGAAGAATGCGTGAAGCTGAATCCATATGAACTCTAAATGTGCTAGTATTGTGGTGCTCTGCTGAGATTGAGTCAGAGGATCGTCTCAGTGTCACGACTGACCTCTGTCTAGTGTTCCAAGGCTGATAACATGGTTGTCTCTGGTCTGCTGCTGACTAGGAGATTATCCATCTGGCATTATTTTTGATCATCTTTACAACATGACTGTGAACGTTCGTTTTGTGTTTGTGCCATTTAAGGCAAACGTGTACTTTGTTACCGGTGAAATGACTGTTTAAACAGCTTAAATATATATTTTGACAAGCAGAAAACATTAAGGAACCATTAGGCACTGATTTAGTTTTTTCTGTCATGTTTCATCTTTCATTGTGCTCACAGTGATTTGACTGTTTAATATTTAGCTGGGTTGTTTTTAACACTTATATGAATCTGTAAAATCCACATACTCATCTCACAATAGGAACTTTATTAAGTCAAGAAGCAGTATTTTATTTATGTTGCCCGTAACACTTCCATTTGCATTTGTTAGTTGTGAGGTCTACTTGGAAAGTCAAACTCACTTCTTCCTTGAAACCTCTTGGCCAAGAACTCTGTACTTTCAAACTGTGTCTCAGGTTGACAAGGGCTAACTTACAAGCTGAATTACTCTAATGCGGGGTCCTCAGAAGTACACATATGCTTTTGAAGTCCTGTTCAGATCACATAAAAATGTTTACTGGAGTTCCTGCGAGAAGTAATGTTTTATACAGTTTGGTTTTAACAAGATCAGCTGCTATCCCACTTTAGTCTGGTCATATACTTGTTGATGGTCAGGTTAATGTAAATCTGAATCAGACACCAAGGTCTGTTTTCTCTGTTAATGACATAGGCATATTTTTTTTAAATCTTTGCTTTTTCTGAAGAAATATAAACAAAAATATTCACAACCTCCTACACAGCATTTTTGTAAGCATCATACATTAAATGTCAGATCTGAATATATTTCATAAGTGTTCTCTTTTAGTAGTTGCTGTTTTTGTTTCCATTTAGGATCTTTTTAATATGTCAACAACACAGTGACCTAATGAACCTCTACATCTATAAAACTCGATCTGTGTTTGTGTCTTCATTTGTTTGTCATTTGACACATAGGTACTTCTCAGACACACATGCTGAAACACACACATGCTCACACACAGTAGTAGACTCATTACTGATGTTTGCCTCCATGTAGACCACACCTAATTTGTCAGTATGAGGACAAATAGGCCACTTTGCGCTCATGCACACATACATGCACATATACACTAGGCCCTTGTCTCCAGACAGACCCCAGCTAATTTATCAGGATTATGTAAAGCCACACAGGCAACTACACACACCTACAAACACATAACTGATGCCCTCTCATACACATGGGAACACAGCATCTCACATACTGTATATGGTGATATACTTTTTCACTCAAACACACACAAATTGAAAAATAATAGTTTTTTTATATATAATTTGTTATTACTGTCTCCACATCAGTCTACACACACCATAAACGCTCTACGTGAACAGATTTTTTTCACTACACACATACATACGTACAGTGTGCACATCACTGTGGCCAGTACATGTGTTGCTGTCATCCGTGTGTTCGATCAAAGGAGCTATTAGTTTTGTGAGCAAATGAAAATGTAAACATTAATAAAAAGTTATACATGGCCCACACAGAATGACCTACATTAGTGATATAAAAGTAATAAAGTTTGGCAGTTTATATTTTGTTTTTCCCTTTCCACTTGACAACCACAGTGTATGTAACCCTGTGGCATTTGCCTGTCTGACAGCACTAACAATATTCATGTAGTAAGTGCAACCCCTTTAATGGTAAAACAGTTTGGGGATTATATTATGTGTTAATACTTTTTACCTTTCTACTGCTACACCTTTTTGAGTCAGGCATCGCTAAGTACCTCAGCTAGTGTAAAATAAAAGAAACAAATTGGGACCCTTGACAAAATTCTATGTTTTAATTACTCTGTCTCCTCGTTGCCTGTCTATTTTTGAAAAAATGTTGTGTTAAAATAAAAGTATATGGCTTTCCCATATGATGCATAGAGTGAGGGTTGTTTGTGGTTTACAGTTTGACCATATAGCGCATTGTATCTGGAGAATATGATCATGGTGGTACAGGAGATGTAATCAGAACGCTTCATTTGCAGAGAAAAAAAATCAATGCTTTACAATCAATAAGATTTAAGATGTAACAGTTTTGGCATGCCCCTGAAGACCACTTGAGTATCTAGGAAAGTGACTGGTTTGATTAAACTGCACTCGCTGAGTGCTCCCCCTGCTTTAAATTTTCTTTTCTCTGCTGACAAGGACAGATGAAGTCATAGTCATAGGTTTTGGTTTGGAGGGCAGCTTGTTGAGTGTTAAACTGTAACACTTGCAATTGTGAAATATGGAGTTGTAATAGGAGTGCCCTCAGTCAGTGTTCTGGATTAAGTGGCTAGGTTTATGCTTAACACCTTTCGTATATTAAAGTGCTTGCTTACCCGCACGGTGCGGGTATGTGCGGCTGTTTGTATCTAGTATGAGTATATGTGGCTTTTATATTTATGTGTATTTATATGTGTCATCTGTGTCATGTATTATGTATGTGTTTATGTGTTGGTGTGTGCTAGAGTACGGAGGAAGGGCAGAGAAAGAGGGAGAGGGGGGCCTGGCTCATCCTATCTCATGTGCAAAAGCAGCCCAGGCACTTGGCAAGCAGGGGCCTCAGCGTCTGTGACCCCACATGCCTGGAGCACGGGACACTCATCTGACAGGGAGGCTGTGTCTTGCCCCACCCACTGTCTCCAGGTCAGACAAGTGGAGGAAGTTGCTGCATTTGTTCATGTAGCTGACATTTTCTTCCAAAGAAATATCCAGTGCTTGATCTGTTTATACAGTTTTTTTTTACTGGAGCAGTTTTAGGGTTAGCGCCTTGCTCAACGGTATTATAGCCGGAGGGGGGGATTCAAACCTGTAACCTCTTGAGCACAGTGACGGTCACTCCAACTACTAACCTCCCTGATGCTACCTATGTAAGTCGTGATTTGGCATGTAGCCACATCCCTGCAGGCCATAGGCCTCCATCTATCACACTCCCAAAACCACTTACATCAGCTATAGCATGGAATAGCAATTAATGCAATACAGCAGGTAACATAATGGTTAAGGACATGGACTTCAACTCTAAAGTGTTTTGTTGGAGTCCTGCTGTTGTAACCTTGCTATTTAGCTGATGTTTTTGTCTAAGGTAGCTTAGAATTTAAGAAGAGCAACTTTACAGTTGTTTACCTGTTTATACCGGATGGTATTATTATTGGAGGAATCAATGGTACTTTGCTCAAAAGCATACAAAGAGAGTAGGATTTCAACTGGTGACCTGCAGATTGCAAGGAGAATGGATAACCTTGGTGTTAACTTGCACAGAAAATTTACCATAACTTCAACTATGTCAGTCAAGTTTCCAGCTGTATAAATAGGTAAGATGCATTAAATTGATTGGTAATAATAATAACAACAACAAATAAGGATTTGAACTGTTGATCAAAGAATAGCTCCTATAACAAGAATCAGCTGCTTTGGCACTGACTTCCGTATCTCCTACCAGTTTGACCCTTCATCTTTCTTAAGGACCTGTTTTTCTTGAGATGCATATAAATGGCATTGTTTTTAACATTACTGTAAGAGAACAAGTTGCAGAAATATTTTTAACAGTTTTCAGCTGTCACAATGGATGTGTGAAGCAGTTAGGTTTATTTTTAGCAGTCTTCCAAGTTTAGTTTGTAAAAAAAAAATCAAAGAGAAAAATGTTCATATTCAGATGATTAGTTTTATCTCTTGCTATCAACCATTGGGTCATTTAGGCAGGAATTTTTGGAAGCTTCGTGATTAACATTTCTAAAATAGTCAACTTTTTTGAGGTGCCTAATGTGAATATTTAGCCAATGTATGGAAAGGAAGTAGTTAATCCTGTCGGTAGCAAGTGGAAACTGGAGCAAATGTGAGTGGGCCGGTCAGGATGTGAATACTAGCAAGAGCGAGAGCCAATTAGTGAGCAGTTGTGTTGAGTTGGGTGGTACCAAGAGGGGTCTCAGTTTGCTCCAAAAACAGATAGTTCAAAGAGCCAATCAGAAACTGGATCAGTGTTTGGTGGATTGTGATTGGATGTCATGATTGCTCAATGGTAGCTGCAATGCAGTAGTGGGGTGACCTGGATTTACCCAAAGTGTGGTGTCATCCTGTAGTTTTTGGTAGAAGGACATCATGGGTGCTTACCTATTTGTCCTGTGTGAAATACCTGCAGTTAATGATTCTCACAGTAATGATTTATGTGAATATAAATGTTACAAATGAATGATGGAAACTGACATGGTAGTCCTTTACATAACAGTAATTTTTTGCAGTGCTATTATTAAATGCTTCCCTGAAGCAGTTCTGATCGCAACAGTAACTCTTAACTTAAATTAAGCTATGCTATTATTGTGCTTAACTAATCTTAAGGCAACCATGTGGCCAATGTCCAGACACTAATGAAAACAAAACAGGTTATTTATGTTACGTGACAGATCTGTGATTGTGTTTGTCATGGTCTTTTCTCCAATGCAAAATTCTGTTCTTCAAAGACATCGTGTTCAAAAACATCATGTGATGCCTATCACGTTTCACTGCCAGCTATGGGGCATTGTAGTATATTTTTTTTCTCTCTATTTTCATCTTATTTTTCATATGAGGGAGAAGTCAGGGTACTGTGCTATAGACTGTGATAGATTGTGGGGTATGAAATAGTTATTGATAAATTGTGCGCACATTGAGTGGGAGTTTTGTTTTCTAAGAATTGAGTTTATTTGATATGAATATGGTACATTTGCCTACTTGGTTCTCACTGGAGCCACTGGCATCACCATCAGTCCCTTGTTTGTGGGCCCCCTTCCTTGTCTCACTGCCAGCTCCTATCCTCTCTCCCATGAGCTTTGCTTGCACTTAGAAAAGGAGTTGACAGAAGGACGAAGGATTTAGCATCTGTCTTTTGCTGTTGTACCTTTTTGTTTTGTTTTTTTTTTTTCAAAAACAAATGACACGTCCTAACTGACCACTCTCCCAATTCACTTGCGTGTTTTTATATCATAATTATACAAAATATTTCAACCAGCCTGAATACTGACACTCCTGTTTGTGACTACCCTAAAGCTTACTAAAAAGGTTTATAAATGCACCATATGCAGAACCATAGTATCAAAGACAAAGCCTAGAAGTTCAAGACAAGTACAGACTCACAGTTTTGTTTTTGGTGTATTAATAACTGCATAATGCTTGCTATGGACATGTGATTAACACTGGCAGATGATAGCGGACTGTGAGACTGTGTCAGGCCTACTTTGGCTGGTACTTTTGGGTAGTGATGTCTACCAGAGCTTCATCTTAATGATCCTGTTGGTGCCATTGATTGTATGAAAATGTAAATCCTTTGTTGTTCTAGAATTTAATTGGCTGTGGTTTTTATGAAAGCCATTTAAATCCCTCTGCATTATTGGTGTCTGGCAGCCTTAGCTGTGGTTTGAGCTTCTGGAAAACACAAAGCACATGGGTAGACCCCAATGAGGGAGTACACATGCCCCTAATGAAAGATTATTTTCAAAGAGGTAAGTAATACACTGGAATTACTGCATGGACTGTGACAATCGAACATCCACACACATCTTTCCCCTGCTGCCCTCTTTCCATTTTCCACATCAGATGAGTCATGGGCTAAAGATTTCTGGTCTAGCCCCTCTCAATACTCCCACACAACCAACTTATGCTCTTCCAACCTGTTCCTTGTTGCTTCACTCATTGTTTCTCCTGCTTTCTTAGCAACCACACCTCCAACTCCTACCCACCAGAGACATTGGTTTGCACAGCAGAGTTTGGTCTCGGTGCTGTGACTCCACACATTTTCTCACCCACTGAACACATTGCTCACACTCACCCCACTGCCAGGGAGTGAGGGGCAAATCATCTCATATTTAATTCAGTTCCTCATAAAGCCTGGAAGAATCTAACTTTAGCAAGCAACAAGGAGACATCACTGCAGCACTGGAAGTGCAGGTCTCTGGCATTCAGAGGCCTAGTTTCTCATTTTGTTATCCCCCAATTTTGTATTTTGTTTAAAATGTTATATAAAAGACATAGGTCCACTTGGTATAGAGTACAAATTCAAAAAATGACTGCCAGGCACCAAAAGTGTGTCCCCATCATTGGTCCATTGTGACCTCATCACAGTACTTTTGGGTAAGATTGCCATGACACTAATGTGCTCCCTATCAGTTTTTTGGAGAAAACAAGAAGAAGAAATGACGACTACAATATGGTCAAGTTCAAAAATGATTATTGATGAATGATTCATAGGAAGAAAGAGTTTTGTTTCTGGTAATGAAAGCAACATGTTCCTCTGTCAGGACATTGCTGGAGTCTGATGACACAAGAAAGATTTTTACTGATGATCCAGTACTGCACTTCATGGTGACTCTTGTGCCCCACAGAGTTTCTCCCAGCTGTTAGTTTCATAACAGTTCAAAGGTTGGGTAGTGTATTGCTCTGTGCTTCCTTTTCTCCTCACCATCTGAATCAGCACTTGTCTGACCTCAATTTTTTGCATTATATGTATCATACTGAGCTATTGCTAGTTCCCAAACCTTCACAATGAACTTTAGCATTAAATGAGTGAAAAGAGGACTTGAAAATATTTTAACAGCACTGCTGTTTTTCTACGGGTAATTACAAAGTTAAAGTATTATTCTGAAGGGTAAACCTTGACTAATTCTTACAAGATTTTCCCAGATGTTGTATTGCAATGTTTTTGTATGAACTCAAGGCTTGATCAGGTCAATTGGTAATATTTTGTTAAATTTTTTTTCTAGTAACAAGATTTATAGTTAAATACAGACAGCTGAAAATCCCATCTATCAGACCGGCCCTGCTGCACAGCCATTGCAATTGGAGTTTCTGTTCTTTACAAAATGGCTGCATAAGTGTCTTTGGGGACGACTTTTGTAGCTTAGCTGGTTCATGAAGCATGTTGAAGGAATGATAAACAGTATCCTCATTACTCATCAGCTGTGCATGTAACTACAGTGGCAAAGTGTGAGGGCCTTTTATCAGCTGGCCTTTTCAGCAGTGTGGCTGACTACCAGCAAGCTTTTAGAGTCTTACTTAATTGAACTCTGATGTGATGGATGGAACAATTTTTAGTCCAGAGGGTTTTTCTTTAAAAGTAGATGATTTTAAAGGGGGTTTCTGGCAGACTGTCATTTCAGCAGCTGTGACAGTTTGTGTTCTTTACTTGTATCAGAAGGTTAAAAAAAGGACAGTTTATCTCAAAGGAAATGGTCCATGTTCCATGATAGTGTAGCATTAGGTCTTGTTGTAAACCAATCTCTTATTAACACAGGGATGTAGCACCAACAGTCTTCTTAAGACTGATAGCTTCATTAAAAGCTCTGCCTTCTGTCCTCCCTGCTTAAGTTAGAATAATACTGTATGTAAATTGCTAAAATGAATTAATTGTTAAACAAATAAATAAAAACCATGAATTAATTAATTGTTCTGGATGAAGGAATGAAATGAGTAAGAACAGTGAGAATATACAGAGATCAGGTGTTATACATGAAGAGACAGGATTATGAAAGGCCTTGGTGGTTTGGGGCATAATAGGATGTGAAGTCTTTTCCAGAAACACCGGTTTTAACTTTGACCCTCTAACCTTCTTTGTCTCTCTTCTCAGATCATCAAAAATTGGAGCGTGAAGCTCGTATCTGCCGTCTGCTCAAGCATCCCAATATCGGTAAGTCCTCTTTTGAGTCTAGCTGGATTGTAACTAGTTATACTGGATATACGTTACATGTACCTTAAGTTAATTATGGCACTGTTTTCTCAAAGTGCTCACTTGCATGAGAGTCATCACAGTAAACTTTATGATGATGCATGTTTCCTGTTATGAAAAATTGGGAAATAAACTTGTTAATGGATTCACATACTTTGTGTGTCTTTGAATTTCATCAAATACATGGTAGTTGATTATATTTGTGGGTGAATTGTAGGAGGCCTGTGGACCAGCAGACATCCAAGCACTGCTTCTCAATTGAACACAGTCCCCTTTTCCCTACCCCAAACCGAACAGTACTGAATCTTTAACAGAAAAGGCACTTTATAAAAAATTACACAGTTTTGCCAGGAATTGAATCTTTTTCTTCTAAATAAACCATCACAGTGTGTTTTCTCTGAGAATACTGACATATTTCAGACAATCACAGTCCATGCACTTTGACAAAGTATACCAGTATGTGTGCAGGTCTCAATCTTTACACACTTGCCCATGGCTTGATGAGCTTCTGTGAAAGCCCATGACTTTCTTCTGTTCCCTCTCCTACAGTTCGTCTTCACGACAGTATATCAGAAGAAGGCTTCCATTACCTTCTCTTTGACTTGTAAGTGTCACCATGCATCAAAGGCCTTGCTCGCTCTCTCCTGAGGCTGTAATCCTTTTGTCTTATCCTACTTTTCCTTTGGCTCTGCAAAACCACCTCCAGCCCTCCCCATGTTCCTAACCATCATGCTTCTTTATCCTTGCTGTGTTGCCATGCATCGATTGAGCTTGTTTCCATGGAAACAGGCCTGGGTTGCCCAATGCAAGAGAATCCTGTGGCTAGGGGCTTTCCCCCACTAAAACACTGGGATCTCTGCTTCGAGAGGATTCCCCCCAAACACACATTCATATACACATTTATGTGCACTATACAATGCAATCAATTTCCAGTATACAGTGTTTTATGGTATATAGACAAATCGTTATTCAAATTAAGCTTACAGATCAATGCCTCTAAGTGCCTATTTTGACTAGGCACTAGGGATTGGTGCCAGTGATGTAAGCTAACCTCTATGGTCCTCTCATTTTAGGGTTACTGGTGGGGAGCTGTTTGAAGACATTGTCGCCAGAGAGTATTACAGTGAGGCAGATGCCAGGTAAGATCTCCATCCCCAGCCCCATTCTCACCCAACTGTCTCCCTTATTTTGTCCATTCCTCTTTTTTGTTGTTCTTTTTAATCCTTTCTCTTCTGTTCACCCTCTCTGAATGTCATTTCTTGTCTTTGGTCCCACTGTCCTTATCTCCTCACACTTGAAAGTATTCTTTATATTCAGTTATTTTGCATCCCCCAATGCTATTTTGAAAAAGAATTGGCATTAATGTTGAATGAGAAGGGAGGAATGAGAGATTCATGCACTGATTTTTTTGGGAAGGATGCCTTTACTGGGTTTGACCCCAGCTTTACTGACACTAGGATAAACCAAAGGGAAGTAAAGAGTGTTCTCTCCCTATGGCACAGATACCCCTCACACAAAATCTGGAATTGTTTGAACATTCAACATATCAGAGCCGTAACTCCACCTACTTCATTCTGTTGGTTCCTCTGTACACCTCTGACACCTGTCTTTCCCCTTTCTTCTCTCCTTTTTTTTCTTCTGCTGCTCCTTTTTCTCACTCTACTTCTGTTTTTGCATACTCACATGTACACGTGCAGATGTACATCCCACATTCAAGACAGAGATCAATAAATTTTACCTCCGATAATATGGTAGTTCATGTTCATATCTCTTCCTGTTGGGGTGAGGGCTTTAGGGGTGGGAATCATAGCCACTGATTTTTCCACATAAAGTCTTCAGGCCCACCCCCTTATCTCAAATTTGCTGCTCGTTCAGAGCACCTTTGTCGTGGTGCATCAAGGTTGATACTCGATATCAGACAACAGACCCTCTGTGGTGTGTGGTGCCTGTGAACAAGCTTGTCTTCTTACAAGCAATTTACACCCAGTCAACTGTTTCTAACAGACTGTGTGCCATGTGTGTCAAATAGAGAATGGGCAGTTTGGACTGGTGGCTGGGAAGCTTCACTTTTCTTAGGACTTTCAGGATGGCTTGAGGATTCTGTTGTTGTACCCTTGAACAAGACATGCATTAAAGCAGCATAAATTAAGGTTATCTCTAACATGCACCTTGTGAAAGTTGCTGTTCATCAGCCAAAGAAACTGTTTTTTGGTGTTGTGTCTGTGGTATTATATGTGGAAGCCACAAGTGCGTCTGTGTGCGTTCCTTCTCTTTTGAGCTACATCTGGGCTGGCCCAGCTTGGCCTGGTGCTCCCTAGGAGACCTGTGGAAAGTAGGCCTTCAATTAGCAGAAATAATTAGTGACATGTCACACGTTCCTATTCGGCTCCTTAACTACATGCCCTCCGCACACTCCTTCAAGTATGTGTGCATGTCTGTGGGCGTCCCAGAGGTGTGTATGTCTGTGTGGAGGACTGAAAAGAACAGTCTTTACCCAAGGACCATCTTACTCTGTCACACTGCTATTTTGACCAAGTTATACTCTGTATCTGGGATGAGCTGCATAACTGTAATTTAACACATCATCTGTCTCTGCAGTTTGATCGCTACCTAAGCAGTCAAGATTAAAGCCTGGTTCAAGGGCGAGATTGTGGTGTTAGAAGCCACCTGCAGCAGTCTGCTTTTTTGTTTATTTATTTAGTGGAAACATTTGCCTTTAGGTACTATATTGATGCAAATAAGAAAATCCAGTAATTCAGTAGAAACAGTATTAGAATTCCCTCTGTGGTTTGTAATGATTCAGACGTGCTCATACCAGTGGTGGTCACAAGACCACAGTGTTCACAAGCAAAGTGCTGTCTGCACACATGGGGGGGGGGGGCTTGCAAAACCTAGCCATATTTTGGTAGAAGGTCATAAATGAGTGATCAGACATCAGTGCCTTTAGCTATTCACATGAAGGACAACTGGACAGCTTTGTATTTTGTAGTGTAGTTTTACATAAACATTCATACAAACAAAATGCATTACATTAAGTGCCTGCTTGTAAGGTCTCTTTTAGCATTTGAAATTAAAACCTTCTGGAGAACAGTCAAGCTTCATCCTGATGTCGTCTTGCACGAGCCTGAAGCTGAGTACTGTGTTTCTGAGGGTGAGGTAGGTATTCATTTGAGTGTCCCTGTCTTTATGGGGATGATAGTGTGTGAGTTTTTGATTATTACACTATGTATTTGTTGAAATATCAACAAATATCCTGTGTTCAAGGGTACAACCGGTTCTTTGGCCTGTACTGAACCAGTAATAATTTTGGCATATTTAACACTGAGTGTGTGCGTGCGTGCGTGTGTTTGGAGAGGGGGGCTTATCTTAGTAGACCTGAGGCTTTGTACACGCATGTCTCTCCGTTTCTGTTAATGTAAAGAAGTGGAAGTTGGTGCTGGCCACTGCCGCAGCCCTCTTTCCTGAGCACACTAGGAGTAAAAGCATTCCAAAGGCAGCCCCCGTATGCTTCATAGCTGTGTCACTCTCATGCTGTGCTGAGTGAAGAGGGGTATCTGACAATGTCGTGTGAGACGCAATTCCCATCCCTTCGCCCACTCTCACTGCCACTGTTTTCTGTCAGGTTCTTCACTTCACACACCCTCCTGTTGTGTAGCGGTTGCTAGTTGTGTGTGGATTGAGTGTGTATCTATGTGTGCACGCGTCTTGTGTGTACGTGTGCGCACTCAGATCATTGGGATGTGTGGTGTCCCCCCCACCCCCTGTGCTGCCCACACAGTAGACAGTGTGTGGGCGGGGATGCAGCAGCCCGTCTCCCTGCTCCAGGACATTAGTCATACCTCCAGAACATTTAACTCTTTCTAAGCACCGTGCACACTTCCATACATACACCTGCCCCATCCCTTAAAGTGAACCACCTACAGGAGCAGGATGACACATTGTGTTCCACACACCACCTTATTGTCTCCCAACAGTCATTTAGAAGAGTGCCACATAAAATAAACCCACCAAGCAATTGTTGTATATTTACCTGCAGGGCAGTGCCACTTGCAGCTCTTATGTACTTGGCCCCTGATCAGCTGCAGTGTGTTGCTGTCTCTCATTCCCCCCTCAATCGTTTCTTCCCAGCTTCAGTATTTTCTCCTGCTTGGTCACCATCATTCTCTCTTCTCTTTTCATCTCCTGACTTCTGCTATCTCCCTCTTTTTCTCCCTTTCTTCCCAAACCCCAACCCTTTGCCCACCACCCACTGTGTTCTGAGTGTGTCTGGCTCTGCTGATCTATGATGTGTCTCTTATCACCCTGTTCAAACTGTTTTGTCTTCCCACCCATTACTATATTCACCTGTTCCCAAACTACCCACCTTATACCACCCCTCTTTGTCTGTGTCCTGGACCTTGTTGGGTCATTGTCAAACTTTCCTGTTACCTTGATTTCCCAAAAATATTCCCTCCATATAAACTTGTACATACAACCTACCCATACATGCATCCTTCACATCTTCCCTACTGTAACCCCTTCAATCACCTCTCCTTGCCATTCCTCCCTCCCTCCCTCCACCTTTCTTTTCTTGCCTTCCCCCTTTTTCTGTTTTGTCTTCGCAGTCACTGTATCCATCAGATTCTAGACAGTGTCAATCACATTCACCAACATGACATAGTTCACAGGGACCTGAAGGTCAGTATGTGTAGTGCAACAGCCTCTAGCCTGCTTGCCTGCCTGCCTGTCTGCCTGCCTGCCTGCTTGCTTGTCCATCTGTCTGACTATCAGTGGCTCTTGCACTCTGACCTGCTCCTGCCACACTGGCTGCTCTTCAGCCTCTCGCCTTTCCCCCATTCAGGCACCACACCCTTTGCTGCAGCCACACGTCTTTTTTCTTTCAGATACCACAATTTCTGCTAGAGCCCAATGACATTAGCTTCCCACGAACCCAGTCTACCATACCATCCTTTCCCTTTGGCATTGACGTCCTTGTCACCGTGACGGTCATCATTAGTGTAAATATCACTCTAATGCCAGCAGTCATCCAGCATTTATTTTGATTGTTGGATGTTTTAGTTAGTCTTTTCTGTGTTCCCCTATTAGCTGTTTTGACCCTAGAAATGCATGTATAGAACCACACTATGTACACAATAGAGCTCGGTGTTACTGGAAATGTACAGCACTCAAAGACGTCTGCCTGAAACAAACAAAAAGAATTATTGAGTGAAACAGCAACCTGATTCCTTCCCTCTCACACTCATCTTGGGTCCTGAGGAGAAAAGCTTGACTGCTGTGAGATCACTTGGTGTATCCCTCCTCATAATTACACACTTGGCACAAAAGTTCGCTGATCCCTTTCCTGCAAGCTAGAGATGGCTGCAGAGGGAGTGGGTGGACCTCTTCTCTGTTACGATCCCCTTACCAGGCTGCCAGGCCAGCTTTAACTCTCTGCTGCTCAGAATGACCGCTATCACCTACATCAGCCGCTGTCACACATTTTTAGTCCGAGTAGCTCAGGGAATGAATCCACTTACAAGTCAGTTAGGTGAGACCGGTTATATTAATGTACGCAGGTTTAAAAATCCTGTTTTATATATTTTTTAATGTTTGGCTTTAAATTCAATCCACCATTAGAACTTTGTTGTATTTTGTGAATGTATTCATGTTTTTCATAAAAGGCAATACTAATAGATGATCTGCACAAAAAAGTGCGTAGTCATGTTGTAAAGGTTAACAGAGGACCCATCCCAATATTCCTGTGCCAAAATACAGTTGCTCACAGTGGGACCTGTATTATGATTTGTTGAAAGCTTTAGGGCATATATGTAGAGCATTGGAAGGGGCTGGGCTCTATGATTGCCACCCTCAAACACCCATACTGTCAAAAGCAGATTTATTACCCTGCCGTGTCAGAGAGCTGATGAACTGTCAGAAAATGGGTTTGTGGGAGGGTGAGAGGGGAAGGTGGGAGGACCCTCAGAACAGCAGAAAAGGTGTTAATCACTTCACATGAGGCAGCCGATCAGAGCCAACACACATACTTTTTCACACACGGGCACACAGAGAAATAGTGGACTCATATTGGACTCGCACTCTCTTATACAGAGATATACACACATATGGATATACGTTCCCCTTCTGCATCCTAGTCTCATTCATGCAGGCAAATTGTCATTAGTTCTTGTGGGACTTGCAGATGCACACAGCATGCTGATATACGCAATAAGGTATGAACACGGCTGCTGTATCTACAAAGTGTCCTGCCCTTAATCTGTACCTTTCTCTCACACACAAAATATTTATACTGCAACAGAGAACACCTACACACCCTGACTCACACTGGCCTTCTTCTATGGACTCTGACAGCCTTGTTTCCTCACATTAATGATACACATTCAGTTTCTCTCCCTGCCATTATCTCCCATTCGGTGTATCTGACTAATCAGTTTATAGATGTGACCAGTCCACTATTTATTCACTTGAAGACCTTTAAAACAGACACAGGATCCTAATTTACTGCACTGAACTCAACAGTCTCACAGCTGTGCCCCTCCTTCTCACAGGCTCTGTTTCTCACTCTGATTGTGTCCAAATAAGAAAAGTTCTCATTTTCTCAATTTCTCTCATTTGCTTTACTTGTAAAGGTCACGTTGTTTAATTAGACTGTTTTTATAGCGCATGTGTATTTACACATCGACAGCTTGAAGCAATAAAACTTAACACATTAAATACTGCTCTGAAAAATGTATTTGCCCCCTTCCTGATATCCCAATATACCATGTTTGTTACACTGAAGGGTTTCGGATTTTTAGACAAAATGCAATACATAAAGGGAACCTGAGTAAACACATACGTTTTTAAATAAAAATTATTTAAAATGACAACTTTGTTTGTTAAGGTAATAATTTTTCCTCACATATCACCCATGTGAAAAAGTAATTTTCCTCTTAACTGGATTCACACATTTAGCAGCAATAATTGCAACCAAACACTTCCTACTTGACATCATTCTTTCACATCACTTGAGGAATTTTAGCACACACTTCTCTGCAGAACTGTTTTCATTCAGACACTTTGACAGGTTTTTGAGTATGAACTGCATGTTTCAGTCCTGCCACTGCATATCTATTGGGTTCAAGTCAGGACTTTGAGTAGGCCACTGCAGAACTTTAATTTTTGCCTTTCAGTTAGACTCGCTTTTGTGTTTTGGATCATTGTTTTTTTGGTGCATAATCCAATTATGTTTCAGCTTTGCAGACATTGTCCTTAAGAATTTTCGGGTACAGTACAGAATTCATGGTTCCTTCAGTAATGGCAAGTCATCTAGGTCCTATGGGTGCAAAGCATCCCTACACCATCATACAACCACCACCATAATTGACTGTTGGTATGATGTTCTTACTGTGAAAAGTTGTATTTGCTTTACAAAAGATATAATGAGACCTGTGTCATCCAAATAATTCCATTTTTGACTTGTCTACTCATAGAACATTATCCCAAATGGCTTGGGATCATCCAGGTGCTTTTTTGTGAGATGGAATTTCCTTTAATTGTACCATAACCTTTTGTAGAAGCTTTAAGGTGAGTACTTCACTCTCACGGCAAAGTTGAATATATAGTTTTAGAGTTTTAGATACAACAGGGTTGGCTATAGTCAAGCTTGGTTGTATTCGGTCAGCTGAATTTAATTATCAGTTAAATTTCATCAGTTGGTTGATTAACTTTTCTCTGTGGATGACATTGGTTTTGAATATCTTGGTTCCTTAAATTAAATCAAGTAATTAAAAACTGCTGCGTGTTTACAGAGGTTCCCTCATATAACATTTTATCTAAATATCTGAAACCTTTCAGTCTGACAAATAAGCAATAACAGGGGAAATCAGGAAGTGGGCAAACATTGTCTATTACATGAGGCTGATCTCAATTTGGGTTGTTCTTCCAGTGGTCTTCTACACAGTGATGTTTAAATTTCCACTTTTTCCCTTGGTGAGGGGCAAGCTCTGTGCCAGGTTCTAATATATATTCTATATTGTAAATCCGATCATTTAAAATTAGTGCTCTGACTTGCTCACACTACCATTTGTAGGGGATTGTCCAAAATATATGTACTGCTGATGTTTGCAAACACCATACATGATACCTGAAAATTAGTCTCGATCCTTTCATATTTCACTGATGCAAAAGAGGTGCTACAAAGTCATGCCCAACACCACTGAATTCTCTACTTTTCCCGTCCTAACATAAGCTAGACAGTTTCACTGTGCTGTGGTTCACCAGCTGACCTACATATATAAAAGATTCAATTCCATCCTTTTTTTGTGTGTTTGTGTGTGTGTGTGTGTGTGTGTGTGTGTGTGTAAAATACATATACATATGTGTGTATATATGTATGTGCTGCATATATCTAATCCTCACTGAATAACATGGACCACTGTATCTTATTAGTCATGTTAGAGTAAATGTTGCAGGAGGTTTGCCTTACAAATGCAGGCCATGGGTCCTCAGTCATGGATCTGTTGGGGACATGTCCTGTAGTTTGTCTCAGCCCTCTACTGCATCATCTGATTTTTGTTATTTAGCTAATTGGTTAAATCTTGTAATGATCTATGTTGTGAGAATGCAGGGCACATGCCAACAAGGCCCACAAAGAGGACTCCTGATAGAGACTGTTCTACTTTTGGCGTGTTTTGTGGGGTGTTGCCTGAGAGGGAGGTTTAATATGACCAGGAGGAGCCGGCAAAGAACCATCCCCCACACCTCTTCTCCTCAACAACCCCTAGCCCAATACTCGACCCCCCCCCACCCCCCCAACATCTCCCTGGCCTGTGCATGAGTCTGTAACACTGCTCAGACTAACATGGGCCCCCTGGTGTTTGCATGCAGTCATTGCATCCAGCAGATCCTGGAGGCGGTGCTTCACTGCCACCAAATGGGCGTGGTGCACCGGGACCTGAAGGTGAGTGGCAGGTCCAGTCTGTGATATCATATTTGCCTTGTTCCTGTGGGTGTGTCTTGCTACGTGTGCGTGAGTGTAACTGTGTATGCACTGTGTATGTGTTTGGGGGACAATTTGGACACAGTATTATTAAATCTTGTTATCGTAGGACACCTTTTTATGTAAGGGTAAATTTTGTACAGCTAGCAAGTGATGATTTGTGATGCTTTTGGCATACCTTTATGAATAATTGTCATAATGTTTTTGTGATCTATCAGAAGTTCACATTGATCTAGTGAGATCATTTCAGTGGCAGTGACTTTAGCAAAGAAACCTCATAAAACAATGCTTTTTAGACAAACAGGATTTCAAGTGACTCAAGTATTTGGTCTTTTGAAATGTTCTGTTCTTTATACGCATCTGCCCACTTAAAGCTGATGTTGCTTATGGGAATGTACAGGAATTTAAAAACTTCAACCAGTTTAATTCAGACTTTTAAGGAGGTAAATGTTACAAAAATGGTGAGTGATTTACAAGACACCCAGTCTGTTGAACCTACCCAGGTTAGAGAACAATATAGCATCTTCTTACTGCACCTTTGTATTGGTTGGTCTTTCTCTAGTTATGCCTGTGACTAAATCCATTTGCTAGTAAACCACCACTGCAGACCTTTGGCCTGTCCTGCCCATGGTTTTGACTTCTATCATATAAATGATTCCATTTCAACTGGGCTATTGGCAGGAAATGTAGCACCTTTTTTGTTTTATGTACAGGGAACTTTGTTTTATAGTAATGTGACGTCTTGTGTTTTTAATCTGAAGGTGACCCAGATTTAGGAGGTAATTTTGTGATCCTTTCCTCTTACCTGCCAGAGATGAAGTTTTCCAAGGGGTTTTCATCCCCAGAAAACTTCCCAGTAGAGACTCTTACTGGCCAGCACTCTACAGTGTTTTTTCTTATTTATTGCTTGTACCATCTTGCATGTGCATGTGTCCTGCATGTTGAAAGACTCATGAACCTCATCAGTTGTGCAGGGAATCTATACTATATTTAGAGTTGTAAATCTCTGTACTGTGTTTTTCATAAACACCTATAAGGTCTATATTTTTCCTAATCACTTTAATGTCAGCTCAGTTGTACAAAAATGTTACACAAGCATATCTGGATTTTATAGTGAAGTTTACTGTTCTTTATTGGCCATGGAGCAGTTCTTGTAAAGAGATGGTGTTGGGGAGGTGGCAGTGGTTTGTTGAGTGAGGGGGTGAGGATTAAACACTTAAGAAAATGTGCAATGTTCATGTTCTCAGCTCTCAGTGCCAAAGAGAATTGGCATTAAAAGAAAGAACACTCAGAAAAAACATTGAGGAGCACAACCTTGGAAAAAGTTTTTTGGTGGTCAAAGTGTGTGAGCTCTAGTGTCGTGTCCTTGGGTTTGACTTGGCTCTTTTACCTTTACCTTCTATTAGACCTCTTGGCTAGTGTGTCATGAAGAGGACACCATCTCACAACTTTGCCTGCAGCAGATCTGGATTATTTATTTATGCCTAATGCGCTCAAGGGACGCAAATTCAGGATGGCAGCCTTTAAATGCTGCATTCTAATGAGATTTCTAGTTCACATAAGAATGGCTAAGAGTGAACAAAGCTCTTCACATTCTGAGGAGGTGGTGGTGGTGGTGGAGGCTGGTGTTTAAAGTGTTTGTGACAGATAGTGAATCTGTTATTTTGATATAATCTTTTTATAATGTTTTAAATGATATAGAGTAGCTTTAAACTACCACAGTTCTATTTCACAGTTTAGATTTGGCCATTTCACTGTTGCTATTGATGATTACACCTTTGTTAATTTCTTTTCAACAGGACATAGAAGGCCAGTCTTTTGGATCAGTATCTAAACTGACTGATTGTATAACATTGAAATGATGTGAGTTTTAACAGCCAGTTAACATCTGAATTTGCTTATTTAGGAGCTACCTTTCTCCTAAGCCAAATACAACTTAGAGAAAACAATAGTGCATTACACTAACAAATGGAGCGATCCAAAGGCAGACGTACAGTTTTCAAAGTACAGTCATTTAGTTGTATACTGCCAGTTTTTGCTAGCATAAATTACAACAAATTGCTGCATATAGTACTTGTATGGTGAGCGTGCCCTGCTGGGGTGGTCCAGGACCACAAATCTGCACGTATCACCACCATGAAGGTGGAAGCCAGGGTGCTTGTCAACAAAGTGATTGTCCACCTGCCAGGTTGCAAAGTGAAGGCATGTAATGCATTCAGTCCCCCTTTGTAAAGGAGAAGGAACACAGCTCTCCACGAGGAGTAGCAGGGGGTGGAGGGATTGATTCTGTCTCTAAACACACACACTCGCTCTCCCCATTGCCCCTTCTAACCCATTTTCACACCTAGCCCGAGTTCCACTGGAGCAGCATGAGGCTAACCTATTTTAGCAACACTGCAGAGAGACATGAGGTAGAGAGCTGGGATGCTGTGTAAGCTAGTTACGACAAAAGCTCATCTGTAGGTACCAACTAGTCCTTTAGCTTTCACTGAAACCATACATCGGGGTATGATTGGTGCAGTTCACAATGGGGTGGAAGGAAAGGTGTTGACTGCATGACTGGTTTCATTTTCTAGATTGACTCTTGGACTCTGAAAAGCATTTTAGTTAGTTTTTCATTCATAAGACTCAGTTTAGTACAGAAATAATATGACCCTATATTA
Organism: Arapaima gigas; assembly: GCA_900497675.1. Taxonomy (NCBI): domain Eukaryota; kingdom Metazoa; phylum Chordata; class Actinopteri; order Osteoglossiformes; family Osteoglossidae; genus Arapaima; species Arapaima gigas. The sequence goes on from UFQX01000048.1 coordinate 790,537, forward strand.
AACTTTAGAATAACATCAGTTTCATTGGTTTAATGCACACAGCCTCAATTTACAGGTCTCTCCTCCTTCTGCTACAGAAGAATGTGGTCTGCTGGCCCCTGTGATGTGCTTATTTTTGTGGCCCATCATGCAAAGTAGTCCAGGAACCCCTTAAAGACTTTCCAGGCATTGGTTTCTCTAACCCATAAAGGAGCGAGAGTGTGCAAGAGAAGGGGGGTGGGGTGGGTGAGAAGTAGGAAGTGGGATGAGGGAGAGGGAGGTGGGGAGGGAGAAACAGATGGCAATGACAGGAGTCACTGCAATGCAGAAGAACCAGCAGCACCAATAGCAGCAGCCTGCTGGGGAAAAGCATCAACTTGCTCTCTGTAGGTGTGTATGCTGGTGTGTGCGTACGTGCGTGCAGGTGTACGTGTGCAGGCATGCACATGCACCTACGTGTATACATGCATTCGTGAGATGTTTTGCTGTGTGTGGTGTTGGTGTGTGCATGTGTATTCACAGGCACATGCCCATCATCCTCAGGACTGAGTCACCTGCTTTCACTGGGGATATAAATAAAAACTCTGCAGGATCCCTGCAACCGGGAGATGGCAAGCCCCTTGCCGTGGGGATGGCACAATTAAAGGCCGACTCTGATGGAGATTAATGAGAAACCCTAATCTGGGACAGCATGTTCGCCCACGCCGCTCCCGGGCACAGATATGTGTGGTGGAATGAGAGATCCGGGTCTCTGAGGCAATACCTCTGCTGAGGGACAGACAATGAAACAGCCTTTGGCAGTCCAGGAACACAATGGCCACAACTGTCAATACAGATAATGACATATGTTCTGGTCTGTGTCGCTTCTGTGTAACGTAAATACTGCGTGTGGTTTTCCCATACACTGCTAGTTCTAATGTCAGCATAGTCTAGAATGTGCTAATTGGATTTTGTAATTGAATTATAGTTATTAATGAATTTGACTATTGGAATAGATGTAGCTATGATTAAATATGTATTTGTAGGTCTGTGTGTTTCAAGTGGTCTGTGTATATGAACATCTGAGTTGAAGGCAAGTGGGTGGGTATTAGATTTACTTCAGTGCTTGTTTGTCCACATTTGTTTTGTGTGTGTGTGTGTGTGTGTGTGTGTTGATATAGATGCAGTGTGCATCTGCTTTTAACCAGCAGATTACTGATTATTTGAGTGCCCACCCTTCAATCCTGTTCTCTCGCCACCTACCACCACCCTTTTCTCTCCTAGCCAGAGAACCTGCTCCTGGCCAGTAAGTGCAAGAATGCTGCTGTCAAGCTGGCTGACTTTGGCCTGGCTATCGAGGTCCAGGGTGATCAGCAGGCCTGGTTTGGTATGTGTGGAGCCCCCCCAAATCAAATAGACATACACATACTTCTCTGCTGCTTGGACTGGTCAACCTAGTACAAATCTAGATTTGTACCATTTGCACTTATAATCTGGGTCAAATTTGCAACTCCAAACATTCCCCAAAACAACCTCAGTTGCTTTGTCACCGCTACCTGCCCCTATGCTGCCAAGAACTGATAGAGTAAATAAAACTCATATTTCTGGAACAACACCAGGAAAATAAGCTGTTAAAAGTAAAATGTGTTTATCTTTTTTTAAAATTACTGCTGTGTTTATCAGTAATTTCATTTCACATTAATTTCATAGTAATTTCACATTCATGTTAAGTGATGTTTTATTTCCTTCTCTGAAAGACTCATTGTCTCAGTCTTTATGTACTGCACGCTGCTGTGAAAGCTGCGTGCGGTTTTTTTTTTTAAATACCTTGTATTTGTAACTCCTAGGCTTTAATCTGGTTGTTTTACTCTTTTATGATGACATGCACTTATGATCCAAACAAGCACGCATGCATTTGTGGGCTTAGTCCCTTACTGGTCGATGTAAAGAAAGAAAAGATGTACCAATAATGTGAAATCTGTGATAAATAATAAACTACGCCCATTAACACACTCACACAGAGAGGTGACTGCAGTGTTAAAAAGTTGTGAATGGTCCATCTGTGCCACTCTGCAGGATTTGCAGGAACTCCTGGATATCTGTCCCCAGAGGTTTTAAGAAAGGAAGCCTATGGCAAACCAGTTGACATCTGGGCATGTGGTGAGTCCAGTGAACTGAGATTTACAATAATAATTAGACAATAATTTTGGCGTATAAAGGTACAAAGGAAAAGGGCTTACAATCTCTCTCTCTCTCTCTCTCTCTCTCTCTCTCTCTCTCTCTCTCTCTCTCTCTCTCTCTCTCTCTCTCTCTCTCTCTCTCTCTCTCTCTCTCTCTCTCTCTCTCTCTCTCTCTCTCTCTCTCTCTCTCTCTCTCTCTCTCTCTCTCTCTCTCTCTCTCTCTCTCTCTCTCTCTCTCTCTCTCACACACACACACACACACACACACACACACACACACATATACACACTGAGTAAACCTCAGCTTTATAGCTGCTGCCTGAGTAGCTTGGCTGACAGACCCTATCAGACATATCAAGACATCTCTTGCTCCTTCATCACTGTCAACATCCTGCATATACACCCTCCTGCTTAGGACCTAATTGCATCTGCGGCTCTGTTCTTCAGGAAGTTCATGGTCTTGATTTCAGTTTATGTCATGTAGTCATACTTTTTGAAAAGCTTTTGTCTACAGCAGTGTTCCATATAGTGCCCTTGTTAAAGTGCTAACAAATTGTTCAAACTCTGTGTTTTCTATAGTAAGGGTATGCACTGTGAGTGTACTATACAGATGAGTGGCATTGCTGCCATGACAGACATCTAAAAAGTGTTCAGCTAATGAGTTAGCTGATATTCTTTGAGATTTGGACACAGTTGTATCTTTTGGACAAGGTGTGATCCTGTACATCCTACTTGTGGGTTACCCACCTTTCTGGGATGAGGACCAGCACAAGCTTTACCAACAGATCAAGGCAGGAGCCTATGATGTGAGTATGGAATTATCAATCTCTCTCTCTGTCTCTCTGTCCCTTTCTGTGTACCCATGCTTAGTACCTCTTTTGTGTCTTTGCATCTTATTGTAGGTGTACATATTGAAGTGTTCCTGTTAATCTTTTTTAGTAATGTGTCAACTAGGTGCATGTTCACACAAATTATTATGACCTGCCCATATTTAATAGAATTGGAAAAAGAGATTGTTTAAATTAAACGGAATGATACGGCATTGTTATTTGTTCTTCAGAGACATTTCAGTCACTGTGAGAATCTGTTGTCACATCAACTTTGAAAACTGAAAACCTGGTGCACATTGTTTGTGAACTATAAAGTAACACTCACCACAGGGTGTAGGATATCTTTTTTAGAAGGGTCTGGAAGCACCATAGTACTTATTTCCTGGATGTTTGGAATCACATTTTTCCCTATTTTTGGTGTGTTACTTGTAACACCATTACTTGTTCTCCCTCCCTCCTTCTCTGCCGTCCTACACAGTTCCCCTCTCCAGAATGGGACACAGTCACTCCTGAAGCCAAGAACCTGATCAACCAGATGCTGACCATCAACCCAGCCAAAAGGATCACAGCCCAGGAGGCTCTCAAACATCCATGGGTCTGCGTAAGTGTGTCTTTTAAGAGGAACAGTGCCAGGGGAACCCCAAAGGGCCAGCATTCACACTAGTTGTTCACCTAGTATTTTAACCTATGCACAGTCAAACCACAGGATGCTGTATAGCTGAAATGGATGTGACTTATGATGACATATGATGTGTACTTGCATCATACATACACTGACACAACAGTATACTATGTAGTCACACACACAAACTGTCATGTACACTCTCAAATAAAAAAAAAAACTGTTAGGTGTACCCTTCAGTGCTCAAAGATACAACTTTATTCATTTAACCATAATAATTTCACATATATACATAAAAATGACTACAAAGAAAGGCAACAGTTAGACATCCAAACTCAAACTGTCGTGCACAGTCCCTGATACAGCCTTACCTGCTGTTTGAATGCCCCTGTTTCTGTCACAGCAACGTTCTACGGTGGCCTCCATGATGCACAGACAGGAAACTGTGGAGTGCCTGAAGAAGTTCAACGCTAGGAGGAAACTCAAGGTCTGACAGCACCTCTTCCCACATTTTCACATTAATTGGGGCCAATTATCAGACTAATGAGCAAAAAGCAGGTATCCACACAGGCCTAAAAGTATTGAATTTACAACCAGTAAAATGGCATTAGTACACATAAGCTACAAGCTTTACATCAGTTAATAATCACAACACGCTTATCTAGGTGCTACACAGATTTAATACTATAGTGTTTCCATTTGCGTAACTTGACTTCTGTGAAGTTCACTGTAACATAATAGATGGAAGAAAGGGTTGCTTGTACAAATGAAAGTTAACCTTTAGGCGTTCGTATGTTGACTGTCAAGTGCTGAAAATACAATAAAATGGACTGTAGTCTATTACCATGCAATTTCACTCAGTTTCTGCCCTAGAAGGATATGTGCTCATAAATTCCCTTTAAATGTCAGGTTATTTCTTACAAAGGAGATTAGTGATAAGGCTGTAATGGTGTGCTTTTGAGAAAATCTCAATGATTAGTTCCAAATTGGCTTTGGAACAACTCATTTGTTGAACTGCTTTAATTGGCCTTTAGCTAACCATTCGTTGTGGCAACGTAGGAGTGCTGTGGAGCAGTGGGTAATGTTGTTTAACCAGCCAGTGACCTAGTGTTCTCTCTTCCCACAGGGTGCCATTCTTACCACTATGCTGGTATCACGTAACTTCTCTGGTAAGTTGGAAAAACTATCATGTAAGGGCCAGCATTATTTTAACGTGCACATCACATGCATGTCACTTACTAAAAGCTGTTACACAAGTAACACAGAAAGGCAGAGGCTGTGATGGGTGTCCTAAATGTAGAACCCATAAGCATGACCTATTTGCATACTAGAGTTGTGACTAATGTACTTTTCAAAGGTTCAACAGCAGAGTCATTTCTGTCTTTCGAAATCATGACCATCAGATGAAAACTCTGCAGCTGTTCAATTTTTGTTATTGGTCTGGTTTTACATTCATAAGGTTATGGGTTTGGATTAGAAGTGGGGCTGTGCCAGTATACTTCTGTTCAATTAAAGAGTTATTGTAAAAAGAATTTCTGTTGATAAAGGAATCTTTGTAAATATATTTTTTAAAAAAATATTTAACAGTTCTAATTTTCACATCTGTATGGTGCAGGAACACAGCTTAAAAGGCATGCTGGTTCAGTTCTCTAGAGTGTGGCTGCTCTTGTTCTTCAGGAGCGGGTTGTCATCCAGCTATCTAACTGGGTCAAATGTTAACTCTCTGTTGCCTAAGACAGTGGTGTCCAGGTAAAGATACAAAATAATAATTACAGGTAGAAATTTTAATATTCTGTATTGAAAATATGTTACATAATTTGTGTAATTTATTTATGCATTTGTGACATTTGTTGCATTTGTATAGAATACTTTATTTTACAATAACTTGTCTATCCCAGTATGGGCAAAGCGGTGTGGAACAGATATGAGAATCCATACTGCTTCTCCGTAAAACCTGTGTTGACAGTCTCGGCAGTGTTAAGGGAACAGTGTTACACTGTCTGGGGTGAATGACGTCTTTGTGTGTTAGAACCCCGCCATCCTCTTGTTGTTTAGGGGTCGAGGTTTGATAAAGTTGCAGCCCAGCATCAGTCACCAGCAACTCCATCCTTATGGGAGTATGAATTTTAGTATTGTTTGACCACATAAATGCAAGCCAGTTTGTTGGGTTGCTCTCTGTGTCACTAACTGAGTCTACGATAGCCGTTGATGTTGTTATAGCGGTGATGTTACGATAGCCGTAGTATGAGGTTTACTGGAGAGGTGATGATGTCTCTGTTTCAACTATGCACATGCAAACACATCCTCCAGCAAACAGTCCCTCCTCTTCTAACAGCATGCAGACAAACACACAGAGATACAGCACATCAGTGGGTGACATCAACAGAGTGTGTCAGCATTGCATGGGAGAGGAAGTGGTGACCAAATTTTTTGTTTCCTTGGTAACAGGTATACTGTGGTTCTCTAATCTCCCTCACCTGTCACCTGACACTATTTTGTGTGCAGGCTCCACCTACCACCCTCATTATTCCCATTTATTGCACTCATTATTGTAATTATCTTATCAACCAGCATGAGCCAGAGGAAAGAAAGTTGGGAGGGATGAGGGGGTGCTGACATTCTGCTTCTACACCTACTTTGGAGTCGTGGGAACACAATAACCAGAGTGCTGTGCTTCACCAGACCTATGATCTAAAGTCAAAACCGTGGCTAAGATCACAGGTTGTGAGGCCAGAAGCTTCACAGAGCAGTGCACTGCTGTGTGATGTTGCCACACAGAATGGGGAATATAGGCTGAGCACCTTCTTGTATTTTGAGAATTGAGTTCAGATTGACACACAGGATGGTTCATGATAGGTAATCTGATGAGTTACAGAAAAGCAGGGAGGAATGTGCTGGGCAAATTTCTCATATCTGTCAATCCTCCTCAATTCAGTGGGTGACTTTCTTTTTCTTCTTTCCAACTAATGATAGTTTCTCTCTTCTCCCTCTCTTTCCCTCCATGTACTCCTCCTACTTTCTATCTCTCTTTCTGTCCCAATCCCTTTCTCCTCCTTTCAAATGTTGTTGTTGTTGTTGTTCTTGTTGTTGTTGTTGTTGTCGTCATTTTCGTACACTAACAGTGGGTCGACAGACCACCGCTCCAGCTACTGTCTCAGCTGCTGCAGCCGCCGCAGCCGCCGCCGCTGGCACAACTGCAGGGCTGGTGGAACAAGGTAGCCTGGCACACCAGCTGGTGCCCTTTCCCTTTCCCCACCTTTCCTTTCCGTCTCATCCATAAAGCTTGGAGCCCCCAGCATGAGGCAGGCACAGCGAGCTCACCCTCATCTCCATTTTCCTTCTAGCATCGATGGGCCATCTTTAATTTGATTGACAGGCTGAGTTTGCTGTCGTGTTGACCTAAGGATCCTGCCACTACCCACAACCCTTTTTCTTGTTTTGTCTTTCCTCCTCTCTATCCTTAGAGCTTTGGGAGTTTTACACATGCCTGGTTACTTCATCACTGACAGCCTCCTTCCTCCCATTCTCTCACAGTGTTGGCCATTAAGTCCCTGCATGGCGGGTCACGTTTCCTTACCCACTGCTCACCTCTTTCTTTCCTCCTCTGCTGTCCTCCCTGGATCTCTGGGAACATTTACCTTTGAAAACATCTGTCTCTGTGTTGTTCTTCTTTCTTCATACCTCTTCTCTAGTTCTTCCTCTAAAACTCCCCTTTTCTCTACCTTTCTCTGTCTCCTTTTCCTGTTCAGTTTTAACTGTGGAATTGCCCCTCCCACCCCGGTCATACTAAGGATGGTATTGCCTGCCCTTCCAGTGTGCTGAATGTTGCATGAAGCGCTAGCCTGGAGCATGACCTGTACAGTTTTGGGGGATCTTGGCAGTGGGGTGGACCAGTGTCAAGCAAAGAGACATGTTCCATGCTGATACCTGAACTGCGTTGATACACCTGTACCCAAGACTACAGGGATCAGCAGCTGTACATTGTTGTTAGTTGAAAAATGTTTTTCAAACAGCAGGTTTTGGTTTTTCAGTGCACAGACTACAGAATGAGTCACTTTCAGCTCATGGGTGTGTCCCACCCACAGTGCTCCAAAGTTTTCCCACTGAGCTCATTAATCAAAAGTTAATGTCCTGACCCAACTGTCAGTTTCATTAATAGTTAGGTACGGGTGACAAATTCAATGCAGGCTGATGCCAACTCTCTAAGTTCTGCTTCTTTTCTCTATTTTCTGAAGATGGCTAGTCAAAACAGATGACTAGCTACTTTCTTTGGTCTTAATTAGAGCAGCATAGGAGCAGATGTCTGGCTTCCTACTAGAACATAAAACCATGCCCCTAGAGGTTATATTAAGTTGTTGTCTGTTTCATTTTTAGGCTGATTGTCAGCAACATTTTCAAACCATTATAAGCTGTGTAGATCTACGGAAGAATTAATAGCAGCATCAATCTTGTAATGTGTCCTATGCTGAGTTATAACTATTCTTTGTTCAGCACCTCTGTTTTTAACACAATCAAGGTCACAACCTTTAATTACAATGTTATAAGCAGATTTTGGCTAGTAATGTTAAAAAAAAACACAGTTTTGGAACAGACAGGTGTGCCAGTACTGACAGAGTAACTGATTTTCAGTTTAACTGAATCTGTGTAGATAATTAATGTGAACGAATGCTTAGTGGTTTTTTCGCAGCCTCCTAAAAGACAGAGGTCTCTAATGAGGATTTGGTATCTCAACATAAATCGTGACCCACTTCAGGATTTCCAGCATTAGCAGAAACTGTGCCTTGTGTGGTTGCCCCAGCATTAAGTTATTTATATTGGTTAGGAAAAAGATTTGGACATTTTAAGAGCAGAACTTCAACAGTTAAACAGAGAATCTCTTTTTATATACACACACACACACACACACACACACACTGAAAGCTTTCATGTACAGGTTTGGTCTGTGGAGTCTGTCTTTGGTGCAGGTGATCAGATGATGGAGTAGGAACCAGTGAACAAATTTTTAATGCCATTTGGGCCACTAATTAAATATTTCAGTAATGTTTAGTGAAAAGTGTCAATAGAAGCTGTAACAACTGAATTCACCTGCTCCAGAATCCATTGTCCTCTGTGATATCCCTTTACAAGAAATATAGTCCAGTAGGCCTAACCAAATTAGTTCTTTCTCTCTCTTAATCTGTCATCTCTCTTCGCTGTCTTCTTTCCTCTTGCGTCTGACACTTGGGCCAAGGTAAGGAGCCCTCCCTCTGGGCCTGATTTGCTAGAGAAAAGCCCATTCTTTCTCTGCTGGGTTTTTTGATCCTTTACATACAAGTAGATCTACATTTCTGAACTCTCATTCACAACCCTTGTTCTGATGACCCACAACAGCAGCACTGTGAGCTCTGTATCATTAAGGTCCAGTGATAAATGTTAAAATTTTATTTGTTCAATAATTATAGATTAACAAATAAAATTAAACCTACTGAAGATATTTAACTGAGCAGATATACACTTTAGCCAAGATATAGAAATCAGCTCAGTCAAGCACTGTCTGATTATTAGGGATGCCAACTTAGGGATCCCTGATACCAGGATTGAGAAATTCAGCAGAGACGCCACTGTCATTAATTCTCATCTACTGGTTTATAACAAATTATTCTTTCCTTGGTCCTGGAGAGATATGGTGTGTGCAGGTCTTCCAACTCTTAATAAGTCAGTACTGAAGGAAATGCTGTATTAGTTAAATTAGAGATTATTAATTCAGCTGAATGTCCAAGTTATCAGGTAGGTTGAAAACATGCATATACTGCAACCCATCAGAACTAGTGTTGGAAATCACTGGATTGAAATCAAACTTTTTGAACACTTAACTTGGATGTGATCTTTTGTCAATACACAATTTGTGGTGTTTACACCAAAAGTTTAATGTAGGGGTTTAATAATTACCTAATAACTCTGGTACAAGCATCAAAATCACTTCAGATGTTGGGGATCTTAAAATAAGTTTGTCTGTGTTGTGCTGTGTTATTTGTCCATCAAAAAATCTGCTTAATTTACACAACTCCATTTTAGGTTTGGTTTTACAACAGTGTACAACCTGTTACATGTGTCATTGCATTTCTGAAGGTGACAGAAGCAGCTGTACTTAATTCTCTTGTGATCTGGCTATTGTTCTGTGTAGGGATCTGTGCAAACCCGAGGCATTTTAGTTTTTGTTCTCTGTGTTACTATAGGATGGGGAAGGCTCAATGATTTTCCTACCTACAACGAAAAAATAGCTCTCTTGTGTGAATCTGTGTCTGCCCACAGAAATATATAGATGTATATTTTTGTATTTAAATGTGGGTAGATGTGAATTTAAATAGGTATGTACATCTGTATTGTGTGTGTGTGTGTGTGTGTGTATGTGTGTGAATCCAACTGTCTGCCACACATATTTTGCCTCACTGTTATGCGATCCTGTTGGCCAGTGGCTGTTTTTCCTTTTAAGTTACTCAGACTAGAGAGAGGACCAGTCCATTTCACATTGCCCTGACAAGGATTTCTGTACAGGCAATTATTTTCCACGTCTTTAAGTCTTAATTCCTAGACTCCAATTGTGTTATTCATAACACTTGAATTCTATGATACAGGATGTTCATCTTTGCTTGCTTTGCCATGTGACTAGTCTTATTTTAGATTAGTTTATATTTATCTTTACTTTGTGTTATGACTTGTGACTCTGTAGACAGAGTCCTTCCAGCCTTGTAAAGCAGTGGTCCTTCTGTAGATTAAGGTAGTGTGCTGTTTTTTCAGTATGACTGTAACAGTGAGTAAACAGAAGATCCACACTTGTGAACACTGCCAATGCAAGTTAAGTTCCTATGGATAGTCCCCCAACTGAAGTTTACGCCATTGCAGGCTAATAATCTGTGCTTTGTGACCGCTGTGTCAACGTCATCCCACAAAATACCTTGTCCTGTTCCTTCTCATTGCTGGTGAAAGCATTTCTGATCACATGTTCCTCTCTTGTCATTACTGTGTGGTTTTACCTTGATTACTGGGATCAAATTCAAAGCGCCCCCATTCTATAGAAAGAGAGGGTAAGTCATATGTGGGCAGACGTTGTCAGCTATGGTTGTTTCTTTACTTCTTTGTTGCTGCTATCTGCATGGGTACATTAGAGTGGAAGACCAGCAGAGTCTCTGAGTATGTTAATGTGAGCCACCCTCACTGATTCTGTTTTCCATGCTTTTTGCAGCAGCCAAGAGTCTACTCAACAAAAAGGCAGACGTCAAGGTAAGGCAACCACACCCCTGCAGGTCTCCTCATTGCCCGTTCTCCTGTATCTTTCCTTTCCTTCGTTACCCGCTCTCTTCTTCTCTTGTGGCTTCTATGCACACTGTCACTTTTACTGTCCCTGTCACTGTCCTCTCTGTATCTGTGGAGTGGTAATTGTATTCTTGCCTGGAGATGATGGATCTGGTTGACTGTACTCATTTCGTTTTGGTATGTCTGTGGATATGCATGTGACACACGTGTTTGGGTAGGGTGGAGACCGCAGGCTATGTCTGGATGCAGCAGTACCACACAAATTTTCACAGAATGAACTTTAGAATAAGATGTTCTCCCCCATATGAGTGCTTTTGCTGACCTGCAGCCAGCCCTGTGCCAATTGCCAGTCAGCCTCAATGCTGATAAGCCGAATAGTGCTTATGCCACTTTGTTTTTCCCTTGCTTAATATCATATATTTGCTTGGTCCTACTAGGTTCATGCATCTTCAGTGCACCTGTGGGTAGCACAAGAGATGGATGTGTGAGGATCAGAGTAGAAATTTCCTTAATTCCAGTGCTCTGCCAGCGAAAGTGCCCATTTCTCCAAAGTAAGATTTTACTGTCCATCTTGTGAACCATTCAAGAATAAACAGTAAATCAAACCATGCACAGGTCCACTTTACAGGTTTCATCAGACAATGTAGTCTTCAGTTACTGGGGTTTTCTCACTTTGTTTATAACATACCCTGAAGACACATCCTGTGGATCCCCTGGGAATGTCAGGTCCACTGTCTAGGATGATCATGGAGCTACACAGTTGTAGAATGTTTGAAAAATTAACTGCTCAAAATGCAGTGATTTCTACAGCGGTTGCCGTGGGTTTCCAAAGCTATTTGTAGGTATTCAGAGAAAGTAGTAGTCAGCTTTATTGCAATAATCGATGAGCCCTGAGCTGTGCTGTGTTTGTGGATATAAAGGGAGGAAAATAGTGCTGCAGTTCTTAGGTTGTCTGCTGTAACCATGAAACACATCTGTGAACAGTCTTATGCAACCGATACATTTACTGCACTTTTTTCTGTGCTGTTCCCCATTATGTTAGCATTTTACTTGTTTGTTTACAATGGAAATTCAAGATGGAGATGCCAGCTAGTGTCTCTTCATCCTGCTGACTACTGAGGATGAGTCTGACCCATGGGCCTGGCCTGCATTCAGATGTTGTCTCTGGCTGCAGTTTTCTGTCTGTAAGGATCTGAAAGTATGAAAATCAAGACCTCACTTTCTGAGTTAGACCTTTTTGTAAAAAAGAAAGGCAACTCAGACATTGGTCAGCCACTGTAGTTGCGTCTTTTGATATCTAACATATGTTGTGGCATGCCATCCACTTTCTTTGTACTGTAGCCTGTAGTGCTGCTAAGTCAAGCTAATGTGAAGGTTTTTTGAACAGCATTTTTGCAGGACACAATACACTGCATAGTTCTTTTCACTGTTCAGTTCCTTTGCACATTTCTGCTTACTCATTCATAGTTTCCCCTTTATTTTTTCCTTCTTTTCTATAGCATCACCTATTCTATAACCACCTATTTTTTGCATCTCTGTCCTCCACTTGATTTCACTCTTCTGTCTGTTTCTGCTTCACCCCCCCCCCCCCCNCTATTTTTTGCATCTCTGTCCTCCACTTGATTTCACTCTTCTGTCTTTTTCTTCTTCACCCCCCCCCCCCCCTCCCGCACTTTCGATGCTTCTACAGTCTACAGGGGTGAGTGGGTGTGTATGTGTTGGAGGGAGGTGTGGGGGGGGGGTTAGCTCAGCTGGTAATGTGACTCTAGTTTTAGGAATAGTTGCCATTCTGAACCCTGGAAACTCAGAGACAGAAATAGATACTTCCACTGTGTCTTCATCATCACCTAGCAACAGGCTCCCTCTGTATCTACACGCTGACATTTTAGGGATCTTCACTTCTCATCCCCTCCAGCCTTCTTCTTTTTCCCCTCACTCCTGCAACACCTGTGCAGTTTTCTTGCTGCATAATTTTACTTGGCCCTTGTCACACTATCACACAGGTGGCAGTCCAGCCATTTGCTTGGCAGCAGGCTGACACAGAAACATACTTGTACAATCTAAGCTGTGGATAAATGACTTAGATATTTATAATGTCAGTGAATATGTTCTGAATGGATATCCACTATGCTGTGTAGGTAGTAGACCAGACCAAAGTTTCAATGTGAGCATTGCCTACTGGCAGTGATAACCAGGCATTCTGCAACAGCAGCAGTACACAGTTGACATTGTCTTCTTTGTGGAAGATTGGGGGTAGGGAATAAGATAGATTATCTAGGGTGGCTGCTGCTGGTATACCTCCTATCAGGGACATATCAGTTGCTGGTTACCTTTCCAAATCTTCGCTGTATTTTATGACCTGTTGTGTTTAACGACTGTAATATGTAAGGCTGGGTGGCACGTGGTAAGAGCATGCAGATCACTTGCATAGCAACCCAGTAGGTGTGGCAGCATTGCAGACATACATGTTGCAGCAATAACCTCTAATACAGTCTATGCTATCTCATAAACAAAAATCAGTGGGATTTGTGATTACATCTCTGACCTCTTGATTTTTCACTGGAAGGACATAGACTATGGCAGCATTCATTTAAGACATTGTTATATGGTTGTTTCAAATAGCCTTAGACTGACTTCATGCATTTATTTGTGTTTTACTAAAGCAATTTTCAGTGAAGAACCATGTCCAGAAGTTCTTCAAGATAACTCTTCGTGAAACTTTGATAACATGTCCTCAGCTGCTTGACTTCCCATTATTTCACTTGCGAGCCTCTCACTCCTACCATCAAGCGAACAAATAGTGCAGCATGTCAGCTAGAAGGACACTGGGTTCCATTCTGGGGCAAGGCAGGATGATGGGGGAGCTATTTCTGGATGCTTCCCAGGCGGCAGCTTGGCTTCCTCCCACAGCCCTGGACTGTGCACTCTCTTTCTGTCCTCGCCGATGGCTTTGTGCTTCACAGCCCCACTTTCCCAGCATCCCCACAACCCACTGCTTCAGCTTCTACTCTGCTCACTCTCCTCTTGGACAGTGTTCTTTCACGTTGTCCCTTCCTCCACCCTACTTCTTTTTCCTTCTAATCCCCCAAAGTTCATAAATTGGTGGATCTATAGGAAGTGGATATTGAATGAGGAGGTGGGATAATTCAGACACAGGCCCATACTCCAGTATCAAACGTAACATTCACCACTCTCATTTTCTTCCCCCATTGGCCACAACCACTCCCCACACATCACCTCCATCATCACCTGGACCAGAAACGGAAGTCAAGCTCAACCGTTCAGTATATGGTGAGGATACCATTTCAAATCATTACCTCATCAATTCATTCTGTATGTGCCTTTATTTATGTACTTATTATTTTTGTCCTCTTCATATTTTGTTCATTTTCCACTGTTTACTTGTTCTTTTTCGCTGTCTGTTAGGGTCAAGTTTTTTCCGCGCAGTATAAGCACAATATTAATGATTTGACCATACATGTAAAAATGGAAACCATTTTATTTTTCAGCTTTCCTACAAGAATCACTTCCGGGTTGTTTTTCTGAGTGTCTGTGCGTCTCATGTTCATTTACCCTGAGAGGTCTACAGTTGACCTGTGGACAGTATGAGCAGCAGCACAAAGGGAGTCATGAATGACATAAGCTGTCCTCTGCTTTCATTGCTGGTCATTGACCATCAGATGTGGATTTCACACATTTCTTTCATGGTTGTTCACTGCTGCAGTGTGCAGCACAAGCAATTGTACCATAGTGCAATTCATGGAAGTCTCCTGTCTGTGTTCAGAGGCCAGAATGTGGGGGAGGGACTTCCAGGAGAAGGCGTACTGTGATGAAACAAGTGGCATGACTTCCAAGCATGGGGCTGGCTGTCAGAGTAAGAGCGATTGAATTTCAAGGTTATTCATTTGAAAGATTTGTGTACTCATGACAGTCATTGTGCAGGTTTCTTCAAGCTGGAAAACTTTTTTGTGGAAGAAATACAGACCAGCTGGTTAGAATAGTTGACCTTTCTCTACTCAGTGACCCATGGTCCACTCAGATCTGAAAAGCCTGTTTGCTTATGAGTGTGTGGGTGTGGACATGTAAGTGTTCATGTGCAGCATAAGTGCAAACTTACAGCTAGTACTTGTCTGCTGTTGTGCTGTGTTTCGTCTCCTGTGTGTGACATCTTATTGAAGTTGTGCTGAGCTGCTGTGGTCCTGCTGGTGCTGTGCTTACCAGGTGGGTGTTCTTCATAAGAGGTGGCAGCAGTCTCAGTGGCTGAGTGTCCCCTGAGGAAGGACTGCCTCGCCTTTCATTCTTAAAAATGTCTTTCCTCTATTTTCTTCTGCTTGATGTGAAGTTCAACTGTTTTTTCACCTACAACCACAAATCGACTACTGTTTTGCTTTCAGATTCATACAAAACATACCTGAGGTAGAACTGAAAACAGTTAATGGATCAGCAGAGTATTATGCTGTCAGTAATGAGCTGACCTTAAAAATCTTAAAATATATTTATTTTTGATTCATTAACTGACTTTAAAAATGTTAAAAATTTTAAAAAAGCCAATAGTATTTTGACAATTTTAAGAAAACATACATATGTGCTTAAAATCACTCATGTATTGACATACACAGATGCACAGCCTGTCCCTGAACAGTCCTATGTGTGTCTTGTTTGTCATACATCACTATGTCACACTCACTTTAACATTGTATTGTGTCTTCTGCACAGCCGCAGTCAAACAGCACGAAAAACAGCATAGTCACCAGCCCCAAAGGAAACACCCCTTCTCCTGCTCTGGTATTTACCTCTTTATCACTTTCTTTCACTCTTCTCTTCCTGCCTTATTTTCTGTCTCAGTCTCTCTGTCTCCATTGATTTCTGTTAGTGTCATTTCCTCTGGAACATGTGTCTATCAGCCAGGCATCCAGAGAGCTTTGCCTCAGGCAGTCAGTTCTCCATGTGGTCAGTCTAGCCACCCATGAAGTTGTGCTGCTTTATCCATTTGTTTAACAGTACTACACTTGTGCCTCAACTTAAAAACATATTTGGGACCAGAAGTCTGTCTGTAACTCGGAATTGTTTAAAGTCCTTTTACTACATCACAGTACAAAAAATTTTAGTATGCAACTCAGTTTATCCAAGGGTTGGATTCTGTTAAAAATATCAGATAAAGTAATATCTACCTAACCACTTTACCCTGAGTTGGGTCTCAGCCATCCAGAGCCTATCCCAGAAGCAATGGGCACAAGACCATGAAACCGCCCTTGTATGAGACACCAGATCACAACGGGAGATAAAGCTATAGTGAATGTAAAATTTGCCATAAGACTTTACTTAATTTATTTTATTTTCATCAACAACTTATACAATGCAGGGTGTCAGTGTTCCTCTATTCTGGAAATTTCGGATGTGAGATAGGGAACTAAGTGGAGGGGTTGCCAGTTTGCTTTATTGCCTTTTATTAACACGAAGCAATATTAAAGTTGTCTACATTTAAATGAATAGGCAGTTTTTAGCATCTCCTATTTTGCTTTACACCCACAAGCCAGTGTGGCTTTAAGTGATACAAGAGCATACAGTGAGAAACAGTGAGGAAACACAGTAAATATAAATATTTAACTAATTTTAGCTCTTTTGGAGAAAATAACTTCATTACTGCATAAAAAAACTCTTTTTAAAATAACTCTATTTTAAAAGAAGAACCATCAACCATCTCCACTGTTCACCTTTATGAAGTCAGCTAGAGCCCTTGCAGCAGCATTCTGATTTAGTCGTATTAGTGAGAATGTGAGTTATTCAATGCTTCTTGCATAAAATGAAGTGCGCCATATGTTTGTTTCAATTATAGTACTGATTTTATTTCTTATTATTTGGTGCATTGCATTTGATTACACATCACTTTATATTATAAAAGTGTTACTATGGTACATTTGGCAATATGCAGGCCATAGGAAAAAGATATTGCTCTTAAATTACATTTTTAACTTTTCAGTCTTTCACCATGTCCAAACACCTCTATAGTCCAGAAAATCAAGCCTTGACTGCATTAGAAAATGTTTAACGTTAAAATCCTGGCTGTATTTTGCAGGATATGAAACATAAACATGTTTGTCAACATTTAGTCGCTTTCAGTTTCAAAAAGCATGAAAATGGGCATAGACTTCTATTTATCTGCTTGATAGTTTCTATGAAAGTGTGGGGTATAGCTATAGAATATATGCTGACTGAAATTTGTCTGGAAAATCCACAAATCACTGTGAACCACTTCCAGCCTCATCCCCTCCCTTGGAGTTTGTTTTAAAACTGACAAGTGGCAGAATGTGGAAAACCAAGCTGATTTTACTGTTCAGCAAAGAAATTTTAGAAAACAGAGCAATGAAGAAAGTGTATTAATAAAACTTGGAAATGTGTGTCTCTTAAAAATTTTGTAACTCAAATGGCTGTAACATGAGGTACAAATGTAGTGAGTAGTTTGCATTCCATACAACCATATTAAGAACTGAATACTTGCTGGAACAGTTTTGTGAATTGCTTAAAGATGCAGTTGTTCTTCCACAGATCTCATCGGTGCTCACTCTGTAGGTTTTAAAGCTTTCCCCCACTTATTCCCCTTTTTTCTCCACATCTCCTTTGTTCAGCTGGGGCAAACTTGGTTATTTCCATAAGCAAGGAATATGTAAAGCCACACCAGAGAACTTGTAGTACTAGCAATGAAATATTGGACATTTTTTAGTGTTCGTTATTACTTCAAGAATTCCTTCCTGAAGTACATGTTGGGCATGTTGGCACTGTTCTGCAAGTATCACGATTTTATTCCCAGTTCACGCCTCAGAATAACTGGGCTAAACAACATGATGCAATATTTGGAATGAGAATCATTTATTTTTAGTAAGTAGTCACAAACATATGCATTTGGCTTTTTGATGTGATGTGTGCCAGTGATATTCTATTCTTCACCAGAGGTATTTCTATAAGGATGCTACGATACATGGCCAAAAGTATGTGGATATCCCCTCTATTTAATCGGTTTGCCTATTTCAGCCACATACGTTACTAACCGAGCATAAAGTCAAGCATACAGCTATAGAATCTCCTTAGCCAAACATTTCTAGTAGAATGGGTTGTACTAAAAAGCTCAGTGACTTCCAACATGGCACTGTCATGAGATGTCACCTTTCCAACAAATCAGTTTGTAAAATTTCTACACTGCTAAAATCTGCCCTGGTCACAACTGCCTGTTGTGAAGAAGAAACATCTAGGAAGTTAACAAAGATGTGGCATAAATGACAACATTGGAAACAGGCCCTGCAGCACCTGCAGCCATATATCATCATATTTTTATGATCCCTCAAAGCTGCCCTTTTAATGCTGCGTGTGTATTTTACCATAGCCCAGACTGAGTTCCACTACTGTGAAGAAAGAGAAAATTGTGAAGTATCTGAGCTATGCTGTCACATTGCTGCATTGTCACATTGATCCACACTGCACCACTCTTTTCCATGCACTCCCATTGTTTCGAGTGGGTGTCTGCTCATATGTATCTGTGAGCACATCTGTGTTTCATGTGTATATGCACGTGCGTGCATGTGTGTCTATTTATTCTCTCAAAAATAGATATTCAAAAAGACCTAAGGTGCAAAAAAAATTTTTTTGTTTTCTCCCCACCACTCCTGCTGAATTTTTGCCTACGGCAGAGATTCTAAAATGCAGTAGCATGCCTCAATTCTCCAGGTTTTACCATGGAAGCTGCTTCCCACCCACCAAGTCCTACTCAGTCCTTGATAATGATAGTGGAGTTCTCAGTTCTAAATATTTACTTAGCATCCTAGGCAGGGGAGGGTATGGATAAAAGACACATGCTGCACTGACCACTGAAAATGATGCTAATTGTAAACGCAAATCAGAAAATTCATTATCTGTGTATGTAATCAGAACCTGTATTTTTCAGCCAATTTTTCATACATTTCAAAACAATTTATTTTCTGTGCATTGTTATATTATAAGCATTACTAAAATTAATGTATATTGAAATATATCAGAATATGTTAATGAAACCAAGAGGCCTAATTGCTAATAACTGATAAACTGTCAATATAAGCAGTACATTTGGGTATTTTTAAGGTATTAACATAAATTACTTTTTCAGGTAATATAGTTAGAGTGTCAGTGGCTACTACAGAGTTGGTCAAGGCACACAGAGAGGAATGTAAGCTCCTGGAGACTGGGCTACCCACACGAATGATACCCATGCATCGCAGAACGCCTGCTGAGCCATGAATGATAGTTTGGGGAAATCATTGCTGCAGAGCAATTTAACAGGCAACAGTAAGATCTGGCTACTGAATTTATTGACACATCTATTAAAGTAGTAATTTGGGGTAATTGCACCACATTTATTTGCAAAGAGGGATTTGTGTTTTAAGCTAGGACACTTTCAAGGTGTTCTTTTGTAAATAAACATAAGTGCTGGTGCTGTGGCTTATTCTCCTCTGGTATCTTCCCACTGCTTAAATTAATTCTTTGGCCACTTCCTGTTAGTCACACACCCAGTCGTCCTACTTTTTGTTTTCATCTCAAAGAACTCCATATACCTCAAATCACAGACTGACATGGCTGATGAAATATTAGCATCCCAGGGTGAGTGTTGCAGTGGAGATAATGGTAGCCACAGTAATGTAGAAATGAGTTCACCTCGTGAAGTGTTGATGTCCCGGCCGTTCAAGGAAAAAACTCTTTAAAGATCTTTAATGTGTACCTGTATAATCTAACCATGCCCACTGTTCATGAAAAATATTAGATATTTACTTTATCTTTAACCCTCGCTCAGTTTATTATGGAACTCAATCACAATGCACTTAATGTGTCCCTTGCACCAGTTATGAACCCATGACGAGCTACAAAAAGATCCTTCACTTTATTAGTATGCTGGCTGACCAGGATAGGTATAAATAGGATGACCAGGTTGGTATAAACTTTTTATAAATAGGATTTTACATTTTATGAAGCAGGCTTAATCTTGGCCAGGCTTGTTTCTATAGCAGCTTCTCCAGTGTGTAATAGTGCGATTCACAGATTTAAAGACATTTAACAAACTCTAATTTAAGTAAAGCCTTTGCAAATCAATTATTATTTATTATGAATGCCAGTGATTAAATGATTCCTTACTTACATATTTTTCATATCTTTGAAGGCATAAAAAACATACTGTGAACACTCTGAACACATATCTGAAAGTAATGGACTGAATTATGCACTTGTGGATTCTTCATGTGAATTTTGTCATTATTTTCAACTGAATGTGTAGGTCTGTAATTTGGGATAGCATATTGGAATGTTCTAGGAAATGATGGTGTTGCTCAGAAACACCATACCTCCTATCCCTTAACTTGTTACTTTTACGTATTATGCACGTAGTTTTTATACTACGCTATTTTAGCTAGCTCATTTTCTTTTATAGGGTTAACTAAAGTTAAATAACTTGCTGAGTGTATAAATCTCAATTAAAAGAAACCAAAGTGAGAAACTTGCAATAAAAGTGCCACCCAAAGGCCTTCAATAAGACATGTTGACTATCTGAAGTGCCACTGTTTTGAGTTCCATGGCCTTTCACAGAAAAATGAAGTATCAAAAAGTATTTTGGATTGATGCTTTTTGGTAGAAAGCCTAGCTATCCATGGTAAACAGAAAAGTCATTATTAGACCAAATGTAGTTTAAGCCTATATTTACCAATGGGTTATGGAATTATCAGCAACACTTCATTTGGAAATACACTGTACCTTCAAGAGATTTTTTTAAGTGTTTGATTAAAACATTGTTCAGTTGTACAGTATGTTTTCATGAAGATTTTGGTTTGTACCGAATCAAAATGGAACATTTTGTCAGGTGACAGCTGAGAAAAACTCACTTAAATGATAAAATAAACCAAGGTTGCTGTGAAGCCATCAGGCTATGGCTACTAAGATATGCAGCGCTTAGTGTCACTGAAGAGCTGCGAAGCACTCGTTCTATTGGAATTAATGTAATGTTAATATCCTACAACCCCTGTCCAATCTGTGAATCATCCTTCCAAGTCTTGGATAAGTACCCTTTTCAGGCAGCGCTGTTGCCTCCAACAGACTCTTAATGAAGGTCCCTTTTAGTCCAATGGACCTAGCCACA
Source organism: Arapaima gigas (assembly GCA_900497675.1). Classification (NCBI taxonomy): domain Eukaryota; kingdom Metazoa; phylum Chordata; class Actinopteri; order Osteoglossiformes; family Osteoglossidae; genus Arapaima; species Arapaima gigas. The sequence continues at coordinate 811,567 of UFQX01000048.1, forward strand.
AAAAACCAAGACCTAAGATGAAAGTCTCATGGTCCATGCATTATACAACTGGATGGTGAGAACTTGTTTCTCCTTATATTAGTGCAACCCTGGGATGTGATGCATTGAGGGACAGTAAAGATCACAGGTACCGCAAGGAGCCTTTGCTGTCAACGGGGCCAAAAATAAATAAGTTACAATAATTAGAACTGGGAATGATTATGATGACAACAGCGTCTGCACGCAGCAGGACACTGTCACTCCTTCAAGCAGGGTGGGAGAGGAACCAAGCCAACAGACAGTTAATGGTAAGGGATAGCAAGAATAAGAGCTAAATGCACCCTGAATGGGTTGGAGAGAAGACATCCCAGAGGTGAGACCACCCAACCATTTCATTAACTTTCAGGGTACCTACTTGCACCTTGCCTGTTAATGAAGACAGTCCTTTCTTCTTAAATCAGTGACAACTAAGTGAGACTATCTGCTATTCTGCAAACTGCTGTACACTGCTTATTGGCCAGCCTAAGAATTTGCTTTTAACCCTGAGAGGGCTTGTTTGCAATGCAAATCTGCTCAAATATTATTGCACTGCAAATGCATCGTTGTTCTTTTTTTTTCATTAACCAACTCGAAAACTTGAATCCAGTGTTGAATTGCTTACTATTACCATGTACAGCACAGACATCCAATCTTATATTCAGGTGCTTCTCTAAGCATTGTGCCTAGTAAAGTTTTATTTGTGACAGTCTAATAGTTATGAATAGCATGAAATGATCACTGCTCTTCAATACATCTGAGTCACATGCATCATATCAAAGGTAGAAATAGGTGAGGTTGCCAGTGTCTACTAACAGCAATTTCGTGTAAAGTCTTCAGTGCTTAGAAGTTCTGATGTGTGTGTCTTTACTGTGTCAGGGAATAGGCAGGTAACAGGGCACAGTGGTTGTTGGGAAGGGTGCTTAAATGACACTGGAAAGGGACAATGTGTCTTTATATCTACACAGAACATATGAGATGATTGTTTTCTGGTGACTCTGCCATCTCTTTTCAGGCACATCTTCTTATGAACTCTCGCTCACCCTCTAACCTTGTCACTTGGGGAGATCTGTGCTGCTCTTTTTCCAGGCTTAATTATTCACTCTCTTTTCTTGCTCTTCTTCCATTTCTCTCTGCTGTCGTCTCTTTCAAAACCTTCTTTTTCCCCCTCCCTGCCACTCTCTTCATCCCTCATTTTCACAACCACTGCCATGCATTCTCTTTCCCTTGCTTTCCTACTTTCTTCCCTGCTTTCTCTTTCTCCCTCTCCGTCTCTCTCTTTCTTGTCCTCCCTTGTGCTCTCTCTCTCTCGCTCTCTCTCTCTCTCTCTCGTTCTCTCTAGGAACCTCAGACCACTGTTATCCATAACCCAGTGGATGGGATAAAGGTACATCTTCCTTCTCCCCCCATCCTTCGTCTGCATCCCCCTCTCTCTGTTTCTCTGTGAGGTGGTCAGTGGTATGGGTTATAAGGGTGCGCGCTGTTGCTTCTGTGTGCACTGTGCTTGAACATGTCCCCTGCTGAGAGGGGCACAGATTGTGTGTGTCTCTATTTCTGTTTGTGTGTTTGACTGCTGGGGGGGGAGAGTGGGGTTGCTCAATGAATTTTACAGAAGTGGCTAGGTTCACAGAACCCAAGCAAGTCTTCCACTTCATGGAGGAAAGACACCATAAGTGTTGTGCTCTCATTAGGGGCACAGTGGTTCAGTTGGACATCCCTGCCCTGGTTGGGGTAGTGGGGGGGACTGGACCTTTCAGCATACACTTCAGGATACCTATTGTTGTAAGATCTAAAAAGATTATGTATTTTTGATCATGCTTATTTGAAGTGTATTAATATTGTTTAAGATTAGACTTTTCACATTTTTAAGTCTTTAATTGTCTTAGATATTATATATATGCATTTTACATACATACAAACAGTATTAAGTTTTATTGTTTTTTTTTCCTGTTTTAAGAAGATAGACAAAATTGTTTTGTTCATGCATTTCAGCAACAACGTGGTCAACTGTAAAAGTGCATGTTTGGAGCAAGCCAGGCCTCTGCACATCTAACACAGTGCGGCATTTAACACCCTAAAAACAGTGGGAAATCTGACACCCAGAACCGCTGTCCCTCCGTTGGTTTGTTTTGTGTGTTGGTGTACAGTTGTGTTTTGTATGGAAAAACATCTTAGTGTGCATAAGTCAGAAACAGACAGAAAGACAATTACATAGCTTGAACAAAGCAATTTAGCTCTTCGCTGACATAGCCGACCAACTCCACTGTCTCTTTGCCCATACCATTGACATTTTTTTCCAGTCACACCATGGCTCCTTCCTCTTTGGGCAGTTTCTTTTTTTTTTTACAACCACCATATCTACCCCCACCTCAACTGATGCCCTTGCATATTCAAGTGGTGGTAGTGTAGCTGTTTGGCTGTACCCATTGGTCTGTCTTGTCCAGCCAGTGGGACACTGACAGAAATTTGGTTTTACAACAGAGAGGGTGATGGGACACCTCCCTTGTACAAGCTATTGTGCTGCCAAGAGAGTTGAAGCTACAGTGTTAGCTTTCACGTTAGAAATGATAAAGGATAAATTAAGTTCCATAAAGGAAGATTTTGGCATATTTAGTATATACAGGCATCTTTCGCTATTCGAACTTTCGCTATCCAAATATTTGCTCTAATGAATTGCAAAAATTTTACCCAAAATTCACTACCTGAATCAAAACCCACTCTAAATCTACATCCTAAAAAATTTCAAAGCGCTCACTAGCAAAAACATTTAAGTTGCACTCATGTCCTGGTAAGAGGAGTAGATTGCACTGCAGTCATATCTGAGCTGGTCTCCCAATAGAAGGACGTCTTGTGCTTTCTGTTGTTTAAACATGTTGTGCATTATCACTATTATCTTTCCCATATTATTAAGTGAATGTAGATACATTCATTATATGTGTTTAACATATATATTTAAGCGTTTATTTAAATTACGGGACATGTTCATTGCAGTTGAGAAGGAAAATAATTCATATTCGATACTGTACTGTATAGTTTGATACTGCCCCAAACGTGCCCACTAAACATTAGTTCATTAGATCATCAAGTCTTTAATAATTTGGCATTAATAATATTTGGGTATTTTAAGTATACTATATCATGCAGAGATCCTTGGTAGACTATAGGTGTTTACGATTGTTTTAGTGATATTTGGGGAAATTTGTTGGGATTTTGGAATAGGCAGGGAAGACGTAATTATTCTTGTTTAGGCTCCCACTATCCGAAAGTTTACTGTGACTCGATTTCAGGAACAGATTGGATTTGGATAATGAGGGATGCCTGTATTAATATCTGGTAATTTTATGTAAAAATGGAGAATAATCCACTGTAGAAATATTAGCATACACATATAATGCATTATATGTATTACTCTCTGTGTACGTATACACACACATTAAGTACATTACACAGAATGTGTTTGTAGAATGCAGATCCACTTGGTGTTCATGTTGCAGGCTCTTCTTAAAATCACACTACATTGCTCACTCAACTCCATGACTATGTCTGGTGTGTGAGACTTCCGCTCACAATGTCACCCTTTTGAAGCTCACTAGACCCTCTTATTCAATGGCCTCTGTGTCCAGGGGTAATCAGATGGAGAGACTGTGTATGACAAGACCCTCAGCATAAAGATTTTGTAAGGGCAGCTTGTCTTTCTGTGCTCGTTCAAAGGTGGTCAGGTGAGGAAACCTGCTGTGTACGGTTGTGTATCTTTGTGTTGACAAAGACAAACAATGGTTGTGTTCGTGCAACCATGCCAAAATAGTGTGTGTTTTCTGTGTGTGCCTGGTCCCATTTGTCATCATTCACTGGGCTCTCTTTTCCTCGCTCTCCTTTGTCTTTCTTAATTGTTCCCAGGAGTCCTCTGACAGCAGCAACACCACCATTGAAGACGAGGACGTTAAAGGTTAGTGCGAATGTTTTCTACCATTACAGAAAAACGAGAACCAAATCGGCAAACCAGCAAACCATGAACACCTATTTGTTCTCCTTTGAATGTGAGAAGCTAGATAGATTCTCACTTAAATACAGAAAATAACTCTACCCAAATAAAGTGTGAAAACTGACAACAAATATTTAGTTTCTTTAAAAAGCAAACAAACATTTTGACAATTGTGGGAACCTCCCAACATTCTTATTTGTCATGGTTTACCGTTCTTCTGGGGACATTCTTAAAAATGTCTGAACAAGGTCAGGAAAACATTGACATTTACACCAGGCGGATGCTGCACTGTGAACGCACACGACATCTACATTAGGCACCGCATGCTCGATCCCCACCACAGAGTTTTGCAAGGTTTCACATTTCACAAACACCTGGGGACCTGTTCTGCAGCAAGCAGAATGAGTCAAACTCCAATGTGCGGCTGGATCCCTCACGGGCCACAGCTCAGGGACACACAAGGGCACCTTGAGCGTATTTTTAGCACGACCAAGCACAGAGCGGGCACAAGCAGGACGAGAGGTGTATTTATAACAGAATCACTGGAAAATGGGATGCGTGTGCCGACAGGGGGGCTTTAAGCATGCTTCTGCATGCTTGGTTGTCGGTATGAGTTTGGGTGAGCTGGAAGAGTGTGAGAATTAGACTCCCCAGTCATGTTTGTAGGTGATAGCTTGCACTGGACCAAAGGTTGCCAGGCTAAAAGCTTTTTCTATTTAACCTATTGATATAAATGCAAATCAGTTTGTCCACATGGCTGTATATGCCATGTATATGCCACATGGCTGTAAGTCTCATCCAATTCCATATTTATTCCATATTTATTGTTTTATTTATATATATATATATATATATATATATATATATATATATATATATATATATATATATAAAACATATTACAATAAATACATTTACTGTTTGAAATACGTGCTTTTTAGGAATTGTGGCAAGGCATATTTTTGAATAGTTCGGTTGTGTTTGCTGTGAGGAGGAGAATGCGTGTTTTTGATAAGAATGGAATAATAATTGCTCCGATTGCTCCATGAGCTCAGGTTCTAATCAACTTTGACCGCTGGTCTGGTTTCCTGGAAGCCCCCTCCCACCGTTTTCTGCTGTTACTCCTTGTCACAAATGTGTGTCTGTGTCTCATTTTTTCTGTCTTCCTGCCTCTTTTCCCTCTTGGTGTCTTTCATATCCCCCCTGCTCCTGGACTGGACAGGGAAGAGCCTAGATAGCACGTCAGTTAAGGCTCAGTCCAGCAGCAGCTCTCAGCCTGAGGTGGCCCCGCAAAGCCCCTCCCCGGCCATTTTCTGTAAGTGGGCATGTATGCACATATTTGGTACTGCCTGATCCTGCCCCATGGCTCCCTGGCCCTGCCTCTGCCACTCTAACCTGCCTCTTTAAAACCAGACTCTACTACACATTCACTTTTGGAGTGTGTGCATGTCTTGGGCTACTCATTGATGAACAGCACCAATGTAGCCAGTGATACAGTATTACTAACTCCCATGTGCACACACTGGTCAGTTACAGGTGCATGTTGGTGCAGGAATGGAGCACAGCAACTAGCTGCAGCAGTATGCTGGTGAGCTTCTGTCTTCCATAGAGATACTCCATTGAGAGTTCATACTTCATTGATTCCTGTCCGTTTTATTGACTTTGTAACACAAGGCCTAATGTAACAAAGATAAGAGGTACTTGAAGTGGTGTGAAATGCACTTCTCTGAATGATTCAGGAATCAGTAGTTGGTTTCTCAGTAACCCCTGCCCCTTCTCACCACACAGACCTGCCGGATTCCAGCCTTTTCTTGCTTAGTGTGCGCATGCTCCATTTTGTTGGCTCACTGCCCCCTTGTGGGCCTGAGCAGAATTACAGTCACCTGCCATCAAGAACTACGGGGTGATTTACCCATGATGCTCTGGGTTTCTCTCGCCATCTCTCTTTTTTTCTGGCTTTCTCAGCATTACTGCTCATTTGCCAAACCTGTTTGCTCATATATAATGTAAATATCATGTTCTCTCACTTATTCCAACCCAAATACCGTTGTGCCTCAAACTGCCGTCTCAATAGTGGGTTTTTATGTTGGCCCATTTTATAGAGTTGCTGCTTTCCGTGCACAAAAAAATAAGCTTGCATAATGACCAGAGCAGCAAAGGAGAAGAGTAACCTTTTATTACTTGAAAGGTGTCCACTCAATTCTCACTTTTCTTTGCCCTGCTGTGTGCCATGCTTTGTAGAGTGATGGTGTGTAAGAAGCATATGAAATGCTCCTGAAGCATGCGGCGGCTCTCATTTTCTGATGTTTCTGCTTACCTCTGTCCTTGCTGTCTCGCTGTCCTAATTTCTCTGTGCTTTCTCACCCACCCACCCACCCACCCCCATACGCACACACAAATTCCCAATCCCACACCAGCCTCCAAGCTGACAGACATCTTGGGGTGTGTGCGCAGGGGCTCAGGCCCTGTGCCTGATGGAGAGGGTGGCATCAGCAACCCTTCCACAGCCCCAGCCACCCCATCCTCACCCCACACCTCTCTTGTTCCCATGCAAGGTAAGTACTTATTGCTTGGGAAATCCTGGCAGCCTGCAGCTGAGCCCTCTCCCCTCCCCTGATGCACGGCCCCCTCTAACTCCTCTCCCAGCATTCCCCAGTGCTTCTCCTCATCCTGACTGCTCGGACATGGCCACTGTGTGTTCTGTTTACTGATGGAGCCATTGTGGCTTTCATACGTTGCACGTGTAGGTGCTCTGATTTCATTTCTTTTACTTTTTTGCTTCGTTTTGTTTCCCTCATCTCTCTGTCTGCTTTTCTCTGTTCTCCTCTCTCTGTTCTGTACCTCCCCCTCAATGGCAGCGTCTCGCCTGACAGATATTGTGGGCAGCGTTCGTCGGGGCTCTGCTCCGCAACCCGACACGGAGGGAGTTCCCACTCGTGTGGCTGCACCCCCTCCTCGCTCCTCCCCCCCTCCTCCACTGCCCTCTTCCTCCCCTTCCCTGTCCTCGCAGAGTGAGTACTGAGTGGAAGCATGGGGGGGCGTGCTGAAAGAGGCTGGGAGAGAAGGAGGGAACAATCATTTCAGTTTCTTCTAGTCCATTCATTTTACTACAAGAATTCTATTACTGTTCACTTCAGCTTCCTGTTTATCTTTGTTGAAAGTATTAGTTGAGTGTGTAGTCAGCTTATGTCATGTGCATCAGTCAGAAGTTGACCCACTGGAGTCATCTATTTTTTAGAGCTTATTTTTGAGACCAGCAGTATTGCCATTCAGTTCAGCTAGTGAGAAGTCTAGAAAGACCAGTAAGCAGTGAAGGTATTGCTCATGTCACCCATTTGGGAGAGGCTCCCATTGCAAATCTCTAAGCTTGATACTATGAAATTGGGCAGCAGGGATCTCTCAACAAAGCTAGCAAATTGAGAACTACTCCTTGTGGAGAAGAAGAAAAGGGGAAAGGGATAAATATGGAGCTACAGGAATGGCACACCAAACATTGAACAAGCATTATATAGTGAATGCGAGGAGGACAAAGGAATGATGCTAATTTTGGAATCTCTTTGGAAGCACCTTACAAGAGCAGGAACATCTTTTTCACTTTTTCACTTCTTTGAATATGCTATAAGTCTTTTAATGGCGTTCAAATATTGTAAATATTGTCCGGATATGCTAAGTGCAGTACTATGTAAAAGTTTCACATTTGCTTAGGTATAGGAGGGGCGGTTGATGCAAGAGGGGGTGACCCATAAAAAGCAGTGAATAGTGTTTCTTTACCAATAATCAGGCGATGGAAAAGCTGTGAGAAGGGGCTCTTATGCTGTTACATGCATTTAATAGGATGAGCTAATATGTGAGAAAAGGTAATGGCAACAGACAGCTACAGTCAACTTCAAAATTATTGGCACTCTTCATGAAAACCAACAAAAAACTATATATAAAGCTCAGTCTCTGTTTGTCTGTTCTTGCACAGCTTTGTTTTTCAAGCCAAAGGCTGAACTTTTACACACAGGTACTAGGGGAGGTTTATTCAAGTTCATTAAAGGTCAGAAAGGCTACTTGCTGTTTTGATTATTTGAGATTCGGTCTCAAGTAAGGCTTGGAGAAACAGGGGTAGTGACATAATTGCCAAAACAAAGTAATGACATATGCAGTATTTACGTAAAGACACTACAGATTTTCTAGCTCCACACACACAGGCATATACACACAGAGGGCAGCCAACACCACACATGCTCTGCACGCATGCTGACATAAGAGATGCTGATGGATTTTTCTTTTTCCACACACATAAAAGCATGGCCAGCTCACACACTCTGCAGACATACACTGGTGTTCTTTCTCACCCAAAAACACACACAAATTAGAAGACGATAAAGTTTGGAGATATGTATGTGTGTGTGTGTGTGTGTGTGTGTGTGTGTGTGTGTATATACACACACACACGGTGTGTGTATATATATATTTGATCTGGACATCATCATTCACTAGGAGGTCGTGTCTCTAATACCAGTTTCAAACCTTAAAAGCAAACAAAATACTTTATATCAGCCATGCATTTTGAGGCAGTGTATGAGAGTGTGCATCTGCGTTTATTTTGTGTGTATGTGTTTGTGTGTGTAAAGAAGATGGAAACAAAACAAGTTGTGTTCTCACAGATGTGGTTTTACAGCACTGTGCTTGGCTCCTGTGTGTTTCAGTTTACACAGAGATAATTCAATGCTGTAAGAAAACTGATATTTTATAAATGTGTAATACTTTGAAAGTGGGAACTGGTTCATAACCATAACAGGTCTACTAAAAAAGCTGTTGCTATTTGTAAAGTGACTATGCGAGCAGGTTTTACTGGTTTTAGCTATTTTTAGCTATTATAGCCAACACACCAACACACAAGTATTGATTATACATTTTTTGGAATCACCAAAAGAACAAGGCTGAACAGTCAAATTAGAACTTGACTCCACAAAACATTCTATTTGTCTTGCCCTTCACAATCCGGAAATATTTGCAGTCGCGATGCTTTCCATCAAAAGGAGTTGTGGAGGGTGAGAATCTGGGATGATAGAAAAAAATAAATAAATATTCATGTAAAATAATAAAAATTTTGAAGTGTAAAATAAATTTATTTATTTATTTTGGTAGATTTTGGGGCCTCTGTAGCCCCAGGGACCTGGGCTGCAGGCCACATTAACTCAATTATAAGTCTGGCCCTGCCTGTCATTTTAATGCAGTGTCATGTTTATAGATGTCTGTAGTGCCTCTGTATGTGTGTAAAAATAAATATAATACAGGTTGGTTCTAAAAGAATTAAACACTTTCATAGTATTTTTCAGGAGCAGTATCATATGAACATGCAGTCCAACTTTCAAGCACCAAAATCTGAAAAAATTAAGGGGAAACGCGACAATTTAATATATTTTACATGATAAACCTCTCAGGGTCCAAATGCCAAAGAAACTTCTTAGCTGAGTATCACTTACTCTTTCATAAAGGTTAGAAAATATCAGTATACTTTTCAGCTGCCAAGATGAAGCTCAACTGAGGTGTCAGTGGCAATATGGTAGGTGTTTCATTCATGAAATGCATGAGGATCTGCCTCACCTCTCTTGGTGCAGAAAGAAGAACATCACCATGTAAGGCCAACACTGAGTGAAAACAGTCTATCCTTGATTTTGTGAATTTATCACCAGACTTTAAAATAAAAAAAGCAAAATATATATATCTTTATACAAATTAAACACACACACACACACACAGACACACACAGGTAAACCCTGGGATATGCAGTCCTGATATACAGTACTGTGCAAAAGTCTTAGGCATGTAAGGGCGAAAAATGCTATAAAGCGAGGATGGTTCCAAAAATAATGCCATGAATACTTATAAATCAATAAACCTTCTAAAAAGTGCAGTAGACAAAAAAACCTCAGTGAAATCAATATTCGGTGGGACCACCCTTTGCCTTTAAAACAGCATCAGTTCTCTTATGCAAACTTGCATGCAGTTCAAGGTAGAGGTTGATAGGTTTTTCCAAACATTTTGAGGAACTGGCCACAGTTCTTCTGCAGACTATGACTGTCTCTGCATGTCCTCCCAGACTGACTTGATCATGTTGAGCTCAGGGCTCTTTGGGGACCATAGCATCTGTTGCAGGATTCCTTCTTTTTGCTGAAGATAGTTCTGTATGACTGAGATTGGGTGTCTGAGGTCATTCTCAGGCTGCAGAATGAATTTGGGACCAACCAGAAACCTCCCTGATGGTAGATAAGAATCTACCTGTACTTCTCAACAGACACTGAAGTTGCATGCCTAAGACTTTTGCACAGTACTGTACGCAATTTCACTATAACGCGGCTAAACTTTTAATACCAGCTCCCAGTTTGCGCAATAGATGCACTGCGCACAACCATATCACAGAATCGTAAATTCCTCTGCAAGAAATCAAGAAATTCAAGGTTCTCATGTCACATTAGTATCTTGTTCATGTACCACACTGCCTTATGGCAAAATACTGTGGAATACGGCAAGCGGTAAAGTGCATAATTTGCTAATATCCTTACAGTTTTGTGTTTCATGTTTGCTTTCCTTGTTCGTGTTTGCAAAGTATCTCCATTTTACTCTCAGAAAAATTGTAATCCACCGAAATGAGGCCAAAAAAGTAGAAAAGTTTATGAAAAAAGAAGGTAATAAAGTTAGAAAAGTGCATATAATAGAAATGATGATGGAAGTATTAGTGATTTAAAAAAATTGAAAGCCATGAGCCACCCAACACAACTCACAATCCACTGTTCTTCTGTTCACTTAAAATTATTGTCTTCACTTATTTTTTTAACAGAAATTTCATTATTGAATGAACAAGTCTGGAATGTGGAGTTCCCAGTCTGTCTCGGTCTGTCGCGCATGTCTGCAGGCAGGTCTTATCTCGATACCATGTACAGAGGTGTTGGTGCTCCACGTTGTTTGGTGCGCTGTCCTCTGTGTGTGTGTGCTGCGTAGTGTGTTACTGTATGTGCTATAAGGTGTTTTTTAGTGTTTTATTGATATTTGGGAAAATTGTTTTTGGGTTTTTGGATTTACTAGGAACGGATTAGTATTTTTCCTTTTTAAAATAATGTAGAATGGGATTCCGGTACACACAATTTTGATGTGTATTACATTTTCAGGGATGAAAACAGGGTTCACCTGTATATACATGTTACGATCGAGTCGTATCAGTGCCTTATTCACTGGATTCTGCATATAATTCGCTTTACTGTATGCATGTATGCTTCGATAACAGGACAGATTTTACTTTATTAGGCACATTACATGTGTATTATATGTACACTATATTAGGTTATAAAAGTGTTACTGTACTACACAGCATAGTTCAATATAGCGTTGTAATGAAAAAAACATTAAAGTTGAATTACGCTTTTGAGTTTCAGACTTTCACTATATCCAGACACCCCCTCCCCGATATAGTCCATAAAATCAAAGATTGTGTGTACTCAGATTTTACAATTCGCAGGCTTCAAGACAAGATACCTCTTCCATTAAAAAATATTTGTCCTCACCTGTCTCCATGTATAAGTAAAATTTTGAATAAAGGTGGAGTCTCACATCTCTAATTCCAAAGAGACTTTATGAAAAGATATGAGAGTTTGCAGTGTGTGCAAACATGCAGGTGTATCCGGGCTCATTGTGAATGACTCTGCTCTTGGTTCCCTTGCAGCACGCAAGCAGGAGATCATTAAGATCACGGAGCAACTGATTGAGGCAGTGAACAACGGGGACTTCGAGGCCTATGCGTGAGTCACTGAGAGCGGTGGTGTTACCAGAGTGCACCACATGTCCAGATGTAACCTTCAACTTATATTGGTTCCTCTGTGACTCCATGTCCATTTTTGTAACTGATACTGTTGTTATGAACAGCTTGCAATGCCACTCGCTGACTGATTTTGAATGTGTCATTTAATATTAGGGTTGTCATTTTAAAGTTCTGTACACTTACTGTACTTTTTATCATGCCAGATTAATACATTCCTTAGTCATAAGTCACTCGGGACAAATGCATCTGCTTGATTGATTGATTAACTAACTAACTAACTAACTAACTTCTGTCTTACGTGAGAACAACAAAATCATTCTGGGGTTTTTCAACAGGAAGATCTGTGACCCCGGTTTGACCTCCTTTGAACCTGAGGCCCTAGGCAACCTGGTGGAGGGAATGGACTTCCACAGATTCTACTTTGAAAACTGTGAGGGCATCAGAGGATATGGGGGGGGGGGGGGGGGTGGCCAGACTCAGCTTGGATTGGATCTTACCCATGTATGCGCTTNGGGGGGGGGGGGGGGGGGTGTGGCCAGACTCAGCTTGGATTGGATCTTACCCATGTATGCGCTTTCTCCCCTCCCTCCCCAGTACTATCGAAGAACAGCAAGCCCATCCACACCACAATCCTGAATCCACACGTGCACTTGATTGGCGAGGATGCTGCCTGCATTGCGTACATCCGGCTGACGCAGTTTGTGGATGGCCAGGGCCGACCGCGCAGCAGTCAGTCAGAAGAAACACGTGTGTGGCATCGCCGGGATTCCAAGTGGCAAAACGTTCATTTCCACTGCTCCGGTGCCCCGGCTGCACCGCTCCAGTGAAGGTAACCCCCTCATCGCTGTATCACCTAATGCCCCATGGCCTTGAATACAGAGTTTTAAATACCCTCTAATGCCATCTCTTCCAATTTCATGTTCAGGTTAACCACTACGTGCTCTCATGGCTTATGCTGGGTCATATGAATGCATTTTTGTAACAGTGCTTAAAAACATTAAAATTAATGATGAACCTTTTTGTGCATGTGTGCTTTTGTTTGTTTGTGTCTTAGGGGGGACATCTATAGTCCCTTTTGACAAGAAAGCCCACCTGGAGAGAGGAAAGGAGGGAGGAGGCAGAGAACGAGTCCCAAGTTGGAGAGCCCTCCTGCTCTGGGCATCCGTCCTCGCCCTGCATTCACATCTTCTTTTACAGCTACCACCACCTGCTGGGCTGCCCTTGGTACTGCGCCTGTCAGTCAACAGTCTAGCTTGACAACCCCCCACTGCCACCCCTACCCCACCCTGCTTCACCCAGAGGCACAGTCAGAACACCCCTGTCCACCTTCTGCCATGCATTCTTCACCCCACCCCAGCCCTCACTCCTCACCCTGCCATCAATAGCTACAACAGCGCCACAGACCAAGACCTCTTACGGCAGTAGTAGCAGCAGCTGGCAGCGCAGTGAAGAAAGGACACTTACTTAATGCTCCAGTATTACAGCCCTCACATTGTCTGCTTCTTGTTGCCGTTTTCAGCATATTGCGGTGGGATTGTGCCACATTGCACAAGTGCCCAATTACAGTATGTAAAGTTTTAAATTATTATTATTATTATTATTATTGTAGCGATTGTATATTTAATTGTTACAATTCATATTCTTGATGCCAGTGGTTTCTAGAGTTTAAGATACTTCAATTAAAACATTTTTCTTTTTCTCTTTTTAAGAAAGCATGACTTTTTTCTAGTATTCACAGTGGCAGTTTTTTATTGTGCTTGGAAAAAGACTACTTTCTCGGTTTTGGACACGCTTTTATCTCTTAGAGATAATTCTGGGCAGCCTGTTGTTCAAGTGAGAGTGGGGTTCTTCACCTTTTTTGTGTTCTGGAGGTTGCGCATTGTCTTGAGAGTGGCCGCTGACTAGCAGTTCAGCCTGGAGACTCAACTAAGAAAACTTTGTCTGTGTGCTGAATTCAGATAGTTTGGATGGGGTCTACTTGCCTCCAGTCATGTACTTTTCTAGTCCTACTTAATCAGCTGAAGGTGAAAGACTTGGGGGAGGTTTGTTTCTTTTATGATTTCTTTGTTTCCTTTGTCCTATGTGTCACGAGGACAGAGTATAGGTCTCCCGATGTGGAAGGCTTTGCAGCAACCAGGCCATCAGATGACAAGGCTGGAGCCCTGCCAACACAGTGACTGTTAATATCATCTGCACACTGCTACTCTGTTCTGTAGATCTAGACATGACCTTTCTCCCAGCTGTCTTCAAAACCCTGCACTACAGAGCTCTGGCTTGTACTTAATTCTCCAGTCCCTCCACTCCCATCCTCAAGCCTCCAAAGCCTGTGATATCGCAACCTTTTTGCACGATGCACCCTTAGTTGTTTCCCCTGGCGAGTGTTGTCAGGTGTGAAGCCAGCGCTGCCACTTTGTTTTCTTTTAGCACTAACATTACATCCTGCCCAGTCTCCCACATACACTGAAAGTCTTCCTAGTGGTGTGGTGCAAAGTTCAGCATCCGCTGATTAACTGAGAGGATGGAAAGACGTGACATCAGCCTGTGAGGGGCAGTCGCGTGGTCTCCAGTAATGTGACATGTTGAAGAATGGGCTGCCATAGGGGGGGGTGAGTGAAGTGTATCAAGGGAGGAGTGCTAACATTGACAATGTCTTAAATCTAGTGAAGCAGGGTTTTGTCTCCTCACCATAGCGAGTGTTGAGTTCGGGCCAAGGGCCATGAGGGTCACCTGTTGAAAGGATCGGTGCAACAGTGGACAAAGTGATGTCAGGAGGGACAGTGGAGTGGGTCGCGTGTCGGTTTAAGGATTTTTTGATGAGGAAGTACAGTGGGGACAAGCAGTGGAGTCGACTGATGAAAGGAGGCTGATCAATGGTTTTTCAAAATTAAGGTAAATGGAAGGTATTATAAAAATAAGCTCCTGTAAGGCAGTCTGTTGTGTTGCTGGGTTCATATACTGTTGTTATTATTTATTTTGTATATGCTATTTGTGAGGTTTTTTTATGTACTTTTTGGGAAACTGAGGACGTGCTTTTTTTAGTTATTTTAAAAGTGAGTATTTATATTTTTGGTTTGCTTCTGTTTTATTGCATTCTTAGGTGATGAAGGGTTAGAATTTGGGAATGTAACACAAAGACATTTTGTTTTTGAATGGTAAAAGAGGACCGTGATGCCACAAGTAGGTGCTCAGTCTGATGTGGCTGTTATGGGAAACCATCCCGCTACACACACCTGCCAAGCCCCAACACATTACCTGCTAGTTGCCTGAAGAAACCGTGATCACATTTAATCTGATGTCCTGCAACTGTACAGAATTTATACAACAATGCTTTTCTGAACGTTTGGTCTATAGGTTGGCACGGTGCATAAGTTGAAACCGGAGAGTACTAGATTTTGTCCACATGGTCAGGGAGATGCTACACTCCCCAACTGCTTTGCACTGCAGAACAGTGAGACCCCAAAGGTCCCAAGGTCAAGAGAGAAGGAGGCTGTTGCTGTCGCTCAGTGGTGTTGGCAAGTCTGTCAGTCAGTCCTCAGGTCATTATATTTATTTCTTCTAAGTTGCTGTTTGCATTTTTTTTTTATATTTGTGTGATTTTGTGTGTGTGTGTGTGTGTGACATCGCACTCCCTGTGAATATCTTTGAGGTTTACTGTGCTTCATCTAAGTATGAAGGGCTGACGGAGCTTTGTGTGCAAACAACGTTGTTGTCTGCATCAGAAACCCAGGAAGAGTTTGTCTGAAAAGAGAACCGATAAAAAGGGACAATGAGGCAACTGCATATTTAGATTATGAAGGAGTTTACAAGGAGTTGGTTTCATTGTTTCGCTGTTTTATTTCTACGTCGTTCTTGCAAAATGTGAAGTCATGTGTTGAGTTTTTTGGACTCCCATACTTTGATTTGGGGAACCAAAAGACGGACAAATATCACAAACCTCTCCCCCTCTGAGACGAGATGAAGCAGCATGTTGCCAAAGTGTTGTTCCTACGTTCCGTGTGTTAAGCATTGCAAATAATCATTAAAAACTAACTTTTAAAAACATTATATATTGTAAAACTACAGTTATCTAGTGATATCATAAATGGCATTTATTTGCATGACATTCAATTTGGACAAGTTTTTGGTGTTTTTGGTTTCTTCTGTTTATTTTCTACTGAATGCTGGTAAACTATGAATCTATTTATCTATTTTCTGAGCTTTGTAAGTGCATAAAACTATTTTTGTCTCAAAATAATACTTACCATGATGACAACTGTCATGATGATGATGATGATGATGATGATGATGAACATGTAATGATTGTACAGCATGCTTTTGTACAGTGCTCATTGTTGTCAAAGCAGAGTGGGCTCCTCACGCACGCAGTACTGTACAAGTCAACATGAACTGTAGACATACGAATCTTAGTATGCAGTTTACCACCTTCCCTCTAGTCTCTGATGTCCTGCTAGTATTCTTGAATAAGTTAACATTAAACTTACTGGTCTTTTTCCAGTACACCCAATATTTTCGTGTTCTTCCAGTAAGCGTCCATTAGATGACACAAGTGTCCACAAGAAGCACAATAGAACTGCCTGAAGCTTGTAAAGTTTTACTTCCGACTGAGATTCAGTTTCATTGAGGCCTATTACAACCACGTATACAAACATGTTTACTTAAAGAGTGTTGAGTCCTTAATTGTTTTACAGCAGTTCACACTATGAACTTTGTCCGGCGTTTATTTTGCTTGATATATCAACTTTTTGAGGTTGTAATTGTTTGACTCCAAGTCACCAGTGTGACTCTGCTGCAGCCTAATGTCAAACCAGGGCTACGATTAATAAACAGGATCTTCCTATGAGCATGCAGTCGCTTCCTTTATATATTGTAGATATTTAAGGCATAAACAGCATTGGACTGTGCAGTTGCTGTAGATGCATAAAAAGAAAACAGTATTTATCAATGCATTGTAAAAGCTGACACAGAAAACAGCCAGTTGAATGACTATTTCAGTTGGCCAAGACTTCTGACCCTGCTTCCTTTGACTGGAATTTGGTCTGTGTCTTAGGAAGTTAAATGGTCACTTTTTTACAGCATTGTTTTTTTCCTTTGGGCAAGGGAAACAATACAAACATTTTCTTTCCTTAACCTGAAGGTGCACAAGAGCATTGTACTTTCCAAAGGTAGTCATTTATGTGAAATAAGACATTTAACTTTCACACTAAGTGTGCCCACCGCTTGCTAGATATTTTACTGGAATAAAAAAATTGTTTAAATATTATTGTTCAAGGCACCATTGTTTGAATATTTAATCAATTGGTAAAAAAAAGTAATGTGGCTGAAACTACTTGTAACTGTTTAGTTTAGTACCAGTAATAAACACCCAGTCCTCAGAATTGAGCGCTTTACTGTGCTATGGGATAATTTATTTAAACTGAGACGTTTGCCAACAGAAAGGTGGAAACGCTGACCATAACAGAACTATTGTTTTAACTAGGTAGTGCTCTTACCTACTGACCAACATGCAATAATCATGAACTTTGTTGTGCTTAAGAAAACATACTTTATTTCAGGAGATGTCAAAATGCTGATTGGTAACATATAGGCCCCACTTATTCTACACAATCTCAAACTAGTGGCATCATAGATATGTGGGCGTAAAAGAAGTGGCATACTGGCTGCAGGTTATAGGATCGCACGGTCTCTGTGTTTGGACTGTTAACTCAGCAGTTTGTCATGATGTGTTTGCCCCATGTAGGAACTGACCAAGATGTGCATGTTCAAGCAGGCACACTAGCTTGTGCGTGTCTGCACAAGTGGACTCTTCAGGAAAAAAAAGACATTTGAAGTAACACTGTACTGCTCTGACAACAGTAAGCTAACAACAATTTGTAGTGTTCTCTTTAATTTTCTTCCACAATCCCTCTTGCTTTTCCTAAACTTCTCATATATAGTTTCTCTACAGATGAGCCTTTATAATTGTCTATTTCTTTTTTCTCAGCTGGGGTTTATATATATATATATATATATATATATATATATAGAGAGAGAATCCTACTGTATATCTCTCTGATTCCACTGACTATGACTGCTCTGTTCTCTGATGTACTCTGTGTTCTCAAACCATAAGGAAATATGTTAAGATGTTATCAATAAATGAATGACTTCATTACCAAGATGGTGTTACACTTCCCCCTCTCCCACCCCCCTTTATCCACCACTTTCATTCGCATCAAAGAACATTAGAAAATTGAAAGAGGAAATATAGCACTACCTAGACTGACACTTGGCTGCTGAAATGCAAATAGCACAATGGTCAGTGGATGTGCTAGTCTAGACAGTACTCAGTAATTCCTCAGAGGACTTGTATGTATTTTTTAACGGAGACAACATTTTGCTGCTGTTTTTTTATGATTCTTTAACTAGTAATAGTTATTAGTTGAAGAATCATAAAAGTAGTAACTTTGTAAATAGAAAAGTACCAAATCTGATCCCCTCCGGTGACTACTTCCCCAGTCGCACTACATCAGACACCAATTTAGGATAAAAATTCTAAAAACACACTGAAAGTCTCTAAATGTGATGTTTATGTGTTGCACTGTGTAATAAAGAACACTGTGGCATTAGGTCATTATCAACACAAGCGCATCAACAGCTTGGCTAAGATTTTTATACAGGCAAAAAAACTGATAAAATACAAGCGTAATCAATTATCATGAACAATAGGTTAGCATTTCAGTTTATTTTTATATTTTACAGTCCTCAGACTTCATATCTGAGACGTGACCAAGTTTATATAAAAGAAAATGTAACCATGTTAATGTTGGAATGCTGCAAGGGTAAAGCAACCACCAGGAACAGTACAAACACAAAAAAGTCTTCAGGATCAGTTCTTCTTTGAAGACCTCAGGGTGCAATATCCAAAAAAAAGAAAAATCAGAAAGCATGTTTTTCTAAACAGGATCAACCAAAGCAAAATCTAATATCTTGTAACAGCATCCTGAATTGCTTTCCGATATGGAGTACACATAATAGCACAAACACATAAGCTTTCACATAAGTTTCTCATGACCAAATTTTCTCAAGAGAAAATCTTATCCAAAGAAGGTACAAAAAATGTTGCAATGTTCTCATTTGGAGAATGTATGATGCGGATGAAAAATTCAATTCGTTTGCTGGTACTTCTGGGTGCAGGCTGTACACACACACACCCTATCTCTATGTCTATAAAGCTCAGTTACTGTTTCTTTCCTTATTTGTTTGTTATTTATACACAGCTTTGTTTTTCAAGCCAGAGACTTGAAATTTGCCAAACAGGTACTTCTCATCCTAAGTGAGGTTTTTGCCTAATCACACACACACACACACACACACACACACACACACACACACACGCACAGAGATACATGTATTAGTAGGAGCTCCCAGCTAATTTGCTTGGATGAGGACTCGATTTTTGACTTGAGACATACACGTACCAGGGAATGGTGACGGGGGGACGTGCACTAAAGGAAAGACCTGAACTGGCAACAGGGAAGGATAATATTTTCTACATGACACACACGTAGTAATCAGGGTAATAAAGTTCAGTGACATATAGCCATTGGACTGTGACTGGTGTGCATCAGTCTCTGTAGCACCAGCCTGTTCGACAGCATTAAAAATACTTACATACTAAATGTGACCATTTTAAAGGTAATACACATTGGTGATATATAATATGTTACAGTAATCCCTCAGTATCAGAATCTAATTTGTCCCTGAAAATGGGTCAAATACCGAAATGTCAGATACTGCCTAATTCCCATTATTTCATATGAGAAAAAATGTGCTACTAACCCACCCGAACACACCTATTTCATATAACTATCAACCCATGAATTCAGCACGATTTAGTTTAAAAAGCTGGGATGGAGGAAGGGTGGATGCAGGGCAAATGAAACTCAAAATGCTACTTTGGTTCTTTATGTTTTTCTCTAGTAAATCTCATATCCTCTAACAGCATCTTCAGTTGTGTTGTTGATAGCAAGGCTCCTGTTCTTGTCTCTATCGTGTTCCATAATGAGCGAGATCATTGCATTTGCGTGCTGTGAAACCTCTTTTAAAGGTCTCTTTTCCAGCACAGGAAGTATTTTTGGTTCTTGCTCTTTCGTCTCTTCCTCTGAGGACCAATGGGCATCCAGCTGAATCACCCTGTTTAAATCACAGTAAATGTGGTGACACTGCAAATGCATTC
The DNA here is from genome assembly GCA_900497675.1 of Arapaima gigas. NCBI lineage: Eukaryota > Metazoa > Chordata > Actinopteri > Osteoglossiformes > Osteoglossidae > Arapaima > Arapaima gigas. The sequence goes on from UFQX01000048.1 coordinate 831,583, forward strand.
AGAAAAAGCCATCATGAGACTGGCAAACTAGTGGAAAAAGCTGATAAGACACTAGTGCATATGTACAGTATGGTACTGTGCAGTGTTGTTTTTTTAAATATCATTTTGAATTTTGTTCACATTTCATTTTTTTCTGGATTAGCTCTAAAAGTATATAACAAAGTATCCATTCAGATGTCAATATTTAGCTATTATAAGGAAAATTTGGATATGGAGAATTTGGATATCATGGGATTACTGTACTATTTACCTTTCTACTTTCTGACCCAGACAACACCAGAAAACAGCTAGATATCCAATAAAATCAGCTTCATTTATCATAAATGCAATGTCAAAATTGAAAATTGGAACCTGTTAGTAAGCCAGTGGAGCCGCAACATATTAAGAGCGAGTCATTAAGATATCCTCAGTGTATCGACATTTTGAAACGGATTATTATGCCCATACATAAAAAACTCTGGACATTAATGCACATACCACTTCAAGTATTCAGGTTTTGCTGTCAGATAACAAATAAGATTTAATTTACTTCATTCTGTGCTGTGACATCTGCTCTGTTCATCATGTCTGTATTCAGACTAAATGACAGACTTTCATCATTACAGTTACAGCTATCGACTTGTGTCAAGAGTGTAGCGTGGTGACCCAGTCGTGGAGTGAAAACAACCAGGGAGGCTTACACATGCAGTTTAATCTACAAACGCAGTCATCATGCGTGATGTGACAGTACTCCCCTCCAGAAACAACTCCAGACGACCCAGGGGTGTTTGTCCGGTACTGATGGAAATTCCTCACCCATTTGGGGTCCAAGATGAAATGGGATGGGATCCAGAAGCATTCCTCAGGGAGTTTAAAAGGTACTGAACAACCCTGCCTCACTGCTGGGAATCCAGGATCCGCCGAACTGTGTAGGTAGACCCGCCGTCTGGGGTGGGGGAGGGGGTTGGAGGGGGCAAAGGGCTGGGGGTAAATGGTGAGCCTTCGGTGATGGAGGCATCTGGAGGCGGCAGGTGACAGGATTGATTTGGTGGGTGATGCGGTAGGGTCCAATGAATTTGGAAGTGAGCTTGCGAGAGTCTGTTATGTAGACAGCCAAACCTTGTCACTTGGGTGGAACAAGCATCTCGGAAAGTGTCGGTGTTGATGTTGCTGTTGGAACTGGGCGTTAGCCTGCTGGAAGGCACGTTGAGACCTCTCCCAGGTGTGCCAACACCAACTGACCAACTGCTGGGTTGCAGGCACCTCAACCTCCCATTCCTGGTGTATGGAGTGGAGGCTGGTACCCACAGCATACCTTAAATGGGGAGAGACCAATGACAGCCGAGTGTAGTTTCTGGGTGAGCTCAGCCCACAGCAAGTACTGACTCCATTGCTGACTGCGGGCTGAAGCAAAACACCTCAGGAACCCACTCAGCTGCTAGTTGGGCCATTCCACCTGGCCATTGGTATGTGGATGGTAGCCAAAAGACAAGCTGGCGGTGGAGCCGATCAGGCGGCAGAAGGCCTTCCAAATTTGAACGGTGAATTAGGGCTTCTGTCTAAGACGATGTCCTGAAGAGATCCACATAGACACACCACGTGCTCCAGTATCAAATTCGGCAGTTTTTTGACCTGAACAGTTTCCACCAGAAACTGCCACTGGAAATCACACTAGTCACAAAGATAATCACGACACATAAGAACAAGGAAAGCTTCAGTAGGATGGTTGAGGTGATGCGTGGCAAATTTCCAAATCATGGATATGGTTCGATGTCGGATCACTTGCGTGTTGTTCTCGTGATCCAATTATTTCCTGGATCGCATTCTTTGCCCTTTGACTGTGATGCCTGTTTGTATGCAAATATACTGATGGATGCAACACATTCTCAGTTTTTACTTTACCTTTGAAACATCTTTGATAAGTGAGAAACCATGAAAAGCATGAATAAAAAAGAAAAAGAAAAAGAGAAGAATGAAAAGTGTTGTACTAAAGTATTTCTGCTGTTTCTCTGATTTATGCATGCATGCACTTTCATTGTTATGAAAGATACAAATTAGTCTTTTGAAACAGTTTCTATAGGTGATTTTCACTTAAAATGTTTTTAGTTAAAACTTATGTGCACTCAAGTCATATTTTTAACAAGCAACTATATAGATAGTTGTGAATAATATCCAGTCAATATCTTCACCACAAAATCTCAGCAGTTTATTAGCCAAGAGAGCAAGCTGAGTTAGGCACCTTGATCAAAGGAATTGCATCAGGGTTCCTGTTGAAACCAGAACTGTAAACTGGAAGCCAAATATCATCATTTGTAACTAGTACACAACCTTTTACCCTCCACACAATGACTGGTGGACTTTAGCACTCTTCCAGTGGTCAGCTGATAAACACTCTTTAATGTTATCCCTCACTTCTAATGCTAAAGTTCACACTGTGGAGCTTGTGAGCAAACAGTCTTCATTGTTTTGGAAACACAAACTCCACTATGCATTTACAAGCGTACACATTTTTCTAATTTATGTATTCCATAGCACCTTCTCCAGTGTTGCCAGTAACACTAGCATTATAGGTTTCACTGTGACTTGACTACAGTGCAAAACTGCAGTCACGGAAGGGCTGAAAGACAGCCTGAGAGCTTTCAGGCTTAGTCTGTGGAGGTGTTTTACCACTTCCCTTAATGGGATACTCTGGACCCATCTAGATCCCAGCAAGGTAATAGTAGACTGAAGGTTGACTGAAGTAGGGAGGAAAGCAGGAGTGATTTTAAAAACATGCAATTTGTGGAAAGAAAATAAAATTTTGTGGGAAGACTCATCAGGGGAGTACTGTCTGTCAATGGCATCAGTAGAGTAACCGGTAGAGTAGGGTACATTTGTAGCCTAAATGTACAGATGTTGTATGTTGTATCACAACTACTGTTACTGTAATAGTGGATGTCGTGTACCATCAAAACCACTCGAACGAGAGGCATGAAGTTCCTTCTCATATTTCACAGCTTGAATAAGGCACCCAACATAAAGAGTTCAAACACAAAAAAACTCTCCAGAAACAGTTCCTCACTGAAGACCTCAGGCTGCAAGGTCTAAACTGAAGATGAAAAAAATCAGAAAACACAGGATCAACCAAAGCACCACTGTAATAAATATCTTGATCTGCTTTACCATATGGAGTATACATAATAGTAAAAACACAATATTTTAAGTCTCTCATTACCAGAAGAGGTATAGACACCAGGTAGTTCCATCTGTGCTGTCTGTTAATATCAAAATAAGCTAAATGTATAAATGTACTACGTCATATTACAACCACCACTTTTCGTATTCACCAATTTGACTTAAGATGACATTCTTGCTAGTAAATAGATAACGTTAAATCAACTACATTTGAAACACTAAAATCTTAAAGGAATATGACCTGTCTCTTATCACATAGTTCCTTTTCATATCAGACAACTAACCCCAGGGTCGCCACGAGTCGAAAACTGAGTTCAATGTGAAGAGAAGCCTTACTGCACTACAAATATGACCTTTTCAGCTTTGTTTTAGTCGATATTGTCAAAGGGTGCGTACAATTTTTTATTTTTTCACAGTTTACTTCTACAACGTGTCTTTAACCTTACTTTAATTCCTTGGGTTCGTCACCTAGGAACACAGATCTCACGCCAACGAGCGCTTCCCTTTGCGGCCGCGCCGAACGCTGTGACGTCAAGCGCTGACGCAGCGGACCGGACGGCTTCGAGTGGAGCCGTGTAGCGCGAGCCGCGGTTGCCAGTTGATGTCCTGTTCATCTTTGAAAGTAGCTGATGAGTTTTTTAAGACTTTTGGAGCAGTTTCACGAATTCAGAGGCAAGTATTTCTATTTTCCTCATTTTTCTGGCCATGCCCAGCAGGCGCGCCGGGAGGAAGGTGAGCGGGTGAGGAGCCGATGCGCCGCTACTGCTGACGAGCGCACGGAGCGGGTACACGGCGCCGGAGCGCCACCTTCTCTTCTGCGGCAGGGTTCTGTAGGCCGGCTGTGTGTCCGAGCGAGCCCCGTTTGGGCAGCGTTTCGTGAGGGAAGAACGAAGGGGAAATCGGTCCTCCGCTCCACACAGCTGCCTTTAACGTGCGCGACTTGCCGGGGCGGCTGTCCGGCTACATCCACATCAATGAGTCAACAGCCGGCAGCGGCTCTCCGGCTGTTTCCTGCCTTTAGTTTGCGCTTTTTTCTAAACTCCACCAAGCAAAACGTCATTCGCCGCGTCTGCTCGCTTTTTCACTGAGACTTGCTGTCTTGCCTGAGCTCTGGAGGAGAGGACCGCTAACTGCTGCACACTGTTCGCTTTGACCGCTCCCTGCGCAAAATGACATGCTGTTGGGAAAAGGTCACGCGGGGACTCGCAGGTAGCCGGCCGGCGACAGCGCCATGTGAGATTTAGAATGAACGCCTTGGTGTATTACTGAACTCTTAGATTAGTTTCTGTACGTGTTCAGTTTCTTAGGTTGAATTAAGGCTGACTGCTTACTTTTCAAACTTAAAGAACATCGGTGCGTTGAAAATCCTTGACCTTGGAAATATAGCATTAAAGTCAAGTTAAAGTATTTAATTTAGCAGCAGAGAAACTGCACTGTACCGGGTATAGCAGGTCATGTGGGAAATGTAAATACCAGTTGTATTTAGGTTGGCTTTAGATAGTGTTTGTATCTGCAGACTGACTGGGAATGAATATAAAACCATTTTTGAAGAAAGTTTATGATCTGGTTTGTATTTTACTTAAGGTCAGTTTTCAGTTTATATGCTTTTATTTCTTAGATTTACTTGACCTTCTGATCCATCAGCTGTACTTTTAGGACCTTAAAAACTGAGAAAGAATTCTTAGTTCCCTCTCCTCAGACTGATCCTCTGCTGTTTTCTGATCTCCACCAGTAAGAAGAGGCAGAAGGTGGTCACTCCTCAAGATCCTCCTACTGCAAGCCTGACTGTGCTGACAGAGGGAAGTTTGCCTTCTCAGTAGCGTGTTTAGCAAGTTGTGGGAGTTCTTTCTTGAAAGACCACGATGCAACACTTAAGAACTTGTGCTATATGGCTGCCGCGTTTCGCAGCCTCTCAGACAGCTCAGAGCCTTTCACAGCCCCGGCCAGGTCCAGCAAGCCTAAGGACGTTCCATCACTCAACTCGGCAGTACACAGCACCTGTGGCCGCTGAGCCTTTTCTCAATGGGACAAGCTCCAACTATTTGGAGGAAATGTATTGTGCTTGGCTGGAGAACCCAAAAAGTGTGCACAAGGTAAGTTGGTAGACTGACAAGCGGAGAGGAAGAAAGTCTTGCTGGTGGACTGAGCATGGAGTGGTTACATAGCTTTTTGCTTCAGCAGGTTAAACCTGATTTTGGATGTAGGGAAACCAGGCTCAGAGAGAACTATCACTGATGGGGTCATTTTATTTAAAATCAGGTAAATGAATTAAAATATGTGATAATAATGACATACTTTGAGTCCTGTTTTTGTCCACTTAATCTGGCTATCATGTCAGATGTAAGACTTCTGGGTCATTATTTCAGAGACCCAGTGGTATGAACCGCATTTGAGTTCAATGTCAAGAGAGACCTTACTATACTGCAAAAATGACCTAGCTTTGCTTTGTTTGCTGTAGACTTCTATTTGCGAGGTATCAGAGACAGACCATTTAATTTCTGATTTGTATTTAGTTTTGTGCTTTGTGTAAAATATTTTCACAGATTCTGCACAGCTCTGCCTTACTTGCACACTGAGTTTTCGCTGGCTTAGTTTTACATACTGTTTCAGTTTGCCAAAGTATTTAGCCTAATGTTAAGGGCTACTACCACTAAAGACCCCTTGCATATGACTCCTACCCCACAATGCTTATATTACCCTTGTATGCTGAATCATTGCTTACAGGAGCAAGGGGGAAAAAATTAGTGCACCATTACACAACACTGTCATCCTGGTGGCATCTTAGCTACAATTAGCCTCGTATCTTACATTCATTTTAGCCCCATGGTGCACATCCTGGATTAGAACTAGTGCAGGCATACTGTTGGAAAAAGGAAAATCACTGCTGTCTTTTGTTCTTGCTCCTTTACTCCACATAAGATTTACCCCCCCCCCTTTCCAGGATCAGAGAGGGATTGTAGGATTAAGTAGAAGTTTAGATGTAGGTCATCTTGAAATTGACAGAGGCAAACTTGGCCATATTTTTGCCTCCAATATCTTTGATATGCATTCAAGTCCACTGAATGAGTTTCACTGGTAATGGTATTTGAGGTCTTTATTAAAGGTGATAGGTAGCACAGTGCTTATGACTTTCAAAGTCTTTGCATTCCATTCCTGCTGTGTTATCCTTCAGCAAGGTATGTACTTAATCTGAATTACTCCAGGAAGAATACCTACTCATTGTTGGTCAATTGTATTTAAAGTTACTTATGTAACAATGTAAGTCGCCTTCGACAAAATTGTTATGTCCGGTTCTCTGTGGAGAGAGTGGCCTGTAGGAAGTGTTTATGTTTTGGAGATGCTGGATTTTCAACCAAAGCATGTCTTCGTGCTTTTCAAATATCTTGTTAACCCAACTGTGAGAACAGTCCATCCTTGATTTTTCCAGATCACACAGGGGTGAGCTATCCAGATGGTGTGAACACTAATTTAAACATAATATTAATACAGTAACACTTATATAACCTAATATACTGTGTATTGAAGAGTTTATGTGCCTAACAATGAAGTAATGCATAATTGAAACATACTGAACAATTATTTTGCGTGTGAATTACATGCAACAAGTATTAAATAACACATACCCTGGCTCAATAAAAATGCTACAAGGGGGCTGGGGCTGCTTTGCCACATTCAGGAAACAGTGGTGAGGGTTGGATTTTACTTTCCTGAGACACAGTATCCAAATTTGAAAGGTTATTCTATACATTAATGAAGTTATTTTCTCTAAAAAAGCAAAAAATGGTGAAATATTTATATTTTCCCTAACGTTATGTGTCTTTTTTTCAATATTTATAATTTTAACATTTTTTCTGGATTACTTTTGGAGTGGTCTGTAAAATCCTAAATCCATAAAATCAAAAATGCATTGTATAGCTATTTGACCCATGCCTTGTCATTGTGGACTCCAGGTTGTCCATACTGTGTAAAACTCTAATGGAGATGCCGTGACCATTTCGATGTCAATGAATAGTGTAATGATTAGGTCTGCAAGTGAATAATGCATGAAAAACTTTTACGTTTCATTAACCAGCAACAGAAACCAATCGTCCCTGGATCTATGCGTACTCGTAGAACATGTTTTCGCCGGAATGCAATTTGATTTTTGATATCTTTACTCGGACAAAAAAAGAAATTTCAACATCATAAATGTTTTTTTTTTTTTTTAAAACGCACAAATTACACACAAATCCCCTGTGTGCTGTGGGTATGTGTGTGTATGATAGAAGAATCCCAGCCTAGGAGTGTGCGCATGTGCTGTGTGCTCCATATGTTGCTCGTGATTGTTCATTGGATGATATAATGCTGTGTATATAAAAGCTGAATGTAACAAAGTTCCAGCACACTCATACACACTGCTACTGAGGGGTTACATTATGGTTCTTTTACTTAATAACATTCTGGATAAAGGTTGACTTGTTCAGCAGTATTCCACAAACAACTACCAAATGCATCTGTTTAAAACATTCCACCTACTTGTGTTCAAGGATACAAAATTCACAATCTTGGTTTTGTTTGTTATTAGCAGGATTAGACAAACGGTACCATCCCTGCGTGTGTGTGCTGGAATTTCTGGGTGTGTGCATGTGGTGATCCCTCTGTGCTGTGTTGTGCTGTGCTGTTCATGCTACAAGGTGTTTTACAGTGTTGTGCTGAGAAGCATCATTATTTTTCCCATAAGAAATAATGGAAATAGCTCATTTTTGTACAACATGAACTTTTTGGGAACTAATTACATACATAAATCAAGGGATGACTGTACAGAAGAAAATGGAAAACATTATAGCAAGTCTCTTAAAATTAACACCATTTCATTTTATAAAAATCACCATTTTATTGTTTGTGGCGTTTACATAAAACAAGAACATAGTCTAAATCCGTTTAGCCATTAAGGGATGAATGTTGGGTGAGCTAGGCAGTTTGATAAGTGGGCTACTGGAACCAGTCGCAGATGTACAAGGTCTGATCGGGACTTGATGGAATGCTACTATAATACATCCAGTGTGAGAGGCTGCATGAAGCGCATTAGGGAAATGTGGTTAAAGACATCTCCACACTCACAGGAGAAAACAACTAGTCACCCATTGCTGAAACATCAGAAGAAGCCTCCTGTCAAAACTGAAAACTGATGACACAACATTGAAGCTGAACTCTCCAAAGATCACATAAGACAACTAAAAGTATAAACTATGAGGCAGAAACTAGGAAGGAAGCAACTTACAAATACCTCCCCAAAGACACATCCTAAACAGCAAGCTGAATGGAAAGAACAAGATCAGAGGCATCAACACACATGTCCTGCCAGTCATCAGACACCCAGCTGTCATAGTTAGTTGGCTAAGATAGGAAATGGAAGCTGCCACAGTGACTAGAGCCCTCTACCCAAACCCATCACCCAGAGACTGTACACCAACCAAAAGGCCTGGACAGCGTTAAGAATTCTGTCCTGAATGAGATACAGAATGTCGTTGAGTACATCCAAGCTATTTCCTCCAAAGATGAGCTGCTATGGGATTGTCAAAGAGATAGAGGATGTGGATAGCAAGGAAGCAAAGGAGGTGCTATGGCAGGATAAACCCCTCCGTGGAGTGTACCACTGACAGATAACTGAGGCGGGTGAGTTGCAAGGAGTATCTAAGTTGAACAAAGTTTTTGGTTACCAAGGCTTGCACTTTCAATATCAAAGACTACTCTAGGTCCCCTGGACCCCCTCCCACATGGGGGATGTCTTTTCTTGGACATCTTAATCGTCCCATGCCTTTGTTCAAGCTTCTCTCAATTTCTTTTCATCATCTATAACAATAATAACACTTAAAGCCAAAAAGTTTTAAGTGTTTAAAGTTGGCAGCTTTACCTGCCAGTTTAAACCCTAAAGCACAGGGAAAACACACCGAATTTTCTAGTAAAGCAATATTAATTACTAATGGCTATTTGTGAATTAATTTGCTATTCCTTTATTGCAATATATGGTACGTTAGTTACAAGACTGAACTTGTTGAGCAGCTTCTCAAAACACTTTATAGTACAGAGGGAAAAGACACTATAGGGAATACAACTCTTTTCTACTGATCAATATTTCAAATTTATTAGCAAAGAATCCCATCCATCTATTTTTATAACTGAAAAGTTGCAGTGATCTGGAGCTTTTCCTAGGAAGCACATGGTACAGTCTCACACATTCAGTCATTCACAAATACTTACAATAGCGCTGTGCGAATCACAATTCAAATCAATTTTCCGCTTTGGTTTTGTCAAATCAATTTCAATTCATATGTTTTGAAAAAAATCACGTTTCAGTTCACTATTGCGGAAAAAAGTTTTTTCATCGTGCAAACTTTTTGATTATGACTTTTGAATTTTTTGATTTCTTACAAATGTCTGGCGCTGTGTTATGGCTCTGCATTACAATGGGATGTCTTTTTTGCATGAGCCGGTTTTAAAAGATTAGTTAGCTCTGTTACAGTGAAATTGTGTATATTTCTATTGATTTTGTTTTGAATGAGATTTTCTTTAAAAGACAAGACAGGAATTTCAAGTTTGGTAGAAAAAATGACAATCTTTTGTGGCTTGATGCAGGATTCAGCTGTTCAATTTAGAAGAATTAATTTTAAAAACAGATCTTCAGTTAAAAAAAGCTTACTATGCAAGAGAACCTTATATTTCTCCTGATATTATGCAAGGACAATACAAAATGTTTTTAATACTTCTGTTTCTTTTACACATATTATGAAATTATATTTTCACTTTGAGTGAGTAAGAAATCACTACTACTACACTGCTTTGCAGCATGTGTCTGTGGAAGAGTATCTGCTCTTTGTAGGTACTGCGAGATATTCCTTTTAAAGTTGTTTTTAGCACTGAGTTTATTAGTGGTGCCTCATGTAACACCTGCCTTTTATAAACTTGTTCTTCCATTAGTCATTTCTGTCAACACTTCATTAACCTGATGCTCTGTTTTCTGTAGGGATTCATAGTGCTTGTGGTCCTCCTTATGAAGAATTGCCCCACTCAGTCTCAACAGCGTATTGACACACACTTTGTTTTCATCTATGCTAACCACCTGCTGCTGACAGGACTGCCGGGGAACAACCAGTGACATTTTTCTGACCAGAGGATACTCACTTTTGTCGGTCCTCAGTCATATTTACATTTATTCATTTAGCAGGTGCTTTTTCCAGTTTCGTTTATATTGTTACTTATAAGGTTTTTCCTATTTTATACAGCTGGGTAATATTTACTGCAGCAGTTTGGGGCTGAATGCTTTGATCATTTGTGCTACAGCAGTAGGTTAGATTTGAACTTGGGTTCTTAAGAGGATGGTTTGCAGCAGTAACCGCTGTGCTGCCTCTGGGAACGACACCAGCTTTGATGTTTACCGATGTGTTTGTAAGCCTGTGTGGACGAATTCACTCCTATTTTCTCGCTTCACCAACAATTCTGCCACTCTCCTCTTGGCTTTCAGGATCTTCTCCAAATTCTGCTCCCTTGTTAATGGATTTCTGACATTTAAAAAGTCGAGAGTTTTGAAGTGAACATAGTTGTTGAACAAAAGCTGTTATTTTCATGAGACACTATTTTGTGTTGCCCTTTTCTGAGATGTTTAACTACACTGTCCCCAGTGTAGCTGAGAGCCTTGTCCTCCTTTGTGTCTTGTTTTTTTTTTCCTGCACAAGAATACTGTCAACTACTCTGCACTGTGTCCATTTACCCTGAATGTCTGTTAAACCAGTATTCTGTAGGAATGTAGGTAGCAAGGAGCTTGAAAAACATCATGTCGTGTGCACCTAGAACAAACATGAAGTCATTTATAAAAAACTGCCCAGGGTACTCCCCCCCTTGCTGTTCTATCACACCGCATAACTGGATTACATGGCATCTAGGGTCAGTTTCTGCCACAAGGAACCAGATTCTATGATATTTGTTATATACAATGGATATGTATGTTGAAAATATTGACTTCATCCTTTAGCCTTTGTATTGTCATGTATAGCAATCCCTGGTTGACATGTTAAAAATTTAATTTAACGTTTAGATTTATTTTAATTAAAACACTGATCAATAATTCTTTTCAGGATTAATGTAAGGGTGTTTAATTCAGTCACAGTTCAGTCGAACCTCTTTGGTTGGAAAGAAGTAGGTCAGTAAAAGACATCTGCAGTAACTTAGAATAAGTGCGTCTCAGGGTTTACATTCACTGGGATACCCTGTATTTACACACACATATATAGATGTTTTCTGACACTGTGAACATGACCTTACTCATAATCACTGGTAACATCTGCTGTTGCAGCTCTGTCTAGAGAGTCTGTTTCTGTACGATAAGGACAGTACGAGAACTTTGGAGGTCATTATTCAGCTGTCTGCATTTTAGTGTTGCGTCATGTACTGGAAAAATTTGGGTGGTTCTTGCAGTTTGTCATTGTGGTTGGTAGCTTGGTGGAAAGCCGGACCAAAATTGCGGAAAAATGTCCCCTTAAATTACTGCTGTTGCTTTTGGCTGCAAGCCTGGTTTGAAAGCGTAATCAACCCTGCAACTTCTCCGTGGGAATGGCGCTGGTGAGGGGAACATAGAGGTTTTTGTTATTAAGGATCAGGATAATTGTTGTCCGTTTAAGAAATCTTTGAATGACTTCAAGATTTCATTCATAAATAGCTGTTAGTGGTTTATCAGTATTCGTGTCATTATCAGTGATGCCTTTGGGAAGGGCATATGAACCAAGGTTGACTGTTGGGCCCTTTTGTATGAGCAACAGAGCCCGTTCTATGTAGAGGAACAACTAAGTTTAAAAGCTGTATGTTGCTGTGAAAGTGGAACTGTCGTCACAGCCTTACACAAGTGACCTCCAGAAAGTCAGAGGGAGTGTCAAGGACTTCTTTTAAGTTAAGTTTGTGCACAGTGCCTGAGGCTCAGCCCCCACCTGTCTGTTTCTACCCCCTACTGCATATTGCCTTGTGACCCTCTAATAATGATGCAGACTTGCTGTCAGGAAGCCAAGGATTCAGGGCCTATGAGCTGTAGATAGGGTGGAAACATTCTAAGAACTGAGAAGGAACTAGCATAGAGCATTCTGGTAAACAACATTGTCCAGTTCCAGGAAGCTGTTGAGTCACCTTACAAGAATTGTTTCCATAAAAACCATGACCACTTAATGAATTAAGTGAAAAGTGACCTGTATCAGTCTGCTTAGTCACAGGAAATTGTATTTTATCTGCTGATTAAACGAAAAAATAAAAACTCTGAAAGGCTATCACATCTGTTCTCCTGAATCCAAATAGAGTACTGTGCTTTCTGCTATGAAGGCTAGCCTCTGTGGCACTGGATGAACCACCAGCATGTTGTTGTGAGGATGTCAGTGTAGCCTGTCAGTTGACCTGGTCCCAGGAAGGAACTCCACTCGGAGCCATTTAAGTGGTAAACTCTCTGGCCTCTTTAATCGTGACTCTGCAGATGTTCACATCAGCAGTGTGGAGTTGAGATGAGTAAGTCATATGCAGGCACTGCACCAGCGTTGAACTAATGAGGAGCAGGATTGGTCCGGACAGATTTCATAAACGGTCACCTCGATCATTTCAGTACTGCCTTGTCAGCTTGAGGACAAAGACAGTGTAGAAATTCTCTGAATCCTGTGGAACATCTGATGCACAAGTTACCTTTGTGTTGGTCCTGCAGCTAAGTGCCTTTGTTTGATGGGGGATGAACCAGCAGAAGTTGTAGTTGCTGCAATGATCCGCTTAAACTGATCTATGCAAAACTGAGTCCTGAAGCACATGCAGGCCCCAGTTACAAAGGCACACATACGCACTCCTTGATGTCTGTCTCCTTGACAGTGTTCAATATTCAACTCGTGAGAACAGGACATGCATGCTATTGTGTAAACTCCCATGCATGAAGCTACTCTACTTTGTACAGTGCTTTTTAACAGTTGCCCATTGACAGTTCCAACCAGTTACGTCATGGAATTGTTTCTCGGAAACCGTTTTCAAACTCTGACCCCCACCACCCCACCCATTCTTGCAGTATTTGTTTTGCCATCAGTTTTGCCGTCAGTGCGGTCCTGGCTCTTCAAAGAATCTCAGATAAGGCGTCATTGATAGCAATGGTTAATCTTTAGGAGGAGTTTTACAGTTGCAGTACAGAGCTTTTCAGAAAATACATGGCTAATTAAATGGAAGTCAAATGTTTCCAGTGTCCTTACAATCTCATCCCTCCTTTCTTAAGCAGATCAGCACTTTACTTTCCTCTTTTCCTCTTTTGTGTGTTTGCATAGTACATTCATTGTCAGGATGGAGCTGATTTTGGTTGAAGATTCAAATACTGTGAGGGTAAACTCCTACTTGCCACAGGCCAGGGCACAGTCAGTCTGTTGTTCAGTCATCATACTGAGGACAATCGAGTTTAATCTCTTATTTAAATAATGTAGTTACATAATTGATTAAAGAAGATTATATCTAAGGAACTTGCATACTGATGCGTTTCAGATGAAAAACTGAAAAACCAATACCGTGTTACAGGTCATACAGATACAGACATCACACCTTCCTTTTGAATTTTTTTTTTTACTTCACATAGACCTCTTCTACTGATGCAATGTGAGCCACGGCAGTAAGCCAGTGTTATACTGGAGCAAGGTTTATGTCATCAGAGTTTTCTCTTGTCACTCTCTGCCTAGCAGAACAAATCCTCAACTGTGTTTCTCTGTCCCTTCTTTCACAGTCTTGGGACATTTTCTTCCGCAACGCCAATGCTGGTGCCCCACCAGGTGCGGCTTACCAGTCCGCCCCACCTCTCGGCAGTGGCTTTCCAGGAACAGTTCTGGCAAATGCACATGCGCTGATGGCTGTACAGCCTAATTTAGAGAAGCTTGTGGAGGACCACTTGGCCGTACAGATGCTCATCCGTGCCTACCAGGTGAGACTGGACAGTTATGCTGTACTATATGCAGTTATGCTACAATATAATTAAACTTCAATACATACAGTCCATATTGTAGTTAGTTGCAAATTTGGTAGTCTTAAGTACTTAGTATAAATTTAGTACTCAGTCATTGAGCCATTTGTGGCACAAAAAAATTTGTACTGTTTAAGTAGATAGAATAGTTAATATAATAGTTATATACTCATACTTTAAATACTGCTGCTAATACTGAAAACGTATTTTGTGTAAAATTTAACTGGCATCTCTTTTTTTTTTTTTTTTTTAATTTCACTATTTTTACTGCTTCTATTATGTAAAGATATAACTGCTGCTGCCTTGTTTGCAGGTGAGAGGGCATCACATAGCCAAACTGGACCCACTGGGTATCAGTTGTGTAAATTTTGATGATTCCCCAGTAACTGTTGGGTTCCATCAAGTTGGTAAGAGACGTTCTTTTAAAACACATATGTGTGGTGCAGTAATAACCCTTGTTTGTGTTAATATCCACCCTACTCTTTCTTCTTTCTGTTTCTATCTTCTGCTTTTTCTGTAAATCCTATTTCTCTTGAGTCAAATCCCTCCCCCCTTCCCCCTTTGTATTTATTTCCTTTGAGTTCTCTGTGGAGTGGTGACACTGTAGATCCGTGGGCACCATGTTGCTCAACTGGACCCACTGGGGATCATGGACACTGATCTGGACTCTTGCATCCCAACCAACATAATCACGTCCTCGGATAAACTTGGTGAGGGTACCCATTGAATAGCACACATGGGCATGGGTTGCATTTGCTGGGGGTTGCACAGGTCTTTAAGGGAGTATGGCTATTGGCCTGCCTGTCTTCTCACCCACCACTTCTCTCTGAAGCCCGTATTAACTTCTGGAGGCTCATCACCAGGGTTTGATTTGACATCTGCATTGCATGCATGTAATCATCCTAACATTCCCACCTGAACATGTTTGCAATGGATAAAAGGAATAAATGTACCTGCTTTCATTGGCCCAATTTATTGTACAATGCAGTCCTTCTGGTGGTCTGTGGTCTGCATCAGTACCACTTTTTGCAAACCTCCCATGGTGTTTTTCTGTTTTACCAAATGTAAGCCAAAATAGTTTCTCCCACTACTAACAGGTGAGAACCCTTTTACTATTTTGCTATACATTAACACTAAAATGTACATTTCTGGGATGAACTAACAATAAGGCTGCACTTTTATTGTTTTTTCGCTCTCTTTTTCCCGTATATTCTGATTCTATTAGATTTGAATGATGTTTATTCATTTTAAACTAGGATATTGTCTATTCTGCTTTGGCCCCAATATATTTAGAGTGCACAAGGCCTTTATGAGCTGGAGTTTTCTGTTATATTTACTCTGACATCAGCAAGGATTCTCTATACATTAGCTTTCTTCACCTTTATCAATTGGAAATGTATCCCGTTACTTTGAAGGAAGTATCTATTCTAGCCTTCCATGACCTTGCGTCAGTTCTGCTTGGCTGTGTTCATGACCACAACCTCACTGCAGCTGGGGCACACTGTCCACTCAGGATGCTGTGGTGCTGGCTGGGGTTAATCTAACCTGTATGTTTACTTAACACCTAATATGCCTATGCCCTCTTTCTTTCTGAAAAACCGTGTAAGGCTATTTTGGCCATACAGTGTTTTACAATGCGTTTACACCCGTGACTGTGACACAGAGAACATTCCAGAGTCTTTTGCAGTAATTGGTCCAGATAGTCCATCAAAAGAACTGTTTGGTCAGCAGTACTGACTACTAGCCTGGCAATTTATTCCTTTTTTTCCCTTCAGCAGCAGCTTGAAAAAAAGATATGAACTTGATGTTTTCAGTGTGATTGATTTCACATAAAATACCAGAGTGCTATATGAACAGGAATATGAAGTGCTCCTGGTATTAGTAATGTGACAGTGATAGGAAGTCTGTGTGGGACTAATCCATTGTGTGTCCCAAGCACAATTACTAGGGATAGCATAGACTTCACATAATGGATATCAACAGTTCCTCACCACAGCAACAAATCCATTGACTACATACAATGACATTGTTCACAGTAGGATGTATTTCCTATGTATGATTTTAGTGGAACAGTTTTATGAGAGAATGAAGGTTAAATTTTATTATCTGTTCAAAAACTAGTCAAGCCCCAAGTCTTCTCAGTGTTTGTTGCTGGCTGCAATTCAATGTCTCAACTAACACATTAGACAAACATTTTTTGCTGCTTATCAAAACACCTTTCCAGATAACTGCACCATGGCTTACAACATTAATGCCAACTTGTGAAAATACATGGCTACTTCAATTGCCTTGTAATGAAAACATTTTTTGTAAAATGGATTTAAATCAATAGATGCTCTGGAGTGCTAGTTTTCCAGGAGCACATATGATAAAAACAGCAACCCAGGGAGACTCCGACTCCCCTAATGCCTGGTGGCAGAATATATGAAAGCATATTTGATTTAGTTTGATTTCAGATGCTAAGGGTCTTGAATGTGGTGTCTATACTGCAAAAAAACTGTTTAACAGTACAGGCAGCACATTCAACACCCTTAACTACAGTGGCCTTTTGAGATAACTTTTGGCTTTGGCTCTTTATATCACTGTCCTTTAATTTAAAGTCTAACGTAGCAAATCCAGATTGTTTTTCTGTCTACTCTATATCATTTCTCTTTACATATTTGTTTTCATTAAAAATGAAATAAAACGTTTCTATTTCTGCTATTTGTATTAGCAGCCTGGGTAGTGGTAAAACAATTCAGTCATGTCTGGAGTGAGACTGACAGTTACATGCTTCAGACCAACCCAGAGTGGTTCTGCCAACTGAACAGTGATATGCTATAACTGATGTAGCTATCATGCCACCATACACTAACCAAGTAGACTATTCCACATGGCAAATTAAACAATGGTGCATAACTAGTAGTTCAGCTATAAACAATTTTAATTTCTCAATGCAACCTGTAAATACATGTGGGGTCATAACTTACACTGTCATTTTCTCTGGAAACTTTAGACAAATAAAGACTGTTCCATGATAAAACACCAGTAGTTACCTCAGGTGGCCACTGGTTTCCACCACCTTGTTTGTCACCTCAGCGTTATCCAAGAACGTAACAGTCTATTGGCACGAGTTTGAATACTGCGTAATGGAGCTCCTTAGTCTGTTTTTCCCCCAAACTTGTGTGCAGAAAATTAGTAAAATACTACTACAGTAATCCAGATGTAGCTTCTACTTTTAAGAAAAAATGGATTATTTGACCACAGCTGCAGTTCTGTTATTAAAATTACTGTCATTTTCTGCAATGTGTCTCTGTAAATCTCCAGCTTTCAGCTAGTTAGAACTGTTCTAAGATTTGTGTCCTGTACATTTTTTGTATTATTGCATTGTCCACCTCCCTTTTCTGCTGCTCCCTGGCCTGGATCTTAAGTCAGTGGGCTGATTCTCTGTTCCTTCAAAGGGAAATAGGAACAGCATCACAATGTTTGTTAGGAGGAAGTGTCTTTGGACTCGAGGAACCCACATTTTCATCCTAACTACTCCTTCAATACCTTTGGTCATTGCACTTGCCCTAAAATTGGGGCAGAAAAAAATTATCCAGCTATACAAATAGATAAAAACATAAAGCTAAGCTTCGGAAGTAACTGCTGTTAAATTGAATTTGGCTCAGAGCAACCGTACATGTGGCTTTCATGGTAAAAGATGGTACAGCCTTCTTCCACACTACATCCCCTGATTTGAATTTGAATTTACACCCACTGTGCCACTATGTTGTTTGTTTAAGAAATGAAAATGTCTGGATTTCCCCTCTCATCTATAACAAACCAACATATTGTGTAGGTGGCAACTGGCGTGCAACATTTATAATGTTATTCTATGAGCTTTCATATCCTTGAATGGCGCAGCTAGCGGTGAGAGCAAAATTTACTGGTATTATTTGCGTGCACATATGATGTGTCATTATATTGGAGCACTTTAATGTGTTTTTCAAAAATTTTCTACAATTCTTTTTTTTCTTTATAACCCTGACTTATTCTGTATCACATTTATTTTCTCTTCATGCTCCTGTTGCTCTCCATCTTCAGTTAAAGTCTTAGCTGCCAACTTGGAAGTGTATCTTAAAAATGTCAAACTGGTCTAGTGGCATGCAGTGAGCATGTCATCATTGCTGGACCACTCCTGGAAGGGCTGTTCTTCACTCCCCTAAATTGCCATATGTGTAGACTTGGCTGCAAGAAGTCAAGAGTAAAAACCAACAAGTTTGTTTCTGAAGGCCAGCTGACTGGAGTAAACTGGCAGCTTTCAATCCAGTAAACCAAAGCCTGACCAGCTTATGAGTAAAAGTCCAGATTCTCCCAGTGATCGCTTTGTATGTGGAGACAATGGCATTTCTACTGGTGATGACAACAGGTTAAAAAAGTAATCAAATCCAGTAATGACTTTATCTTGGCAGTTAAGATGCAGTCTTTTGAGGTAGAGAAGGGCACTAGAGTTGTTGCCATCATGGTCAATGACTTTTATCCTCTGCACGTCACTCTGGCTAAGCAGAGCTGTGCCTTCAATAACAAACTGGTCAAGTTACATTGTTCCAAGAACTGAAGCCTGAGGTTTTTCTTAGCAGCAGTCATCAGACTCAGTCTTCTCACTTTCAGTGCGTTACTGACCTCTTATTGTCACTAGGGAGGTCAGAATGTAACGTTTTTATGAACTATTTTCGTCTCAGGAACACAAATTCTTTTGTAATGCTATTTCATAATTACAAATTGCAAACTTTTTATTTACACTTGTACTTGTTTAATTATTTTTGGTGTCAGTGACATTAAAGGGACAGCAATACTGTCTGTGGACAAAAGCCCACTGTTCTTGCTTTTTCTACACAAAAAGTTTCTTGGAATACAGGATTTTAAAATGTTTTGCAAATTTTTTTCAAAAAAGACTAAAATATCACATTGAAAGTATTCAGACCCTTTGCTGTGACACTCGAAATTTAGCTCAGGTGCATTCCACTTCTGTTGATCAACTTTGAGATGTTTCTACACCCCGATTGGAGTCCAGCTGTGGTAAATTCAACTGACTGCACATGATTTGGAAAGGCACACACCTGTCTACATAAGGTCTCACAGCTGAACATGCAAAGAGCAAAATCAAAGCCATGAGGTCGAAAGAACTGCCTGTAGAGCTCAGAGACAGGATTATTTTGAGGCAGAGATCTGGGCAAGGCTAAAAAAAAATTCTGGTGCATTGAAAGTTCCCAAGAGCCCAGTGGCCTCCATAATTCTTAAATAGAACAAGTTTGGAACAACCAGGACTCTTCTTAGAGCTGACCGCCCAGCCAAACTGCAGTGCAACTACAGCTAAAGCGATTGGGGGAGAAGGGCCTTCGTAAGAGAGGTTGACCAAAAACCCAACGGTCAATTTAGCTGAGCTCCAGAGATCCTGTGTGGAAATGAGTGAAACCTCCATCACTGCAGTGCTTCATCAATCTGGGCTTTATGGCAGAGTGGCCAGATGGAACCCTCTCCTCTATAAAAGGTACATGGAAGCCTGCTTGGAGTTTGCCAAAAAACATCAAAAGAACTCAGAGTGTGAGAAACAAGATTCTGTGGTCTGATGAAAGGAAGATGGAACTTTTTGATCTCAATTGTAAGCATCATGTATAGAGGAAACCAGGCACCACTCGCCACCTACACAATACCATCCCAACAGTGAAGCATGGTGGTGGCAGCCTCATGTTGTGGGATTTTTTTTCAGTGGCAGGTATTGGGAGACTGGTCAGGGTTGAAAGAAAGCTGAATTGAGCGAAGTACAGAGCTATCCTTAATGAAAACCTTCTCTGGAGCATTTAGGATCTCAGACTGGGCCGAAGGTTCACGTTCCAACAGGACAATGACCCTAAACACATAGCCAAGACAACACAGGACTGGCTTAAGGACAACTCTGTGAATGTCTGGCCCAACCAGAGCCCAGACTTAAACCCAACTGAACATCTCTGGAGAGACCTGAAAATGGCTGTCCACCGACAGTCCCCATCCAACCTGGCAGAGCTTGAGAGGATCTGCAGAAAATCCCCAAATCCGGGTGTGCTAAGCTTGTTGCGTCATACCCAAGAAGATTTAAAGGTGTAATCGCTGTGAAAGGTGCTTCATCAAAGTACTGAGTTAAGGGTCTGAATACTTATGTCAGTGTAATATTTCCGTTTTTTATTTTTAATAAATTTGCAAAACATTCTAAACTTCTGTTTTCACTTTGATATTGTGGGATTTTGAGTGTAGATATATTATTGGCTCACTTGTTTTATCCCTAAAGCAGACTCGGTTATATGCACTAACTTCTTTAGGACTTAAACTACTAAACTGTCAGCTTTTTCAGACTGACCTCAGCAAACAGAGTTTCTATAAGGGCAAGATGATACAGGATGTAGATAAGGAATGCTTTTTTCTTTCCTTGAGATTTTTCCTACCTATGTATCTGCTACATTTTAAAGTAAAGATTTTTATAGGGAATATTTTCTTTTTATTGAAAAAATATTTTGGTAGTCTGATTTACAGGTGCAGTAATAATGTCTGCTGTTTATTGAACTGAACACTTTTTAATGGTAGTTTTGTTGTCTCCTTTCCTTTACCTTTTTCTTTTGCGTTCTGCCATCCATTCACACTTTTGCTCCCTGTCTGTCCTGTTAATTGTCCTCTTAACTGCCAACCCTTTGTTTGGTTTGTTTTTCCATGACATACAATTTCTTTGATATGTTAGTGTATTTCTCATATATTACTTGTATGACTCAATTTAATAATGCTATTGTGTTGTACTGAAAGATAACAATTAATCTTTGCACTGTGGCACCTTCATGTTTCTTGTAATGTATCCATAACCTTCACACTTCTGTATTAATATTTTGGTTATTTTTCTCCACTGTTGGATTTGTTTGTTTTTGTTTTTTTTTTTTGCCTGTCCGTGTTTGCTACTCTGTTGTGTTCCCTTATCACCTTACATGTTACCGCCCATGCCTCACCTCCCTTCCCCACTTTGCATCCTCTTGGCTGGCCAGGCTTCTATGGGCTAGATGAGGCAGACCTGGACAAGGTGTTTCGCCTCCCCACCACTACCTTCATTGGGGGCAATGAGAGCGCCTTGTCCCTGAGAGAGATCGTTCGTCGCTTAGAGGTTTGTTGACGTACTGGACTTAATACCATTCAAACACACACAATCCCCCACACTTTCAGACAAACATTGACATTAGGGATGAGATTTACTCTCAAAATACCTTTGACCCCACCACAGCTATGGTGCTCGTCCCTTTTTGTTAAATTTCCCTTTCATTGTTTTGTTTTGTAATGATTTCTTCAGCTGTAATTTCCTCACTGTGTAGGAACATATACTACATTAAAAATGTTCGCTTTAATTGAAAGAACATTATTTTACATATATTACCTTTGGAGGTTGACTCAGGATTCTTAAAATCACTTAGGAAAATGCATACATCTAGTAACATTAGTAATAAGTTGAATGTATAACAATTTACATTGTAATTAGATACACAGTTAATTTAACACGTGCCATTACATTAGCGCCTCTCCTTACAAGCAGTGGCATTGCTTCTCCAAAGTGACGTTCATGTCATGTGAATACAAATACCATAAGACCACGAAAATGGTAGTATATGAACAAGAATAGTTGTAACGTGAAATTAAGTGCAGCTTCAGTTTAGATGGTACATCTCAGCACAATGTAAACAATGGCACTATCTGCTCACACTTTAACAACACGTTTGAATGTGTTGAATAAATAATATCTAAGTGTTATTCATGTGAACTAACAGATTCTAAGCAAAGTGCTCGCCTAAAGGCAGTGTGTCGCTTTTACAGTCCTTATGTGGAGCAGCTTATGAGGGCAAAAAATGGTTTCTGAAGAAGTAGCTTTTGTATTTACTGAAGAATGGAAAGGATTTGAGAAATTTTGATTGGGAGTCAAGATTGTTCCACCAATGGGGCAAAAATGATTAGATTGTGGTTTTATGACCCTTCAGACATGGAATAGTCTGATCTTACTTAGGATTATGAAGGTATAAATGAAATATATGGTTCAGCTGAGAGTTTGTAGAGGCTGATGCTGTGCTGCTGGTTCTACCGAGGTTTTGAAATTGGTCTGATATGTAGCCACTAAAGCCAGACCATGAGAACTAATCTGGGAATTTTTGGGCAGCTTTTAACAAAATTCTGCAGCATTAGTGGTCAAGTTAGAATGGCTGAATGGCACATACTGATGATGACAAAAGTAGGGAGTTAGAGTAGTCCAAGTAGGAGATAGTCGTTCCTTAGCAGTACTTGAGAAGATAGTCTGAGGTATGACCAGCTTTTCCAGGTGTTGTACAGCAGAAGTCTAAAAGATGTGCTAACTATAGCTCTCAGTTCTTGAGAGTCAGAAGAGGGAAAGTTCTTCAGACATGATGATGATGAGGCTGTTGGTTTTTGTGGACAATATTAAAATCATGTTTCTCATGTTGATGGTAAGTTTATGGTAGAGAAGTATAGGTAGGCATGAAAATTTCTGTATTAGATATGGTTCAGTTGTATGTGATAGCTGGTCAAAGATGTAGCATTTAAGCAAAATGGCATCTTGCTCCTGTCTTTCCTTCCTAGTCTATAAACGGAGCTTGTATTGGCCATTTGTGGTACTGTTACATAGTATAGCAGGATTCCAGATATTTCTGAGAAAAGGCTGTCAGTACAGTGGGTCCTTGACTTAAGAAGCACAGCCTCTGTCATTCTCCACCTCTGTAAAACCTCAGGCTCCAAGTTGTCTGTTCTTCAATGTCAATAACATAGTAAAGCTTACAACTGTTACCATACCTGTAAGTGGTATTAGTGAATTTCATGTGATGTGCAGGGATATAAACTGCAGGTGAGAGTAAACACTCTGGGTCCTCTCTTTATTGGTCTTTTTCAAAAAAATTATGGAATATGTGCTCAACTCTGAGAGAAATAAGCTCAGGTGCTAATGTCCTCAAGAATATCTTCAGAGGCAAAAAGAGGAGCAGCACATAAAAGCTTATGGCATTGAAATAAACAGCATTTTCAGTATAACTGTGCAGACGCATTTCAGCAACATACTTTCTTCACTGCACATGTACATTGCATTTTAGATAACATAAATACTTTCACTGGACTAGGTGACAGGCTGTTGATATACGTATAAGAATGAAGTTGTAAAACACAGAAATATGAAATTATAGAAACAGAATTGTGACCTCAAAAAAGGGGCAATAACTGGACATTGTCCTTTTGCTTGAATAAAGAAACAGTACAGTGAAACAGGTACAAATGGGGATTGCACGTTAAAGTAAAAACGTACTTCCGACGCCGCAGAATCTTGGACAGTGGGCAGGTGAGGATACAACTTGTAAGTTGTGCGCAGGGAACGGGACGTTGAAACATGTTTTATCAGCATGTAAGGTTAGTTTGTCGCAGGGACGTTACATGTGGAGACACAATCGGGTGCTTCATTCTTTGGCGGCGGCGATTGTGAGGAAGCGGCTGGAAGTTAACTTGCTGCCGGCTGCATGCGTATTCGAGTGCAGAAAGGGTAGAAGGGTTAGAATTGCCAACAGATATGCCACCAGTGGGTGATATAGAGCAGCAGATGGATATTAGTCTGCATAGGTGGAGTGAAGTACAGGATACGTTGCAGCGGGCGAGAGTAGGGATGGCGCCGGGGCCCAATGGGGCGTCGTATTGTGTATATAAAAACTCACCAGGCGTGTTGAAGTTTTTATGGAAGTTACTGGTGGGAGTGTGGAAGAAAGGGGTTATTCCGAAAGAATGGCAGAGAGCGGGGGGTGTATTTATCCCGAAGGAGAAGAACCTTTTGGATATTGAGCAGTTCCGCACTATAAGTTTGCTCAATGTGGAGGGCAAGATTTTCTTCAGTGTGGTCACGCAGTGGTTAGCAGCATATTTAAAGGAAAATAGGCTTATTAATACCTTGGTGCAGAAGGCAGGAGTTTCAGGTTTTGCAGGATGTGTAGAGCATAGCAGTATGATTTGGCATCAGGTTCAGGCAGCGAGGAAGGGGAGGAAGAATCCCCACGTTGTGTTCTTAGATTTAGCTAATGCCTTTGGTAGTGTGCCACATGCCCTACTGTGGAAAGCATTTGAGTATTTTCAGGTGCCTGGAAAGGTTGTACGGCTGATTAAAGCTTATTTTGAAGACATTCAGGTACGCTTTAATACAGCAGAATACACTACATCTTGGCAGCGGTTGGAGGTAGGAATAATGGCAGGGTGTACGGTTTTGCCGCTAGTTTTCGAACTGGCAATGGAGGTCATAATTAGGGCGTCCGAGTGGGTAGTTAGTGGGGAAAAGTTGCAGGACGGTTCTCGGCTTCCACCGATTAGAGCATATATGGATGATATGACAACGGTTACAGCTTAGACACTCGGCAGCGCCTAGAGAAGCCGGGTGATAATGTTAGGTGGGCAAGGCTTAAGGTGAAGCCGAGTAGGAGTAGTAGTCTGTCAATTAGGAAAGGGAAAGTAGTAAAGGAAGAGTTTGTTATGGAAGGCGAAGTGATACCATCTGTACTGGAGAAACCGGTGAAGAGTTTAGGTAGATGGTATAGCACGGCATTGAATGACAAAGACCAGGTGGGGCAGGTGAGGGAAATGATAGTGAAGGCGCTAGACAGTATTGATAAGTCCTTCTTGACGGCAAATTAAAATTGTGGTGTTTGCAGTTCGGTTTGTGGCCACGTGTGAGGTGGCCATTTACAATATATGACATTCCAATTACGGACGTGGAGCGGCTCAAGAGGGTAGTGAATAGATCAAATAGGAAGTGGTTAGGAATGCCGGGCTGTTTGACTAGCATAGCGTGGTTTGGTAGAGGGATACTGGAGTTACCGTTAACTGGCTTGGTGGAGGAATTTAAATGTGCAAAGGCAAGTCGTGAGATGTTGTTAGCAGGGTCGGGAGATGCGCTAGTACAGGTAGCAGCACCAAGCATGGGGACAGGAAGAAAGTGGAAGCCACAAGAGGCGGTTCGCTTGGCGAAGAGAGCACTAGAGCACAGGGACATAATAGGTCGAGTGCAGAGGGGGAGGGCGAGGTTAGGATCAGGTGACCAATGGAAGGCATTTAGTAGGGCCATGTCGCCAGAGAGAAGACAAATGATTGTCAGCTTCCTTCGGGAGCAGGAAGAGGAATGTCGGCGTGTGAAGGTGGCATCGCAAGTGAAGCAAGGGCAATGGCTAAGGTGGAGTGGCGTAGAGAAGCGTAAGATCACCTGGCGAGAGTTGTGGGCGATGCATGCAAGCCGTCTGAAGTGCTTGTTGGGGGCCACCTACGACGTACTTCCGACGCCGCGGAATCTTGGACAGTGGGCAGGTAAGGATATAAGTTGTAAGTTGTGCGCAGGGAACAGGACATTGAAACATGTTTTATCAGCATGTAAGGTTAGTTTGTCGCAGGGGCGTTACACGTGGAGACACAATCAGGTGCTTCGTTCTTTGGCGGCAGCGATTGAGAGGAAGCGGCTGGAAGTTAACTCGCTGCTGGCTGCGGGCAGGGTTGAGGTAATTGTGTTCGTTCATGAGGGCCAGGGTAAATGCAAGCAGCAGCAAAGGGTCGGAGTAGGTAACTGGTCAGGAGTGAGGGATTGGAAGCTAGAGGTAGACGTAGGTAGGAAATTGCAGGTCCCACAGTGTATTGCGATGACTACACTGAGACCGGATATGGTGTTGTACTCTGAGGCTAGGCGAATAGCGTCCGTCACAGAGTTGACAGTGCCGTTTGAGGATGACATTGAAATAGCGTATGAGAGGAAGAAGTTGAGGTATGATGAATTAGTGGTTGAGGCTCGTGAGCGTGGGTGGCAGGCATATGTTAAACCGGTAGAGGTAGGTGCCAGAGGCTTTGTGGCAAAAACTATTACTTCTCTGCTGAGTGGGTTTGGAGTTAGAGGACGTAAGCCAAGGGAAGCGGTGAAGGAATTGTTGCAAGTAGCTGAGAGGGCTAGTCAGTGGCTGTGGTTGAGGAGAGCTCAACTAGAGTGGGGGAAGGTGGGGTAGGTGGGATAGGGCAGCAGTATAGTTACTGGGGACTACATGGACCTTTGACCTAGTAGGCTTGGGGGGGGTGGGTCCGGGACGCCAGGCTATCCAGAGGTGTCGTGGGCCTAAGTCAGCGAAACACCGATGAAGGATGGTGCCTACCTGATGACCCCAGTGAAGAGCTTACAAGGTGGCATGTTAGGGTGTATTGTGTGTTAGGGTTGGAGGAGCATAGGTGGGCAGGTTGTTAGATGGGTATGGTAGGGCTCTATGCTTCATCCCAGTGGGTAAGTGCAGGATATCTGTCAACTTATCCTGTATATTCGTAATTAAAAAAAGATACATAACCATAGTAATAAAACAACTGTAAAAAAAATGTAACTATGGAAAGATATGTTTTCATTGAGACCAGTGGGTGAAAGTGTTTAAGAAGTAGATGTACCAGGCTTTCCTAAAAGACGTGTGTTCCTGTCACCTCTTGACTCCTCGGAAACCTATGAAGCTGGGAGCACTGACATTGTGCCCCACGGCATTAAAATGTATGACCCCTGGTGACTTTTCAAATTGCATGTTTGTGTTCCATAATTCTTGTCTTTACCATGCTTTTAGTTTTCCCAGCATAATAAAAATTACCTGGGTGCCATAGTAGATAAACCATATATGTAGATAGACAGAGGTTATCCTTCCTTTGACTTTTATGGCTTTTTCATTGTGTGGGTGTTTGTAAGTTCCACCTGTGATCATGGCATTACAACAGATGCAACTGTGATACTTAAAGTTACTGTTTAGGATGGGAAATGGAGATATAACTGTAAGATTGACTGTAGATGACTTCCCATACCCGATGGTCCCTGAGATTCGGTGCCCTCCTGGAGGTGCATCACAATTCTGTTTCCATAATTTCATATTTGTGTTTACAACACTATTTAGCTATGCTTTTACATCATCATATTACATTTTTCACCACATACGTCCTGACCTTCAGTTACTATCTATGAATGTATGCAACTGAATAGATATCATGTGCCACTCCTCTCCAATTCCTTTAGAAGGCCTACTGCCAGCACATTGGCGTCGAATTCATGTTCATCAATGACATTGACCAATGCCAGTGGATCCGGCAGAAGTTTGAGAAACCTGGGGTAATGCAGTTCACCCTAGAAGAAAAGAAGACACTGTTGGCTAGGATGGTTCGCTCTACCAGGTAGGTGCCTTGCATCCTTAACCTCTGACACGCCATGCTTGTGAGCAACACACTTTAATGAAGCTCCGTTTTCATTTACTCCATGAGTCTCATCCATTTTCTTTCTTAAAGCATTGTTTAGCAGCGTTTTTCAATGGGATTGTCTCTTTCCAATGCATAGGTAATTTCTTGGTTTATGTGGGCATTTCATTCACTCTGACTGAGTGCTATGTAAAACAGCTGTATTTTACAAGGAGGGGACAGCTGGAATTTGTTGGAGTAAAAGCTGGTGTTAAAATTACAACTAAAATGGTGTCGTAATTTATTCTCTTTTTCTGAGTCATGGTTAGTTTAATGAGAAATTTTGTACCAGAGCCAGCAGGTAGAAAAAGTTTAAAGGACCTAGATTTGTATGCAGAATGTTAAATGTTGAATTTTTTTGTATAGGTTTGAGGAATTCCTGCAGAGGAAGTGGTCTTCAGAGAAACGCTTTGGTCTGGAAGGGTGCGAGTCACTGATCCCTGCCCTTAAGACCATCATTGACAAATCAAGTGAGAATGGTGTAGAGAGTATCATCATGGGCATGCCGCATAGGTCAGTAAATGCCACACCGATTTTTGGCTTTTTCCCATTTATTATTTTCCCTTGGAGTCTATTTTGGCTGGTTGTTTTGACCTCTTTTTAATTTGTCTTTTCTCTTATCCCTTGTTTCTGTGTTGAAGTGGGAAAACCAAAGAATAGCTTAACTGATCCTTTTTTCCATTTGTTGCACATCAACTTTGGCAAACCAAAATATTTGCTAAGCACACTAGACAGCCACTTCCCAGATATAGCGCTGTGTTAACATTTAGCAATGGTTTGTTTAGGCTAATGAAATTATGTGTGGCCTTCTTTCAGAGGTCGTTTAAATGTTCTGGCCAACGTCATCCGCAAGGAGCTGGAACAGATCTTCTGCCAGTTTGACTCCAAGCTAGAGGCTGCAGATGAGGTTTGATTGGAGCTTTCTACTGATCCTTTTCCCCATGTTCATTGCTTGGGGAAATTGCTCTATTCTATGAATGTTGAATCCACAGTTACTTCGGCGATAATCTTTTCTCAGATCACTGAACTCTTGAAGGTTTTCTCAGTTTGAATTCAATCCTTTTTATTGTTTGTTTATGTCCTCTCTAATTTCAGAGAACCAGGTAGATATAAAGCTTGAATGTTTCCTTTCTTATACTTTTTCTCGCTTATTTTATTATTTTTTAGCCACAATCACAAGTGTGGATTGTTGCATTGACTACAGAGTTCAAAATAAAACTGTACCTGAGCTCTAATCTTCTACTCTTCAGGGTTCTGGTGATGTCAAGTACCATTTGGGCATGTACCACCGGCGGATCAACCGTGTGACTGACCGTAACATCACTTTATCACTGGTGGCCAACCCTTCACATCTGGAGGCCGTAGACCCTGTAGTACAGGGCAAGACGAAGGCCGAGCAGTTCTACTGCGGTGATACTGATGGAAAACGGGTACATGCAGAGGCAAACCTTCTCTAGGACCATGATTTCTTGTATCCTATTTGTGTCATGGAAATGTGTTCTAATACTTTTGCTGTGTTCTGATGTGGGTGGTCTTTGAGCCATTTCTCCTCCTCCTAGTCTAACGGTTGGACACTTTCTGCAAAGCTAAAACTTCAGTTAATAATGTACATTTACATTTTATTTCATTAATTTGCTGCTCTTCTCTAAAGCAGCTTCTAGGTTCATGAATAGAGTTATGTCTCAGCTTACATTCCTAATCCATTCCTGAAAACCAGAGTTAAATCCGGAAAACATAAATAGGGAACTTAGGGCACCTATCCTTTTGTTTTAAATGGGAAAATCATAATTCACAAAGAATAATAATTTCACCCTCCCCTCAAAAGAAACAGTTCTTTCGCTACATTCTTATTCACTAGAATACTACAGAACTCCTATTTAACTAACAAACCATCTTCCCCTCACTCTCCTTCACTCTTGCCTCGTGGACATTTAGCAGTGACTTTGAAATAAAAAAGTACAGACAATTTAAAAAAAACAAACAATGAAATTCACTGTAATGAACTGTTACTGTTTGTGCTCAGCAAATGAGGAGAACTTGATATAAGCAGTAGCAGAGTAGACGGTGAAGGCACTCCAGGAACACATTACATGGCAAAGAACAAGGTTGCAGCAGATCTCCCTTATTCACACTTGGCAGGTTATTCAGAATTTCTCTGATCGTAGTCTGGATGTTATGACATTTCTTCAGAGCGTAGATAATTTTATGTTATATATTGTATATCTTACATATATATTGCACAATATGACCATAGGTACAGGTGAGTTAGACTGTATTGCAGCCCAAATGCTATAAGTACCCAGCAGGACAATACAAGTAAGACACATAATCAACTGCTGAATTTCAAAATAACCATACATTAGAGATGTTTTGTATCAAGTATTCGGACTATAAATGAGGAATTTTTTGTACATGGTTAGGCTAAAAAATGTTATACAGGGAGCTGGGAGTTTAAAACAGAATTTTTTATATTAAAAATGACACATTGTATCAGGAGGATGTAAATCAGGATATAAATGTACCTGTATAGACTCATACAGCTTTCTTGGGTAAGTCTGATACTGCAATGTCTCTAATTTTGACTCTCCAATGTTGTGCACCTCAGGTCATGTCCATCCTGCTCCACGGTGATGCTGCTTTTGCTGGCCAGGGCATTGTATATGAGACATTTCACCTAAGCGACCTTCCATCATACACCACTCATGGCACAGTTCATGTTGTCGTCAACAACCAGGTCTGGTGGGAACCAGATGCTTAAAGCACCACACTCCTAGTGAATTGATTCAAAATATTACAAAATTGTACAGTTCAAAAAGTATCTTTTTTTTTGAGAAGATGCTTCATACTTCTGAATCAGATCTAAAATGGGGGA
Organism: Arapaima gigas; assembly: GCA_900497675.1. Taxonomy (NCBI): domain Eukaryota; kingdom Metazoa; phylum Chordata; class Actinopteri; order Osteoglossiformes; family Osteoglossidae; genus Arapaima; species Arapaima gigas. The sequence goes on from UFQX01000048.1 coordinate 861,882, forward strand.
AATTCTGAGGATCCCATCAACTAAAACAACTTTTATGCTTCCCACAAATAGATTGGCTTCACCACAGATCCCCGCATGGCTCGTTCCTCACCATACCCTACCGATGTGGCCCGGGTAGTCAACGCACCCATCTTTCACGTTAATGCCGATGACCCCGAGGCTGTGATGTACGTGTGCAACGTAGCAGCTGAGTGGCGAGCCACCTTCCACAAGGACGTGGTCGTGGACCTGGTAGGAAAAACATTGGGGAGGACAGGTATTGGGATACTGGGGAGGTAATCATTGACCAAGGAATCTATCCCAGGGTGTATAAATTCACCAAGAGAAAGTTACCTGCGACAGCTTTTTGTGGATCTGCTTTATGTTAATTTCTCTGAGCTGTGTATTTAAATTTAGAATTTTAATGTTAATCTTTCTTTTTGACTTCTCCATGCCCCATTAATCTACCCTGTCAGGTTTTGTATGAACAAGAATACCTCAGTTAGTGTTACCTCCTGTAGCACTGTTTCCTGATAGCCCTCTTTTTTTAGGCATTTGAATAATTTATCGTAATAATTTACCATGTATGCTAAAAATTCCATAAACCTGACTGTGTGACGTGTTTATTGGATAATGTTAAAGATGTAATTTATCTGTTTTTTATTTTGTTTAATTATTTTTGTGTTTTCTATTTCTATAGCCTCCCTCGATGTGCATGTTTAATTGGTTCCTGAAAAGTCTGTGCTGTAGAAAAATGCATAAATGGAGACAGTCAATTCCATTATTTCTTACGGAAAAAATAATGATACTTCTCAGCCCATCCAAAAAACCCCAAACCAACTTTCTAAAATATTACTAAAACACTAAAACACCTTGTAGCACGCACGCACAAGGGTATTTTATTGGTCAGTGTAATGAGGTTGTCCGATGTAAATGAAACCTGTACTCACATTTGTAACAAGCAAAGCCAAGTTTACTGCGGATGCATGACATCATCTACTAACCAGTCATTACCGAGATATATACATATAAATCTCCTTTTAAAGACACGACAGTGCAAGCCCATTTTAACTTCACTTTTGCTACATGCTCATGAATATTACAGCCACCTTTCCTGAAACCCAGCACTCCTTGTAATAATAATGCTGCTCTCTTACAGCCATTTACACTTTATATAAAAATGACCATTATATATCACACAGCTGCCATGTGATGGCATGAGCAGAAGCCAGTGTACACACAAAAGAACATTTTTGCAAACTTGGATGAAATTGTGATTTTTTTTTTTTTTTTTAAACCTTTTTTTGGTTGGAGCAGATCAGTGCGTAAATCAAGTATTGGTATTAAAAGTGAAACCACGTTCTGGTGAAAATAAATTAAATTGAGGGATGCCTGCATTTGTATTTTGCACATGCACATTTTTTCTAGCTCCATTTATGCAACGTGCTGTGTTAATAACCTCTTATAGCACTGTTTCACTAAGCACTCCACTTCTCATGACTGTATCGAAAGCACTGATCAAGGTCTTATTGTATACATTTTACTCCACTGTAAACATTTTGTTCCCTGTACTCAGTGCTGCTAAAGGTTTCGCTACTGATTTTTAATGTCTGATTTTTTTTAAATAGATAAGTAAATTATGAAGTTGTAGGCTTTTACCATTTAATAACTGATATTCAAATTATAGTTGAATTATTATTATTATTATTATTATTATTATTATTTTATATTACAGAGCCATAACCAAATCAGCAGTTAAACAATTGTAGATAATTTATTTGTTATCGGTAAAGTTGCCAAGGGTAATAAATGCACTGGGGGAAGTTAATGGTGAAGTGTCCTTTGTTTTCTGTGTATGTACACACTCATGTTAGGTATGCTACCGACGGAATGGCCACAATGAGATGGATGAGCCTATGTTCACACAGCCACTGATGTATAAGCAGATTAAGAAGCAGAAGGCAGTGCTGGAGAAGTATGTGGAAAAGCTGATTGCAGAGGGCGTGGTCACCAGGCAGGAATATGAGGTACACATATAACTGGATTAGTTGGAAAACGTGATGAGCTGAGGATGGTTGAGGACAAATGCGTCAGTCTCCGGTGCCTAATCGCTCAATGTCTATGACTTTGGCACATCCAGGAAGAGATCTCCAAGTATGATAAGATTTGCGAGGAGGCATATACACGCTCCAAGGATGAGAAAATACTGCATATCAAGCACTGGTTGGACTCACCATGGCCTGGTAAATTATTCAGTATTGGATCACAAGTTGTTAATGTCTTTGTGTGAGTGTGGGTTGGCCTAACTGATTTTGAATGTGGAAAATATGAAAGTTTAAACATTAATTTGCACATTTATTTATCTGCATCTCCGTATGTGTGAAACTGGGTTGAATAAGATATGAGGCCTATGAGATGTTAGTGGGTCTAGATTTGCAGTACGTTTACAGGAGTATGTCCACGTGTATCCAGGCTTCTTCACCCTGGATGGTCAACCAAAAAGCATGAGCTGTTCATCTACTGGCCTGAACGAGGAAGAGCTCAAATACATTGGACAAGTGGCCTCCTCAGTACCTGAGGCGGACTTCACAATCCATGGAGGTATGTAAGCGTAGAGGGCAAAGGCTGATAAACACCAAATCACGCATTAGTCAAGTTTGAAGGTGTATTACCATAGAAGTTACAAAGAAACCCTCTTTACCATACTCAAAAATGTATTGTGTAGGTTTCATAAAACCACATATCTCAGATTGTGTGTCTTTCACTCTCAAAACCCTCGGTGCCAGTACACAGGTAAATAAATCCACTTCTGTTAAGGTGCTCATTTTGTTCCACGTTGATACCTGCTTCTGTGACCCAGGGCTGAGCCGGATCCTGAAGGGTCGGGCAACCATGATCCAGAACCGCACAGTCGACTGGGCGCTGGGCGAATACATGGCTTTTGGTTCACTGCTGAAGGAGGGCATCCATGTGCGGCTCAGTGGGCAGGATGTAGAAAGGGGCACATTCAGGTACTAGCAGGGCCTCAAAGGGTTCCGCTCTGTCAAGGTCTAGTACTTATTTTGCAAACCGCCATTTGGTTTTGTCTGTGTAACGTATGCATCCATCTGTCAGTGATTTCCTCTTTGTCTCTCTGCAGCCACCGTCACCATGTGTTGCATGATCAGAATGAAGACAAGAGGACCTGCATCCCCATGAACCACCTGTCTCCCAACCAGGCCCCCTACACTGTGTGTAACAGCTCCCTGTCTGAGTATGGTGTGCTAGGTCAGTGCTTGACCCATATACCTTCCTATATGCCAACACTTCTAAATCCAACTGTAGTAGACTTGTGCTGCTTACAGCCTCTTAACTTTTGTTGTTTTTAATTTTCTTTTGTTGACATTCACCCATGTTGCCAAATTTAATGCTTTAATTTATGATATAGTGTTTAGGTGATGATTGAAGTAAGTCTATTTGTCAGTTACTTTTTTGTTGTTGCTGTGTATTAAATGAAGCAAAAATCAACTCTAAAATGTTATAGAAAGATGGAAAATGGGTATTTCAGAACCATATTGTCCTCAAGGTCTTTACTGTGTGTCCATCGGCAGGGTTCGAGTTGGGTTTTGCCATGGCCAGCCCCAATGCCCTGGTGCTGTGGGAGGCCCAGTTCGGTGACTTCCACAATACAGCCCAGTGTATCATTGATCAGTTCATTTGCTCTGGTCAGGCCAAATGGGTCCGGCAGAATGGCATCGTACTGCTTCTCCCCCACGGCATGGAGGGCATGGTGAGCTCGATTGCTTAGCCTCTCCCTGTCTCATACACTGGCATATTTTCTTGTTGTTGTTTTGTAGTTATTTATACACATTGCTGTAATTGTGTAGGAAAGGAGAAAAATTTTGGAAGTACAGCTATCAGTAGGGATGAGTAATAGTCTCCGAGAGGTAGTCTGAAGAGGAGGTCTTCAGTTTGTAGCTGAAAATCAGCCCACTGTTTATATTTTTGTAAAGGTTTTAAGAATATTCACACCACAGCAGCACTTCCGGCTTAGATTTGTATTTAAGCCTTTTGGTGCTAAGTTTACCTCTACACTACTTGTTGATCTGAAAAAAGACTTTATGTATGATGAAATGGAGAATGGAAACCATTTTGAATGATTCTGATTGCAAGAGGTTCCTGCAGGTGCTACTAACACAGGCTCCAACCCCCATAGGGCCCAGAACACTCCTCTGGTCGACCAGAGAGGTTCCTACAGATGTCCAATGATGACCCAGACGTGTTCCCGGTAAGCCGCACCCTGTTATCACCAACCACCTTGCTGTTGCTGTAGGAGTTACATATATTATATGTACATCAGCAAAACATGTGTTGCAGGCAACCCTCATTATCTGACCCTACATTGATCCTGATAAAGGGTCAAATAACTAAAAATAGTTTAACAGGAACATATTTCCCATTATTTTAAATGAGAAAAAATAATGATGCATTCCCAGCCTATCTGAAAACCAAAAAACAGTTTTTCCAAATATCACTGAAACCCCCTAAAATATTTTGTAGTATGTGCGGTGCAACATGGTATGGCACACACACAACCTTCTCTTTGCTGGTATCACACACAGCACATCATGCCACTGCCCCTGTTCACAGCAAGGAGATCAGTCCTGTCAGGGAAGTGAGCAAGAGACGGAGGAGGAGTGGGGGTTCCACGTTCCAGAGTTCTACAGTTCCCTTCTCCCCAAGTTTAAAAATAAAATGTAGGAACCAACACATTTGCCACAATCATTAAGGGGTATCTTTCTATGCAGTACATTTTGGAAACTAATTGTGTTTCCAAATGTCCAGCAGACAGCAGCAAACATTCAGGAATGAAATTTATGTTAAGAATCGGTGCAGACAACAAATTAAAATGAATAAACAACCAAATTTACGGTAATGAACTGTTACTGTACTTACAAAGTGAAGAGCAGGTAAAAACATATGCTTTGAGACAGGACACCAATGTTGACTCTCCTGTTATCTTAAAGTTATATCTTAAAGACTGGCTCAAAACTTAAATCTATTGAACCGCCCTGAGCTACCTTTAAAAGTCAGCTCCTTCACCAACTCATCTCCCTCTTCCTCCATCTTCGGATCCTCAAAAATCTGTATAGCCTTCTGCTTGGATGTTGTTAGCACCTAACAGCCATAAAGTGTGGGGGGTCAACCTGCAAACAGCTGAGCAACTGTAGCGTGTTCTACATAAAGGTGCACGATCTTACGTGGTTGGAAAATGTAATCAATAGTATTTGCGATAAATGAAAAGACTGCTTAAAAGCATCCGAGCAAAGTGAACAGAGACACCAGACTAACACAAGGCAGTAGAGAGCGCGTGGTGTGCAAACTACAGTACACTGTTTACACTCAGACATTCATGTCATGTGACTTTCAAAATTTTTTCAGAGGTCTGTTGGATGAAATATTCATTGAAAAAAAAAGCAGCTTACATACTGATTTGTGGAATTAAAAAACGCAAGCCCTTTGAAGCAAAAAATCAGACATGAGAAGGTCAGAAAATGGGGGGACTCTATTTATCTTCAGTATTTTGAACATAAAAGGACTTTGAAGAACAGCTAAGTAAATGTTTTCTCTTCCTTTTTACAGGTCTGCAGATGTGATGTTTTACTGCATATTTGTCTTGCAGTATAAATGATTTCTTCGAGAGGCTCAGAATAAAGTAGGTGTTTTGAAGGACACGGGTATATGCCAATATACACTCTCTTGTTGTTACTTGCTGCAGAAAATCACAGAGGACTTCCCTGTTAGGCAGTTGTATGACTGCAACTGGATTGTCGTGAATTGTTCTACCCCAGCCAACTACTTCCATGTGCTGAGGCGGCAGATTCTCCTTCCTTTCCGGAAGCCAGTGAGTGTCGCTCCACCTGATAATCAACCATCTTTGAAAGAACACAGTTGTGAATATATTACATTACCTCTCCCTCCTCCTAACTGACTACTTCTTGACTGCTTCCCTCTAACTACAACATAGCTCATCATCTTCACACCCAAATCCCTTCTGCGTCACCCAGAGGCCAAGTCCAGCTTTGATGAAATGCTGCCAGGTGAGAGGCCTGGAGAAAGAAGAGGGTTGGGATTATCCTGAGCCAATGACAGTTCAATGAGCAATGAACCTGAAAGCTCTTGTGTACAGTATGGCTTGAGTAGCTTACTGCAGGAGGGTCTCTTAGACCTTCTGTGACTATAGTGGCCTCCTTCTGTTTGTCTCTGTATTCTCAGTTGGATTTTGTTGAACATTCCTAGTCTTTTTTTTAAGGTTTGTGTTTAAGGTAAAGTGTTTCTCTGTTCCTCCATATATCCAGGCACTCACTTCCAGCGCATGATCCCAGATGATAGCTCTGCATCCAAAAATCCTGGGGCTGTGAAGCGGCTCTTGTTCTGCACGGGGAAGCTCTACTATGAGCTAATAAAGGAGCGCAAGGCCCGTGTCATGGAGGACACAGTAGCCATCACACGCATTGAGCAGGTTCTCCTATTTAAGAGCCATAATATTAGTGCAACCCTGAGGATAGATAACAAACTTTGACAATAACACTGTGAAGACAGTCCAGCAAAAATTCAAGAACTTAATTTAGCAGCACAAGAACTTAATCTAGCAGCACAAATATATGCATAAAATTATTTGTCAATATATTGTCAATAACTTAACCATATTAAGTAATTTAAGTGATGAACACAGTGGAATTAAAGCAAAAAGAAAAAAATCTATTATTTTTACAATGAATGTGTGTTTCAATTGTAAATACAGTGGGTCCACGACTTAAAAAAAATATTTACAAACTTTAAGAAGTATTATTTGCCCCACAACTTGTACTTATTCTTTCAGAAATAGAACTAGCATAACAGTTCAAATCACGCACCAAAGGTTCAGCCAGTTTACCAATAGGTAGTTCTGCCTTAAGGTTCTCAGCATCCTGCTCAAGGGTGCTTTTTTGAGCTTTCTTACCACACGTTAAATGGCGTTGCCAGGGTACTCAGAACTTTAAATGCATTAATGCCAGCATGTCTGCTCAGAGCTGCTCAGTTGGAGGACAGGAGGGAGAGTGCTGTAGTGTTCCAGTACAAAAAAACCCTTTCTGTTGCGTTCTACCCCACAGGGCTGTCATGAAGTTTACCTTTTGATTTGTTCAGTTAGCAGATGGTTTTCCCCAAAGAAAGGTACAACTCAGTAAAGTGCATTTCATGAACAGACACAGATGCAGACATGTGATTCTCAAAGTACGGTCAATACTACCTCTTTTGCCGTCACTCATTACACCAGTAGCTGCAGATAGTTTGGCTAACAAACTTTTCAAGTAACAAACCAAACCTTGATCTCAGTCAGGTTTGTAAGTGGTGGACCTACTGTATGCCTATGTTTGGTTTAAAGTGATTTTCAAGTTGTTGTGCTGTTTTTAAACTTAATCAAATTAAGCACTTAAGTTCATTGGTACTGTGCTTTACTTTAGACAGTTCCTGGACCTGCTTTTATGTTGACCCCAGTATTGTCCTTGCAGCTGTCTCCATTCCCCTTTGACTTGGTGAAGGCAGAAATTGATAAGTATCCAGGGGCAGAAATTGTGTGGTGCCAGGAGGAGCACAAGAACCAGGGGTACTATGACTATGTTAAACCCCGCATCCAAACCACCACTGACCATGCGCACACCATCTGGTAAGCCTTCCCCCATCATAGTGTTTCGCTATGTTCTGATTCTTAATGGAGACACATCTGTTTACTACATTTTATTTATTGCGTAGATGATAAATATGAAAGGACCCTGTGATATCTGGCATGTTTACATCTCTGTATCTATTTTTTTTGTTCTTTATGCATGTCTTTGTTTTTCAAGCAACAAACTTGAAATTTGGCATATGGTGCTATACACATTATTGACATGTGCCTCCAGTGAAGATGAAGACAAACGGGCTACTTCTCTCTCACACACATGTGCACGCGTGCACGCACCCATGCGCGCACACACACACACACACACACACACACACACACACACACACACACACACACACACAAACAGACAGACACACACCAGGCAGGAGAGAAGGGGGTGGGGTGTATCCTGGAGGAAAGATCCAAACTTGGGACAGGAAGTCATACATGACACACATGGCAATAGATACTTTACTAACATAACGTAAAGTGTAGTGATACATATTTTATTACTTTTCTCCTTTCCCCCTTTCTACTAGACTATGGCCAGGACATCACTCACTGTGGTGTCCACCTGTTCAACAGATCTGACAAAACTTATGTACTAAATGAAACCACTTTAAGGGCAATACAGTTTAGTGATTATATAATGTTTTACCATTTACTTTTCCATTTTCTGACCCAGGCAGCCCCTGGTAACTCAGCTACTGATGTATTAAATGTAAATGCATGAAAGGGCACAAACAATAGTTATATAAGTAAATACCATAAAACCCTTTTAGTTAATGTTTTAAACTGTAAACAGAAATACTTTTTCAACCATCAAATTTTGTGGTGAAATATACATACCTTTACAATTTTGTACAGTGTAGACTGCAAACATGACATTGCACTAGACGAGAGGTTCTTCATAATGGACTGATGGAAGAATTTTTTTATTTATTATAATCTTCAGGTTTTTACAAAACCTAACCCATTAAAAAGATGACAGGTGCCTGAATTACTTAGCTTTGATTCCAACATGGTAAAGAGTTCAGTTTTGCACTATGAACAAATCAAGTTGTGACTTTCAGTCCCAGTTATTTTATTATAAGTTAAGGGCCCAGCATATAATGTTATAGGCTGACTTCCTTACAGGAAAATGGCTATAAGATAAAGGTTCAGGTTTAAATCCCTTCAAATTGTTTGTGGCACAAACTGGATCTTGTACTCTTGGATGAAAGAGATGTTGAAGTCTTCAGCCTCTCGCTGCTCGCTGTGAAACCTACATTCACCTACAGGGCTGTAACAGGAATCAGTTAACTAGCGCTGTCAGCTGATGAACCCTGCTGTAGGATGAAAAGATGCAGGTGGATGTCAGGGGCCTAAACCTATGTTTGCACCTTGCAAGCTGGAATAGGTGTAGTGCTTGGAAGTGAAGACATGAATAGGGTAATTGGCCATGAATAAAACTGAGGGGAAAAAAATTTTCCCATCTTAATAGTCTGCATGTTTCTGATCTGTTTCTTCCAATGTTTGTGTGTCAGGTATGCTGGTCGGGATCCTGCTGCAGCCCCTGCAACTGGGAACAAGAAGGCTCATCATGTGGAGTTGCAGCGCCTCCTGGATACAGCCTTCAACCTGGATGTTTTCAGGGGTCACTCCTAGCCCCTTCTCCTTTGTCAACACCATCACTGACAACCACTTATGTCTGACATGTATGCAGTTGCCCACCAACCTTGGACCTCATCTTGCAAACCCAATCCTTTTACCCTCACTGGTTTCACTGGTTTCTCAGGCCAAACTAAACCAAAACCACCTCCTCATACTATAAAGCCTCAGTAAGTTGTCAGATACACTGATTTCCATACAAGGTGCTCTCTGCTCTTCTTCTTTCATGTGTTGTACTATTGCCCATTACAGTTTCTCCAACAGGCTTTAAGATATGAAAGGGAATACAACTGTGTTTTCTTTTTGTCCAGAGTCCAGCAAGGTCCCTGTCTTAATAGTAATGTCTCCAGAAGGTTGTTGTGGGCAAAGTCCATCCAAAGTCCATCCTGTTCCTAATCAGAACTCTTTCATTAACTTCTCTGCAGCAGCTGATAATCCAAAGTATCATGGATATTGTCTTGTCTGCTTGTGCATAGGATGTGATGGTCTACTTTTTTGTGAGCAACACTACATACTAGAGATTTAAAAGGTATTTTGAAAAATAGCAGCAGACTTTTTTTAAACACAAATATTTGTTGATGGAACTAAAGTTTGCTTGAAAGATTGGAACAGTTCACTCTTAGGATTGCTTTGCTGGAACAGAGTAAACATCTCAGGTGCATGACCTGTCCTCAGACAGCTCCTCGTTTTAAAGGCTGAATATTACATGTCATTGGGTAAAATGCTTCTTTTCATCCCACACCATCTTGCTTTTATTTTCCTGTGCCAAATGGTTTTTTTTTTTAAATTTAGGACACAAAAACCAGCTTAATGATGAAAGACAGTGCTAGTTTATCTACCTGTGTTAACGTGACATTTTAGCAAAAACGTGTGTAAACCAAACAAAATTGCTACCTACCTGATCGCTCTCTAGAACAGTAACAGATTTATTTATTTTCATATTGGTGATTTGCACTCATTGTATTATTTGCTCCTTTAAATAAAATGAATTTGTAGCTTTTGTTTTTCCTGCTATAAATCTGAAATGTCACATACCTACAGCACTTCCATTTAAGTACAAAATATTAAATAGAACAGGTAATACTTGTCCTAAGATTCTATTGTAGCATGATACCCTCCTAAAACTATTAAAGATAGGTTGATATAGACTTCTGGTTGATTAAATACAGATTTTATTTCAGGTAGCAAAACACAACAGTCGTCCTGTGACACCAAACTTTGAATATGTAGAGACACCAGGAGACATTTGTATATATGAGATCCACCCATCATACCAAAATTAGAAAAACTTGCTAAAATGGGTAACTAAATGAACCTAAAGGAATAATACTCAGAAGTTCAGCTTAGTTTGCATTTTTCTTTACAAAGTAATAAAATTCTGTAGATCAATCAAAGTGGGAAGTATCTCTGTACTTCTTACTGTGGGTAATGCTGGGTATTATGAGTAGTCATCCATTAGTGTTTACTTGTAGTATCTGTGACACTGTTTCTGATGAAGCTGTACAGGTCTTGGGGTTCTCTGGGTTTATAGAGATAATCGAAGTAATTTTCCAGTGTTTGATACAGGCGACCTGTAGAAAATAGACAATTTAGTTGAACAGGGTGGGGCTGGAGATACTGATGTACAACACTGGTGTGCCACTCACCTACTGTGACCTTACGGCTGACTAAGAAGTGATGCATTCTCTGCACCTCTTGCTCTAGGCCATAGTCTTTAAACGTGAAGTAAGCCACATCCCTCTGGGCCACAGCAGCAGCCATGAGCTGTATAAGAGCTGCCACAGAACAAATGCAAGTCAGTGGGTGATGTGTGCTATACTCAAAGTTTTGGCTGTTACAGTGAATTCAGCATCCTTTAAGTTACTATATAAATTACATGGCACTCTGTTACTGCTTCCAGTAGAACAAGCTGTCGAAACCCAATCCTATCGATCATCAGGAAGCACAGAGGCAGGGCTGTCCCCTCAGCAGATGACACTTGTAACCCCTACCTTTGAGCTTAGGGTCACCACTGAAGGCACCGCAGCCCCACTTGCCTGTAGCAACAGCTGGAAGGTAGTCAGGTGGCATATTGAAGTCTCTCTGGAAGCCACAGTAAGCCTTTAGCAGCAAAGAGTAGGTAAACAACAGAAAAAGCTCAAACTTCTGAAAAATATTTATCTTGACAAATTAACCATTGCTTTTTCATATAGAAACACTGAAGGTAAATTGTTTTTGATTAAAATATTATTTATATGTAGAAACTTCAATGTTTTAAAGCTTTGGTCAGGATAATCTGTTCAGCCAGCTGTTATGTTTCCTAGAAGGAATGATACTTATACACATCCAAATTATGAATTTTTGGACACAGAATGGAAACTTGCATGCTGCCGTGGGAGAAATGTGAAAGTGTTTCAGAGCTGTAGAAGCACAATTTCGTTTTTTGTTATTATAAGATCATCTAACACTTAACAGAAACTACTCTGTAAATAAATACAAGTGTGTCCAGTATTACACATTCAACATTTAAGGTAAAATAATTTCAATCTTTTCTCCCCACACAGCCCTCCATTACACTGTAGTTCACTCTGCTACATTTCATTCTTGTGTACTGAAGGAACATGACACTGTCTCGAACATGTGTAAAGCATGACGTTAAATAATCAGTTATGGACATTATATATTTATTTTCAGTTATTTAAAATGAAAAACTTCAGTTTTACTTTGTTTGCTAGAAATGATAAACAATTGATAAACAGACTGTGCTTCTAGTACAGAGGACCACAGATCTTGCATTTTATGAGCTGCTGATGAAAACAGGACAAAGTCTGCAAATTTTATTTCATTACATCTTTTTGATGTTTTTAACAGAACCTAACTTGCAAATAAAAAAATAGATTAAAATGTATTTAACGTTTCTTAATTGTGACATAATGGGAGACGACCTGCACACAATTCTAAGTTAGAAAACCAACTTAACTCCTTCTCTTTGCTGGATGAAACTGTTATGCAATGGTTTTGTATGTAATGTAGGTCAGGTGTATGAAGGTGAACTTACCTTCATACACTTGAACTTACCTTGTTCAGCTCTCGTAGCACATTTTTGACAGTAAACTGTTCTTTATAGCATTTGAAGTTCATTGCATCAATGGCAACTATCTGCCTGTGGAGTCTGTTCCATTCATCTCTGCAAAAGGAGAACAGAATCTTACTTATGTTTATATTCCTTTGAAACATTCTCATTTTTTTAGAAACTATACTGCTGTAACTAAGAGTATATGCTACTTAAGATACAGCTGAAAGGGCAGGGCTGGCATAAGGTCACCTCTTGGTGTTGTCCAAGTGGGATCCTGTACACCTGAAGCTGTCACTGTAGCCAGTGTAGTTGCTGTACTGTTGAACTCCTGACAAGAGATTGAAAAGAGGTTCTGCTATTTGGTAACTAGGCACTTTGCCACAAATACTATAAATCATACTGGGATGTTCAGAATCACTTTTTTGCTCTCATAAGCTGGTCATGTTCAGTGGCTGATGTTTTACTTTCCATTCTTTGAACGAGAGACTCGCTCTTACCTGTGATCTTGAGGCACTCCAGGTGGTCCAGCCTTTCAGTGAACAGTCGAGCCACAATCAACTCCGGGTGGGTGAGGAACAAAATTTCCTCTTGTACCAACCCTGACCCCAGGACACCACCTCCCACAAGGCTGCAGGCAAAGTCCACCTGCCACCACATTGGCCATGAGTATCGCAAGCAGGCCAATGAGTACAACAGTACAGACGGTACCCACAACATGTTTACAAGTTCCACAAAGTTTCCATCAAAACAGCAGCTAAAACATGAGCAATACAAATGATTACAGAAAAAGGTGTTGAGCACAAAATGTCTCTTTTTTTTTTTTTTACTTGCATGTACCTGCAACATTCCTGCACCCTTTTCTTCAATGGTGCCTTCTGAGGAGATGTGAAGTTTGGACAGCGTTACTGAATTTCTGTATGGCATCAGTTGACAGGATACAGGAAGAAGAAAATGTGGCAGGTGATAGTAAATTAATCCTTTGCATTCATTGTGAAAGTTTTGTGTAATTAAAACAAATACCTTTTCCAATCAGGTTGGTTAAACAAGTAGCATCTCTGGAAGGTGACTAATCCATGGGGACATTTTTCTGCAAATGAAAACCACAGGTGTTTAAACACAGCAGACTATACTTTTCTGACATCCTCACTTTCACCTGATTTTTCCCCATCTAATGCACCATATGCGTGTTCTGAAGTAGTCAAACAGAAGTGCTCCACAATTCCTCTAAATGTTCCCTTTAAGAATTTAGTGTGATTTTAAGTTCAAACTTCAGCTGTACCATACTCAATCTCCCGATCCAGTCACAGTATCTAGAAACATGTTCAGAAGCAGCTTATCCTATACAGAGCCTCAGTTGGCCAGCGTCATAAGTGAAGAGAAGAGCCATTGTGTCAACCCAGAGTAGAGAGAAAACTGACAGTTCAACAACTTTTGAGAAAATTTATACAGAATTTATACAGTACCTTTGTCTGTTACAACTTTGAAGTAGATGAAGAGGGCTTTGAATTTCTGTTCCTTCCTCTCTGATGAACCAGTAAACAAGCTGTAAGGTGAATAAAAATGGAATTGTTCTCCATTTTCATCAACCTTTTGTCATTGTGGACTTACAGAAATGTCCAATATTACCCAACATTGTCAAAAGGCATGGTACATAAACCTGAAAAACTATAATCAAAGGAAACAACTGTTTGAGTTCTTTGATGGAGGCAGCCAACCTGGAAAAGTTGATGGTGGCAAAGTTGGAGTACTCTGCATTGCGATGAGTGGCATTACGGTGTGGGAAGGTGCAATAGAAAGCGTTGGCCAGCAGGCAGGCTATCTGGAGCTGGGACAGTGTGATGGCGTGACTGTGTCCCTGTCTGAGGAGAGGAATGGCCTGGGACACAGGACAAGCAAAGTTGTTAGGGCTGCAGTGTAATGTTTTCAAGAGTAAGCACCCCAGTAACACATTATCCCAAATTTATACAAGACAGCCTATTCTTAATAACTTCTACACAGAAAATGTGACTATCTCTAAATATTAGTAATAACTGACTGTATAAAGGTCAACAAAGAAAAAAATAGAACTTTTCTGAATAAACAGCTGGGTTTTATACAAAATTAATAATGTGTGCCTTTAACATAATCATTTGATAAACACTTCATTCAGGTAATGTCTTCCTCAAGTGCTCTTCCACAGAGTCAGCATGAGATATAGTCCTCCTTTGAGCCCTGAGCAACCTGGCTGTTTCTTACGGTGTCCCTAGGCAAAATCAGTCTTCCTTTACTTACCTTGGGGCAGATTTCAGGCAAGTTGAGAGCCAGCTTGGCCATTCTGTACATGGTGCAAGATACAGCTTCTCTCTCTTCTTTGGGTATTGACTAAAATACAAAATTTTACATTTTTTCCCCACTTTTAACATTTATGAGCCTAAATTTGAGGTTAGATAATTAATTTCTCATGCCTTATGTAAATCTAAAAGTTTTCTGCTAAAATACAGTTACTATTAGCAATGTTTCTTGCTGTGTTCAAACTAACAATGTACTACATACCACATGAACTTAAAAAAGGAACTTTTGTAAGTTATAATGGGAATGAATTTCTGTCTGCTGTACTACAACAGATGGAGACAGATAAGGCTGGAAATCATACACAGATCATATTTTAACTACAACCAATAAAGACTGCTTTTACAGAACCACATATGTTTTTCCACTAACCTTAAAGAAACAATGAAGTGCATCAAAGGACCACTGATCTTTGTACTTTGGATTGTATTTCTTTATAACATTCTGGAAAAAAATTATTTTTAAAAATGAGTCACATAGCCCAATGAAATAGTACACACAGAAAATCTCTGTATCACTTCAACAAAACAGACTGCTGACCTTACCTCCACATCAACTGTTGAGGGGGCACGTGGTATTTGGGATAGATATTTTGAAATATTTTTCCAGCGATGACTGATTAGCTACAAAATGCATTAAAAAAAAGAATCTAAGCATTTTTTCTTACAGAAACTTGATAGGGTATTCCTTTGCCATAGTTTTGGATTTTTGATGACTTGCCTGTAAAAATCCTGACTGCATGACATTTTCATCAGAGTATGGCATTTTCACAAAATGGCTATCCCACCTGGGGTGACCTTTCTGTGGAATCAGCTGGCCTTTGTAAAAATCATGCACCTAGTGAAAGAGAGAAACATCAACAAACCAATGGACAGTATACACAACATTTGATATATCCAAGACCATAATAACAAATAGTGTGTTCAACATAGTGCCCAGAGTATAGTCTGTTCAGCAGTACACATAGATTAGAACTTCAGATGTGTTCTTCAGAAATGGAGTGCTCATTGAAACAATGCTATAAGATGTGATTAATACAGCATATTGCATATACAGAGCTGTAAAACTTTATGAGCAACATTATATAAACAGACAAGTTATACAGCAAAATGGACAACAATAAAAAAGTGTTTTGATTTTTTTGTTAGTTCTTTTTAACATATGGTTATTATGATACATTACTCAAAGGACCAAAATAAGAATGCTGTTGCTAAACAGTGCTATAGGAGGTAGTGCTAATTCAAGTACATATTATTGTAGTTAGTCTGGGACTTTAATCCACAAACTCTAGTGTGACTGAATAGGTGTTAGGCCATGTAACTTTCAAGGAAGTGCTAGTAATACAGAAAGAAAAATCAGTAAAGCATCAAAGACGCTAGTCTAGTACAGGGGGTTGATGCCGAATCCTTACATTCACAAGCACAGTGTGGTCCTTGCTAAAGGAAAGTTTCTCCAGCTCCATGTGACAAGCAGGAAGTTTCTTCATCTCAGACAGTGGGACATTCTTCATAATCTCTTGGTCCTTGTTTCCTGCTGTCTGCCCTGAGCTTGGCCCACTCTGGGGATGGGGATGGCCACTCTGTGACCCTTCAGCTGTATTGCCAGAGCTAGCAGTGGCTTGACAGAGTTGTTCATCATCATCACCATGACTGTTTAGGGCCCCCCTGCCCGTCCTGTGTCGGCTCTTATTGTCTTGACTCCCTCCATCACAGGTGAGCAATGCCTTCACTTGAGAGCTGTCGTTATGTTTATTCATGTCTAAAAAGAAAACCAAAAGCGGGACTCAGACATGGCTTTCTGTTTTGACCATGAGGTTTCTGAACACTTCAGAAACTGCAAAATATATTCAATTTTTGCCACTGTGATCATGACTGTTTTCATGCTCAACATTCACCACTATCCATGCTGGGACTTCACTAGACTACACTGAAGTTGTTTACCTGTGGCTTCCTCTGGGCCTGCCTTCACTTTCTGCCCATCAAGCTTGTCGTGTTCTGAACGGCTGAGGCCGCTGTCTGACTCACATATTTCGGCTTCAGCGTTAGTGAGAGCGCCACCGCCCGACTTACAAGCTTCGATCTGCCGTCTCAGCTGCTGGTTTTCCAAGCGAAGTCGCCTTAGTTCGGATTTCTCGGCGCCACACGAAAGACACTTGTCGCCATAGTCCGCACCCTCTGCCATCCTGTCACGTCACGGACCAGCGGTTTATTCCACCAAGGCGCTACGGTTCATGCGGGCACACTTTCACGACACACCGGCAGTCAACATTCACGGCTTCAAATCAAGCACCTTCAAGTAACTTGAAAACAAAAAAGCTAATAAAAGCAAGAAGGAGAAGACGCCCCTCACACCTTAATATGTCTGCGAAGCGCAGAACTTTCCAGCAGGATCATATGGTGGAAGGGAACAGAGGTGAGATAAAATTCCTGCTCGAGACAACTCTATATGAGAGCCGCTCCCATGACGCCTGAACACGTCGCCGACTGGCAGCGCTTCGCTGAAGGGAATGCGGACGCTTGGCGCACGCAAATAAAAAACATTTCAGTTTCGTTTCTGAGAAAAGAGTTCGCCTCAAACTGCAAGCTCCACCAGTTCCACAAGCAGCTAAGCAGACAACATGTAAGCATGAGTATAGACGGATAGTATGTGCAAAGAAATATTAATCTTTGTAACCTTCGCTTCTAGAACGCAAGACCTCAACAAACAATGCCATTTAGCTGAGAAAACTTGGGCTATTTTAAAACTGTTAACTAGTGGAAGCAGGCAGCTGAGTTCGTGGGGAAAGAGTCCTACAAAAAGGTTGCGCTGTACTCACTGTTTTACAGCTAGACGACGCCGATCGGGGTGCGAGTTCCTGGTCTGGGGACGGCTGGCCAATGGCAAGTCTGCGCCGCGGAGGCGCGAAGCTTCGAATCGAAAGCGAAAGTGATGACGTCATCGAACCAGAACGTCCCGGAGTCAACGGCGCCGCGAGCGCGTCATTTTTTAACGTACAGGATTCTTTTAATTTGTTGATCCCGCTGTCACCGTCTGTTATTAAACTAAACATTTATATTTTCTACTAGTACTGTAACGATCCGCGTCGGCGTTGCTACTAGTTCAGAGCGCTAGTAACAAAGTTTCAGGAATACGGACTTCTTTCTTGTCTGTACTACTAAGCGAGCATTACGACACGACCACCCGCAGGATTATCATACACTTTCCACAGCTTCAGGGTCATTGCCACCCCTAGACTTGGATATATTAACGGTGCAAACAAAGCTAAGCATACTGGGTACCACAATTTCACCCGTTGTTACAGTACTTTAAGCAATTGTCAAGTATGGAAAGTTTTTAATGCCAAGTATGGCCTTTCATCCTCACACACGTTACATGCATCACGTCCCAACCATCTGTTACAGTCATTGAGCTGCAGATGGGAACACTGTGGTGCCGGTAATGTTTCTAAGATATAAATTATTAAAATGTTTTTTCTAACTTTTGTAACTTTAATTACACATTAATTGAACTACAATTTTGTCCAGAGATATAAGATGAATGGAAACGGTTCACAAGGTTATGTTTTTTGACTGAGATGTGGGTAGTGGAGCACTTGGCAAAGGGTCCTAAATCAGATACTGCAGGACTCCCCTGGAGTCAGTGAATGCGTGAGACTTGATTTGTTAATGAACCGTCCCACAAGACAGACTTGACTTTTAAAAAGGTCTACATTTCCATTCATATTAATAACGTGTAACATTTAGTCAACCTCTCTGGGATTCTCTCAAGATATGGTGTCAGACATAAATGCATTCAGTTCCAGTCGTCTGACAGAAGTGTATTCAAGTAGTTACTGCCTGTAGCAATTTGTTGTGTAATTTTGGAGTTTGGGAAGAAAGTAAAGGGTGCAGACAGGCACGGAGGCAGGGAGTAATAGACCGGCACATTCTGTGGTTCTGAGAAACCTGCGGCTTTAGCAGCAGGATCCTGTTTTTTCTTTGGATAACAATTATCCTGGGCTTTTTCTTCATACGAGTCATACATGTCTCTGCCTTGTTCAACAAGAAATGAAAATCATAATGGCCCTGAACAGCTGACTGTTTCCTCACCCTGCTAGAAGCTGATATGTCACCTAAAAACATGTCTTATACAACAATTAAAATGCTTAAATATTGAAATAAGTGGTATTTTATGTTTGGCAATGATAAGACATTTTATATCATGCTGTAGCAAAAGTTATTGTTGTATGTCTTTTAATATTATAGTTTGTTCATTTATTATTCACTTTTCAATAAACAGTTGTGGAGTGCAGGGTCACACAGGTCTGGAGCTATAATCTCGTGTCCCACTAAGCTGAGCATCTGTGCTTACACACACTCTTTACCAACAGCTTACATATGACTAAACACAGAGCAAACTATAAAGCATAAAGCATTTTCTAATAGTCAAAAGTTTTTACATAACAAACAGCTGATGTAAACTCCCTGGTGATTGCCTGTTCCTACCAGGCCACTATAGACAGTTACTGTCTGTATCCTGCTGTTGTTATTGATGCTGTTTCTTTTCTACAGTCTTACAATTGAAATCATGTTAGATCTATAATTTCTTTGTCGTGGCACACGCTTCTATTTGCATGCGCCAAAGCTTACATAAAAGTAGTTCATTGCACACACAGCCTGCTGGAAATTAGATGCCACATTGTTCTGGGGTCCATCCAGGAAGCACAGGGTGTGAAGCAGGCCACACCTTGGTTAGAGACATTGTGATACTTGGCTCAAGAAAACTTTTGCTATAAACAAGTAAAGTTCACAAGATCACTACTTATGCCTTTCACTCTGCAAAGCAGTGTTACACTGTTAGAGTGAAAATATAATATTATTAACAAAAGGTTGATAATATTTACCATAATCGAGTTTTGTGACAGCCTGAGATTGTCACTGTAATAGGAAGTTTAAATTGTGTACAGTAGTAGGTTTTGTTACAGAAGAACCATGGTATTTATTATTTATGTAGATATTTATTATATTTATTTATTTGTATATTTATTCATATTTATTATTTATTTGGTTGTTAGTTCCCTGTTTTTGAGTGTTTGCCCTTAATAATTTTAATTTAATCGGGGAAGACATGTTTGCACCCACAAAGGTAGGCTGAGTTCGGCAGTACCGTGGAACAGGCCAGGGGACCACCCATCTTCTGTGGTGGAGTCTGCCGGTAAGTTTCCTTTAACTTTTTAGCTTGAGCCTTGGGGTATGTTTTTTAATTGTCTTAGATTTTTACCATCATGTTTTGTGCATATTTGTTGGTTTTAAACCATGGATTTATAATTTAGTTTTTTTTACATAATGGGTTCAATTATTTTTTGGTGTGGTTGTATCAGTAGTTTTAATAAAGTTTCAGATGATGAATGGAGACATTATAACTGCTGAGCGGGACGATTTGGTGGTGCTTGACACTGTGTCAATGCATGTCCATTCTGATCCGGAGGAAAAAAAAAATCCGTGCGCTCAGCGTTCGTCCTGTGCCTTTAACCTGTGTTTTTTGCAGGAAGTTCACCTCTGGGGCCAGTGGGACGTGACTCTCTTCTCTCAGGAATAGAGGAAGGGTGAGTCCTACTAGAGCGTAGGTGGCGTCCACTCTACAGGCGTGGGGATACTTTTTGGGGACCATGCCTATGATAAAGTAAGGCCTTTTATTGTTAATCCTGGCCAGGTTCTGGGGGTGAACATCACATGGAGAGATCTGCACATTTGAGTACTGTGCATCTGTGCTCCAGTAGAGGTCAGGTTCCATATCACTCTGTTAGAGGAGTTGGTCCATCACTGTGTAACAGATAGGCATTTGATAAAGGAGGTGACTTCAACATCTTTTTAGAAGGCAAGGGCGACGCTAGTGTTAAACATTTAAAACATTTTATTCGCAGTTGTAGCTTCACTGACGGTTTTAAAAGTGTAACCTCAGCGATCTGGGCACTACCTAGCACAACAGCCATGGGGCCTGTAGTCGTTTGGACTACATTTTAGCACCCCCCTCCGTTGTTTGTAAGGATATAACTCTGTCCCCCCAATGGCCATCAGATCACGTGATGGTCGAGATTATGAAAGGCCCGCGGAGATACAGGCTGCTTTGAGGCAGCTGCATGAGCAGCAGGCCAGGGCCTTTTTGTTTAGTGCCAGACTGAGAGAGGTCAAGGAGAATGAGAAGTGTACCTCCTATCTTTTCAACAAAGCAAAGGATTTGAAACTTAAGAGGGGTTTTTCCTCCTTACGGAACTTGCAATGGGAATCCTTTACAGATACTGCCCAGATGATGGGGGTTGCATCTTGTTTTCATAGGGACCTTTTTAAAGTTAGGCAAACTGACTAGAAAGGAGCATTTTAGATAATGTGTCATCTTGCGTCCCCCAGAGTGCCCTTGGTAGCCTGGAAAGCCGCATCACTTTGAGTGAACTGACCGAAGTGTTTTTTTAAAATGAACCGGCATGAGGTTCCCGGCTTAGACGGCCTGCTGGTGGAATTTTATTCCACCTTTTGGGACATCTTAGGACCAGTGTTTTTGCATGTAGCTGAGGAGGTGCTTAGCCAGGGCATGCTGACCAGAAGTATAAGGACCAGGGTGCTCTCCTTGTTGTACAAGAAAGGCAATAAAGCTGATCTTGCCAACTGGAGACCCCTTACGATGCTTTGCATAGATGCAAAGCTCATTGCAAAGGTTCTCACCGATCACCTGAAATGGGTAATGGCCAATTTGGTCCACAGGGATCAAACCTGTGGAGTTCCTGGGTGATCGGCAATCTGGAACTTGCACCTGGTTCGGGATATGATCGCTTGGGCGAAAGCCTGAAAGGTCTCCTTAGCACTGGTCAGCCTGGATCAGGAGCTGACCAGTGAGCACAGTGCAAAGAGGATTTTTGCTTAATTTATATTTTTTTACATATTTGAATGACATTGTGACGTTTGAATTTTTCGTTTTTTCAAACAATTTGTTTGTTTTGGCCAGAACACATTGTATCAAACAGATCGGTGCATAAATGAAATAATGGTATTAAGAATAAAATCACACTCTAGCAAAAACGCATTGATGTTGCACTGAGTAGCATTGGTGCAACACAACTCCTGGGTTGTACACATGGTTTTGATTCTGGCTCAGGGTGTGCAGAAGCTACATGTTCTTCCCATGTTTGCATGAGATTCTTCTGGGTACTACAGTTTTTTCCGACACTCCAAAGACTTGTGTTTCAGGTGACTCTGTAGTGTATGCATATGTGTGCTACACTGCTCTGCTGCACACGTAGGTGAATGATTGTATGTGGCTTAGTATAATCTGGCATTTTAAGTTGCTGTGGAGAATGAATAAATCAAATCAAAGTCAATATTTTAATATGGTGAGTGTAGGAAACAAAAAAGTTTAACTGTCAGGAAGTTACAGGGGTAAAACTAGACCATTCCAGTTTCGTGCTGTCAGCAAGAGCTGATTCTACTGTTTCACCTTCTGTGCCCCATGTTCTGGCATGCCTTTGGTGGCTAACAGGTTGTACTATGTGTTGCCCCCACACTGATGCGCTTCACCACCTCTGTGAACGTAATGATTTTGACAGGAGTGGCTCAATGTACTACAAGAGGAAGTCAGATTCCAATCTGAGTATTTCAGAAAACACTGAACTATTTACATATAAATCCTTGCAACTGAACTGAGCTCAAAACAGATTTTTTTTCCTAGATCAGAATGGACACGCATTGACACTTAGTGTTAAGCACCACCAAACTGTCCCACTGGACAGTTATAATCTCTCCATGCATTATCTCCGACTTTGTTAAAACTACTAATAATACTAATATAACCACACCAAAAAATAATTGAACCTGTCGTGTAAAAAATAAAACTAGTTTATAAAACCCAGTTTAAAAGCAACAAATGTTCACAAAACACGACGGTAAAAGTCTAACACAGTTAAAAACATACTCCAAGGCTCTAGCTAAAAGGTTAACGGTTACGGTAAAAGGTTAAACCGAGCTCAAAACAAGAAAAAAATAACGAACACGAATAAACAAGTGCGTTTTAGGCACTAGGTGGCAATCGTCTGCCAAAGGTAAACTACAAGTATGACAAGTTCGTTTTTACTGCAAGACGTATTTTGCAATCGAAGTGAAAACTTGACGACAGATTGTATTTCAGCAAGAAACCCGAGTACACTTTTACACAGTTGCTGTACAAATTTTGTCAACATAGCGTGTAGTTTCCCAAAATACATTAGAGGAAAACAAACGTGCAGATTCTTTGAAATGCGAAGGTAAAGTGCGCAGCTGGCAGCTATAGATTTGTCACAGTTTTCTGGTAGCGTGTAACACGAGCTCAGAAGTAGCCCGAGCTTCCCCTGCATTTCCGCGGGTTGTCATGGTAATCTTTGTCCTCGCCACGATCTGCTGCAATGACGCCATTGGGAATGGATTCCCCCCTCTCGGTTTATCTACGGCGTCAGGAGGGTGTCTGTGGGCGATTACGATGACATTATTATTACGACGACGAATCGTCGGAGAGACTACAACAAAAAACGACATCATCGTTTCGACATCATTAATAAAAGCCGTCACTTTACACGCCGAGCTTACATTTCCTGCCGGAAATCTGATGTCTTCGTTCCTTCGTTCAATTTCATTTTATTGGATTAATTTTCTCTGGTAGCTTCCTTAGTTCTTGGATTCACTGAGAATAGTTGCTAGATCGGTGGAAGATTGAAATGTGTTTTATTGTGTTTGACTCCAAAACCGTGAAACCGTAGACTACCAGAAATAGTCGAAATTCTTTATATCAATAATATGGTTGCAAACTTATGTACAGTATGAACTTATATTGATATGCAAATATGAAGATTTATTTATCTGAAATATTTTCCTAAAAAATGTATCAGCTTCTTACAAAAAATGTACAGATGTTCTACAAGTACAACATATACTGTTTTAACATAGGAAAATCCTAATATAGCGAGGAAGCACTTGTCAGTGATACTGGATGCAGAATGATACATAAAAATTGCAAAAAAAAAGTGCATTAAAAAAATGCCTGCCCCAGTAAGGGGGTTGAGAATGTTTGAATAAGGGCATTAAATCATCCTACTAGGTACCACAAAAATATGAAAAGCCTTAACAAATGCAAATAAAGTCCAGTATCACTAGTTGTGTGAATGATGGAATTCATCAAAATTTTAGTAGTCACCTTGTAAAATCCTGACTTGTGGAAAAATTACATTTGAAAATAAGGATGCCATAATAAAAAGAAGACATCACATTTGGTATTATTGCCTCATCTGAGTTGTTGATCGACTGATCCCTGAGCTACAGGAGTGGTGCAGAGTGTGGTACAGATCAGGTTAAAGAGCAGGTCAGGTCAGACTGGCCTCTAATGCTATCCATATGTTGCTTTGTGGCAGCTTTGCTGAAGCATTATGGGTAAATTCCAAGTGACCTGGTTAGTTAGCTGACAAGGGAGTGGGGGTGGGGTAAAGGAGAAAGGAAAAAGAGAACAAGAGAGATTACAAGGAATTCGTGTTCAGTCTGAGATATTTGAACTAATTTGGAGAGTGTTAAATGATGTATATAAACACATATGCAACAACTGATTAAAATGTGTATAAATAAATTCATATAATCCATACTATCAAACACCTTTTACATGTAGGAGCCCAAGAAAAGTGTTTTTACCAAGGTAATTTGATTGACTGGAGTGGTGCATACGACTGGAAATGATAAGATAGTTTATCGCAGGTGTTAATTTTACCAGGTTTCATCAGATGATTTGAACCCTTGGATGAAATCTTGATCTCCAGCATCTGAAAGGAAAAGGGAAATGCTTGGGGCAAATTATCCTAATTACCCGTTCGACAACAGCAGTATTCGCTTGTCCCATTAGGCCGTGTATGTCCTCTTTGTGACAGGCTGTGTTGCAGGGACCAACCCCCATCCATTCATGGAGATCACCTCAGGCGAGTGGAACAACAGCTTGTTTTAAATGAGAAAGATTCACTGTGTGTCTGATGGCTCCTCCTGGGGCCTGTCTCCCCCCCCCATCTGTACCCTCCACTCAGTAAAATCACATAATCATGCTGATTCCAGTGGCTCTCTTTCTATGGCCTCCTGGGTTTGTCTTAAATGTCTTCTGTTGTTGACACCTCACCTTGTTGCTGATTCATCTTTACATATTCCACACCCTGACAACCTACAATTAATAATTAAAAGACGGTGAAAAACCAGCATCCACGGCAAGTAAAGTCATGTGCCCTCATATGAGCTCCTTTATTTTCCCTTAATTGGATATGTCACTGTGTCGGGCCATGTTAACAGCGCATACTTCATGGTACTGTCACTGTCAAGTGTACTGCAACTTACAACTGTAACAGTGTGTAGTGTGTGGTTAGAGCCATTGCCATGCAAGTTGAAGATTCCAAGTCCAAACCCATGCTCCTGCTGTAATACCATCCAGTAAAGTATTTATCCTAAAACATGCTCCATTTAACATACCCTGCTGTATACAGTGGTAAAACAATGTAAGGTAGCTTATCTAACTTTTTAAAGAACCTTGGATAAAGATGTAAGCTTGGACCTGAGCCCAAAGGAAAAATATCCAGTTGTGTGAAAAGGTTAATAAGAGTAAGCAGCTTAGACAGCTAACATTGTAGCACTTGGAAAAAAGTATCAACTAAAAGAATAATACATAATATTCGGTTGAGCTACATAAACATTAAAAATCTAAGCTCTGGTGGGGAAGGGGCTATTACTGAATGCCCTTTTAATCACAAATTTTAATTCCTGACTTGGGTCCTACCTTCCCTTAAATAAAAGATATTCTGTCTACTTTATCAGCTACTTGCACCTTGATTATTCCCCCTGGGTTGACTAGTCTTAATATAGGGACTTGGCCTTTTAAAATTGACTATGGACATTTTGAGTTCAACACAGTTTTTCCTAGTGTGTCATTTCTTTTTTATTGTTTTTTTTTTTTTTTACAATCACCCTTTTTATTGAGGCAACACGTATGTTCCTTTCCTATATATACTTTCCTATATTTGTTTCAGAGGGAGATTTCTTTGCATGGGCTTGGACCCATGCAGTAATGTTGTATTATTGTTGCAACTAGGAGTAACTGAGATATGGGACACAGTCTATCCTTTGCTGGTATTCCAGGCAAGAGGTGTGGCTGTCCCATAGGGCCCAGGCATGTGGCATGGTGACAAGCCCTTATTGCTGGTGAGTGACTGCACAGGAATGCTCCCCCACTGGCCAGAACAGCAAAGTCACTGCTACGGAATGCAGAGGTCCCCCAGAAAAAAAATAATATTGACTTAAAAAGGCCAGGATTCAGTCTCAGCCTAATGATCAGAAATGCAAAGACATGGTTGTTTGTTGCAGTCTCTCCAACTTGGCCACTGGTCACATAGGGGTCAGATTGGTGGAGGAGTGGACCGCTGTTGCTGACTGAGGACAGACTACATGCTACTAATCTAAGGGGACAATGGGGATCAATAGTGGAGTGCTTTTGACCCTGCCACAATGTCACATATGCATCGAGGGAGGAGGTGGTTGTTGTTTCCCCTGGAGTGTGACAGTGTTAAATGACTGCAGTAGGCTTGGGTGGAGGATTTGCGTCAGGTTGGAGGGTGTGTGTGGTGGGTATTGCACCCGTGTGGATAGGGGAATCAAGAAAACACAAAGACTTTCAGCACCTGTTTCCAGGGCAACGGTGAGCTGCAGTACAAGGGGCTGACAATTTTTTCTTTTTTTTCCTTATTCACCCCCTTCCACAAAGACCCTCTGCACACACAAGCCACAGAGACATCAATATTACACTACACAGAAAGAAACCCAGATCATGACTCCCTGGGCTGTCATCCCTGCTGTGTTGTTTCTCTGAGTGTAACAGTACTGAGGTTCCAGAGGTCGGCTGTGACACAACCCACGCCCAGTTTCTAAATACAGACACTCCTGCACCAGTTCCAGAATCTGAAGGAAGTCTCATTCATCCTTTATTACTTGTATCATATAATTTAAAGTTCAATAATAGTTATGTTTACAAATGTATTTCTTTCAGTGTTTGGAGTAACATCCCTCAAGCTAAAAAAAGTGATTTTGCAGCAATGTGCCCAACTAGTCTAGAATAAGCAGAAGTTGCTCTACTCAGGAAACCCTGAATCACAGTTCACAGGCAGTTTCCTTCACTGCAGTATATCTCAGGTTACCATCAAAAACTGTCTTTCCCCTGCCAGTAAAACAAATGAAATACAATTTCAAGTTTGAGGATGAGTGTATTTTCTGAACGTATTAAGTAGCACTGCTGCATTCCACTGTGGTTGTGATGGGTGGGTTCATAAGTATTCTTGCTGCTTAACCAAATTATCTTTTTCTCCCACATTATATTTTTGCATCGGAAGGTAGGTGCCCTTGGCACCTGTCGCAAAACGTCTGAAAGCTGCTGAGATGGACATTCAGTGTTGAACACTGAGACTACCCATCCATTGTCTGTGTCTCTGCGGCTTCTGTCTAGCCCCACTGTGTGGCCTCTCTGCTGGCTAATTCCCATGATGTGCGACAGCCGACTATCTAAGGTGGAACACACCACGTGCTGATGCATGAAAAAGGGGAAGTTTGGGGGACATGTTTTTTTTCTTTTGCTTTGAACTTCCCAAACTACTAGTAAGTATTGTACACTCCACTAAGTACTCACAGTGACAAGTCTTTAGTAATATGTCTTTGAGGCCTTAACAAGAAAAATGTTTCCTCCTTCACTTATTATTTCATTTGTCTTCCCCCATTATTTGCAGTGGTACAGCCTGTTTCTTTTTTGCTTGGTTAAGTGTCCTATTGACTCAATGTCTTACAGGCTGTTCTTTTTTCTGCCATCTTTAAGGTAGCACTTCCACAATATGTTAAGAGGATAGCAACAATGTAAGTTTTGTGTTCGCAAAGAAGCACAGATCACTTGTGGGCTGTAGGAAACATACGCTCATGTGAGATTCAACTGTTGGATACTCAGAAACAGACATGTGATATGACTACTTATAACGGACTGTGGTTGATGAGTCATGGTAATTTGGTTTTTCCAGGAAAAGGTGCTTAATCAAAGCTTGATTTTTTTTACACTGATTTGGCAAAAAATGTAACTGTCATTTGGTCCTGTAAATTCAGTTCAATTTTGTATGAACATCACTCACGTCCATTCAGTAAAACTGGGAAAAAACTCAATAATGAAAATTCTGGACATTGAAAAGGCTATACATGTAATTTTTTATTTTCTTTTATATTTCCCCATATTAATTTTATAAATTGCTTTATTAAAATCATCAACATTGCACAGTAAATTTTCCTTAGACAAATTACATTTAGATTTTGGAATCTCATCATCATGGTTTATCCGCATTGCCAAGTTACTATTCCGAAACTTCTCTTAGAATATAAATCATTCCTTTTATGTTCACCGAACATTACTTTATTCAATTTAGTTCAATTTATTTTTATAGAGTGCTTCTTCCCACACAGTGTCTCAGAGTGCTGAACAGCAGATTAGGATAACAGAACAGATAACAGATATATAGTGAGGATATACATAGAGGTTAAATGTTAATGAGAACAACTATATGGGGTATAAGCACAATACAGTAGCCTCCCTCCAGTTGAGGAGAGGAAAACAAAACAAAAAAAACTCCCAACCAGGAGGCAGAGAAAAATAAACCTCTGGGGGTCTGAGTGCCAGTGGCTACCCACCCCTGTTGGGCATTCTACACTTGGAAAATACTGCCAGTAGTAGTAGCTGAGACAGGTTATACTACAAAAAAATTTTAGTGAGATTTAAAAAATTGCACTGTTTTTAATAATATTTTAGTAAAATACACCTCTGTATTTTCAAGCAAGAAAAAATTATTGGATATTAGTTTAGGTTACTGGCTAATCAAAAACTAATAATTATTTTCTTGTAATTACTTATTACTTGTGAAGGAAATTGCAGAAAGAAATATCCAAAGCTTCAAAGCTGAATTGTAAACTGCTGTAATAAACTTGCCAACAGTGTTGCCACAACAAACATAACCATGAATGAACATGATCAATGGGGGTGAGTAGTGAGCAATTCAGAGGAATAAGAAGGTGGTTTAAACTGTATCACAGTTTAGGATGTAGCTCTGTTTTAGGATGTAACCGTGTTGCATCACAGTTTCATGTAGCTAATTTGTACTAATACTGATTTATATATTTTGAATGTATTAGACTGAGTTGCCAGTTTTTTAGGTAACCTTTCACCATCACATAAATTGTACATTCTAACAAGTGATACATCACATGACTACATTGTGCAGTATAAATCAGGCAGACCGATGATTCTAGCATTAGTCAGTGTTTAACTGTGTGTTGGAATAGGCAAAATGACCATAGTGACTTTAGTGACAACATTACATGATAGTTGGTGCTAAGCGTGCCAGTTCTAGCATCCTTCAAATGGCTGTCATCCTGGACTTTTCACGGACAATCCTTTAGCAAGGGTTTACTGAAGATAGTGTGAAAAGCAAAAGGTACCAGTGATCAGCAGTCCGTGAAATGAGGCACGTATCACTTGCAGTCATGAGTAACATGACTTACGTTCATTGTTTCAGTGGCCTGTGCAGTGCCCACATCTCAAACCTACCCAGGATCTTTGCGATGGGGTGGAAAGGGCCTGTTTGCACCAAGACAGTGCAGCTGTTCAATTTGCAGCAACTATGCTGCAGAATAATTTTGGCATGGTACAACATTCTTGCATAACACATCCAACATCTTGTAGAATCCATGTCCTTCATGCTGTTCCATCTTTGGTGTGTCCTATCTGGCCTAGTGTCGTGAGTTTCTGGCATTGGTTCTGGAGTGCGACGACACTGTTCAGGATACACAGTTATCAATAGTGTCAGTCAGTGTAGAATGCCCGTTTCATGTTTTCATATGTTACAACTGTTATGTGTCTTTCCTTTGTCACCATGATAAAGTTTTGCTTCCTTTCTAAAGACAAAGTGTCTCAACATCATGAAACTGAAAGTTACAGAATTAGACCTTTCTTTTCAAGCTGTCAAAGTACAACCACCACAATCACAATAGTCTGTGTGATCACTTTTTTTATTTTCAGTTAAGTAACAGTTCTTGTATGATACAGCAGTATTTCTCCAACAAGTTGTAGACGTTGGAATAATTGCTTTAACTGTGATTATCCAAAGCTAGCAACTAAGGTTTAGAGCTTTAATTTTCCTATTTATATACTCAGTTACATATCCATCTCTGTTTTTTGCTTATTTTTTTCCTGAAATGGAATTCTCTGCCTCTCTCTAGCCATCTTGAGTGACTAGGAAGGGTGTAGCTTGGCTTGACCTTCCATGCCCTTGCTTTTGTGCTACTCTGTGCTCAGTCTGGACTCCTTTTTATACAACCCCCTCCTCCCTCCACCTCACTGGGCAGAAACCCAGAAGAGGACACACAGTTCAACCACATTTCTTCTTTCCTGTGAGCTGCACACAATAGCCTACGACCCACTCCTGGCCACTGCATCCAAACTCTGCTGGTCACACCATCGGTATAGACTGACAACACACAAAAGCTGAAAGTGGTGCTTTTCATTTTCACCACTGTAAAAAAAAAAAAAAAAAAACGACAAAAAAACTTGTGTATGGTTACAAAATGTGAATTAGAGTAATTTAGTCTCAGAGTTTATTAGAAATTTGTCCTTTTGCTTGAATGTGTGTCTATACGAATTATTAGACAAATAAATTTGATATAAACTATTCATTATTGAATTTTATTAGAATAAACAATAACGAAAAATATGAACCTGTAGTTATTAATTTATTATTTGTACATGATAATGGCATTTAGTTAATACACGAGTTGAAGGGAACTAATTTTATTAAAGGATTGAGGAGTTCACGTGTACCTAAAGAGCGCCCTCTGTACGGGGCTGTTAAACTCCCTTCTTACTGTACCAAGCGCGTGCACGCTAATAGAGGTAGCACGCGAGTCATATTAACGCTCGCGTCTGGCTGTAAGTGAAGAATTTACGTCAAAACAGCTTATTACAGTAAAGTATTATGCACTTTTAATGACACTGATATATATATGACGTTGGTTCAAAACGCAGCAAAGGGGTAAATAGTACGAAGAACTGCGCTCCGGGGTGAAAAAGACAAAATGGCGCGAGCTGCGCAGCGCTGCTCGAGGACCCGCTCGCGAGCGCTGGGTAGCGGCACGTCCCCTCGTGTTGCTCCTGCAGCAGATCATGTCTCCTGCTCTGACGGCGATGGGAACTCGGGCGGAGAGGGAGGGACACACACTCAAAAAAACTGCCTTTTTCACTCTGACACAGAACCTCCATCCTCATGATCTCATGAATAAATTACAACAGCCCATTGTGCAATAGAGGGAGGTGTGCAGCGGAGCCCGAGCAAACGGCGTCTACCGAGTGTCTACACAGCTCAGGAGAGCGAGCGAGCGCGCGCGCGCGCGCCACACGGACACTGCACACAGCACACAGCACACACCTCACTGAGGTAGAGAGCGATTGCGAGTGTATAGGTGTGTGTCCGCTACAGGCCACTTTCACTTTCCGCGACGTACAAGTGCTCAGTTGAGCCTGAGGAGCGCGAGTTGTGTGCGCTGGAGACCAGCGGCCAACGCGGAAGCACGTCGGCGCGCGGAGCGGTTCAACTGCCGCTGGATTAACTGCAGCGTCGGAAAGACAACAGCGGGGAAGTAGCGCTGCTGTGCATCAGAAAAGAACTGGTGGAAGACGAAGAGACACAGCAAAGTTCATCTCTTTTTCCACCGTTCTGTAAAGAAGACCGGCGCACATCATCTTAAAAAGGTCCTTCGAGGAGTTTGAGCGCACGATACAATAGAGCAGGAGGACCTCGGGCAGCTCCAGTATAAGGTGAGTGAGCAGCCGGGTCGCAGCTGAGAGCTCCTTAACTGCTCGTTTCCCATCGCTAACCTCCGTTTTCGACCGGGGTGTTTTAGCGAAGCCTTCAAACACGCTGGAACCCCTGGCGTTCTGTGGGAATGTGGCCTCTGACACGTGCGATTGTGTGGAAATGTGCTGAGTGGCTGATTCAGTCATGGCCGATGTGTTCACTCCGGGCCCAGTACTAGACCAGCCCGTCTCTGGCATTCGGTGTGATTTCTGCAGAGGCAACGCGGGGAAAGGACACTGTGTGTGTGTGTGTGCGCGCGCCCCCGCTCTAGGTGTGTGTCTTGGAGAGGGGGTACAAAATGTCTCCTGTTATGGGCGCAGGGTACGCGACACCTGGAGTGCGGCGGTTTGCGCTCCACTGCGGTGGGTCGCAGACAATCTGACTTTTAGGCGAAACCGGTCATTCGCGCGCTTTTACACCAATAACAGTGCGACAGTGCGCTTCTGTCCGGGTATAAACGTGGGGTAGGGGCCGCTAAGGGAACCGCGCGACACTGGCCGTGTACTGGTCGCGTGCGAGCGGTGATCCTCCTCGCGCTACAGCGCACCGCTGCCGACTTTCAGGAAATGATGGCCCAAGTGCGCTCAACGTGCATTCACAGGTTTTTTTTTTTAAATTCTCTTTCTTTCTAGTGCAGCACAGCAGGGCATTGTTTGAAATACCCACCCTGTTCTTGGTATAACAGATTTTTTGCTGTGTTGTAACAGCAGCTGCTTTGCATAACCTCATGTAGCAGGACGATAAAAGCTGACCTTGTTCCACTGGGTCCTCCCTCCTGCTTATTAATGTCAGCTCAAGGCACTGTTTACCACACATAGGACTTGTCTGCTTGTGGAAGTGTAGCCAAGATTGCTCTCTGTCTGGCTTATTATGGTCTGACTTTCATCAGATGTACTGAAGGCAACAGGGGGAGGGGGGTTTAGAGTACTTTTAGTGTACAGTACTTTGTAATGATATTCTAGTGATTTCTGTGCTCCTTTCCTACTTACAAGATAGATATGTAGAACTGCATATTTTGAATTTTGTTTAAAAGTTGCCTTTAGTGGTAATGGATCATAGTATTTTTGAATAAAATATAACATTACTTGATGTGTATAAAATACACACAACAGCAGCTAATGCCAGGCCTGAAATTTAGCAGAATTTGGGCTGTCAGTGTGCTTTCAACTCTTGTTCATTTGAACACAAGTTACCTTCTTCCATGGGCATTCTGTTCTGCTTGGGCTTCACTGGTGGGAAAAATACTTACCATAGTTTTTAATCAAAAAGTAACGGAGTCCCAGAGCAGGAGCTGTGTGCTGCTCAACATTGTCTGGAGCTCAGCCTGTTGGGGGATTGACCCAATGCTCGATTAACTGCAGGGGGGGTATTGTCCGCTTCATGCTGCTCATCTTTCTCTCAAGCTTTCCTCAAAGCACAGAGCTGCCACATTTCCTTGAATGCTCCAGTTCTGGTTTGATTCATCAGGTTTATTACGTAGATGTCATAGAGCTTCAATTCAGTTTGGTGTTTGTAATATTCACAGTCTCTCTAATCATTTTCAACCACAAAAACTTTTTGAAATGAGACTGTTGATATATTATTATACTTTGTGCAACTTATCTTTTCTGTGACTAGCAGTATTTTTTGTAAAATGATCTTTTCTAACCATTTCTTGTCTGAAATGGAAGAAGTTATCTGCCATTCTAATCTTCTAAAATGGAGTCTAAGCACCTCAAGACATTGTAACATTTATTCATAGTGTTTTGAAATGGCCATGTCTGTTTTTGTTGTAATTGAAAATGAAAAGTTTTTTTCCCGAGAGATTCTTGATGTTCAGGACTACCGTAACAGTTCCTTTTTCCTGGACCTGTTGAGCAAGTGTCTGTGCTGTGATGCTGGTGACCTGTGAATCTTACTGTTTCTGGCTTTAAGTGGCAGTGTGCTCCTTGGGACCACGAGTGCTATACATTCATGTTTGAAGCAGTATGCTTAGAGGTGTTGCCATTTACACTGATGTGTGGGAATACTGAAAAACCTTAATGTGAGCCTTATGCACACATTAGCCAAGTTTGCCAGGGTCTCACTGGCATGAGTAAGTAGTGTTCTGCAAGAGTCAGAATGGTCTATTAATCATAAACTGAGTACCCATCTAAAAGAAGTAGTTCCATCTTTCAGCTCTGGATGTGTTTAACTTGAGCAATTAGGTCATAGCATCTAGTTTGATTTTCCTTTTTTGCCAGATGCAATGTTTAAAAATAGATTGTTTCTGTATGCATTGGTCCTGACTGTTTTTTAACCTTGGCTGAATAAGTTCTGTCTGTGACCTTGGGACAGTGCTGTGCTGTTAAAACTGCTGTCTTAAAAGATGTTTACTTCCAAGAATGGCAGAAACACACAGATGTAATCTGCATCATTAACTGTTTGGCTGAAGAAGAGGGATGAATAAAGACTGGCATTATATCAGTGTATCAGTTATTTCCATGAATGGTTAAGTCCGTTAGTCATTGTGGTATTTTAGCAATGTTCTCCCCTGTGAAATCCAGAGTATTTGATAAGCTGGCCCCATGGGAGTATTTTCATTTGAAATTTATTCAGATTTGCCCCCTGTCCCTCATCCCAGTTTTGTAGCTGACTAAGTACTAAAACTTTCCCTAAGGATATATCAAATAAATTTTTATAGAAATTTACCTTTGCAGCAAAACAATAATGGTTTGTATTGTTTTGTAACAGAGTGGAAGAAGATAGGTTATTGGTATATGGGGTGTAGTTTGAGTTCATTGTTAAACAGATTAAATCCAGAGTTGAATTTGCACTCTAGTGTCCTTAATGCAAAACCCCTGAAATATCCCAATACAATACAGGTAAACTCCATTTTACTCGGTTTCATTTCTGAAATCACTTCAAAAATCAAAATTGCACATACCCGGATACTGTTTTACATTATTTTAAATGTGGAAAAATAAGACGATCCCAGCCCATCCAAAAACCGCAAACCAACTTTCCCAAATCTCATTAAAATAGTGTAAAACACCTTTTAGCACATGCAGCATTGCACTATGCATCACATGGAGGGTATAGAGTTGTATAGAGCCCTAAGGGCATTGTGCTCCATGGCACACGTGCATATACACACACTCAGGGCATCACAAAGTGCATGCACGTGGCATAGCACTGCACAGTGCGCATATATACACACACATAAGGGCCACCTTCTGTTCACAGAAGGGAAGTCAGACCTGTCCAGAGGCTTGAGCTTTTCTAGCCTTATTACCCTCAAATTTTTCACAAAGTTCTATGATTTTTGGCCCCAGGTCTTTGTTTTTGCTGCATTACACTTTATTTATAGTTTTAAAATGGAGACACTGTACAAGTGTGTCAAAATAAAGCAAACACGGAGCATGAAACTGTAAAGATATTAGCAAACTATGTCCTGTACAGGCTGCTGTACTGCACAATATTAAGCCCCAAGGCATAATGGTATAGCAGTAAGTTACTTGTGCAACATTTGAAGTTTGAATTTCTTCATTTGGTATGGACAAATTTTTGGTGCTGCACTGTAGCTCTGCATTATAGCAGGGTGTCTATTGCAAATCAGGCGCTGGTATTAAAGGTTTTGCTGTGTTATGATGAAATTGTGTATTCCAGAGATTACCTGTATTTCCAGCCTACAGTCAGATGGGGGACAAGTGGCAGGGGTGTTGCATCTGCTGTGATTATATCGAAGTACAATGGCATATTCCATTGCTGCATATGCATTGCATTCAAGAGTGTAGGCATTGAACTGATCTGTGTGTTGGTTCTTCATAGAAGTCATACCTGCCCATTCTGGAGTGTCTTCGTGGTCACTATAGAATTTCTTAGCTTAAATTTAAAATAAGCATTTGGATAATGCTGGCATTACTGAGCCAAACATTAATTGAAACTGTCTAAGGCACATCTTGAGCAGTAGCCTGCTAAATATCATGGACAAGAGAGATCATCAGATGGTGTGTCCGTAATCCGTCCAGGTCATGACTGAATCTCCAGCGCTCCCGTGGTGCAGTGGCGAACAGATGGATGTATGGATGGCTATCCCATTGACTGATCCGCATGTGTGAGTGGACTTTGCGGGGGATTTGCTAGTTATGTAGAGAACCAGCTGTACATCAAAGTCGAGGCTTCGTTCTATGGCTGTTCTGTCTCTTTGTCTGCTGCTAGGTGTTGGGGGGGGGTTTCTTTCTTACCCACATGCTGTCACGACGTGTGTGCACACCGCCCTTTATTGTTGGCACTTGCATGCATCTCATGGTGCCTGAGGCGTGACTCTTCGTCCCCAGGCAACTCATCCTCATTTCTGTTCCACTTGGCAGAACATTCAGAGACTGACCAGAAAAGATGGAGCCAGACTGGCAGAGTTTTAGGCTTGCCTGTTGGCAGCTTTGCAGTAGCTGAGGGGTTTGTAATTGTTGCATCCCATGTTTTATTATGGAAGACTAAAAGTAAAGGTACTCCTTGCTACAGTTTAACCTGGTTCATGAAAATGCCAACCTTGATAGCACCAATTTCTTTACACTGCTTTTATCAGTAAGGGCTATAATTAAAAATGGGCTTTGAATATCCAAGATTTAGCCTTTGCAGTAATACTTGAACTGATGGAAACATTTGGAGTTTAGCACTTTTTAGGAACATCATTTTAATATCAGGTAGACACCCCCCCCCCCCCTTTGCTCCCAGAACAGCCTGAATTCTTTGTGACGTGGATTCAATAAGGTGCTGGAAAAATTCCTTGGAGATTGTGATCCACGCTGACATTATTGCATCATGTAATTCCTGCAGATTCATCAGCTGCACATTCATGCTGCCAACCTGCCATATCCCAAAGGTGCTCTGTTGCATTCAGATCTGGTGACTTTTCATGTTCTTGGAACCAGTTTGAGATGACTTGCACTTTTTCACGAGGCATTATTATACTGTACGTAGCCATTAGAAGATGGGTAAATGGTAATGGTGCTTGTTTGGTACTAAGAGGCTCAATGTGTGAGGAAAAAATTCTCTACACCATTGCATCACCACCAGCCTGAACTGTTAACACAAGGCAGGTTGGGTCCATGACTTCATTCCATTTACAGCAAATTTTGATCCTACCACCTGCATGTCAGCAGAAATTGAGATTGATCAGACCAGGCAACATTTTTCAAATCTTCAACTGTCCAGTTTTGGTGAGCCAATGCCCACTGTAGCTTCAGATTCCTGTTCTTGGCTGATAGGAGTGGAACCAGTGCGATCCTGTGCTGTTGTAGCCCATCTGACTCAAGGTTCGATGTGTTTTGTGTTCAGAGATGTTTTCCTGCCCAGCCCTGTTGTAAAGAATGGTTATTTGAATTTGAATTACTATGGCCTTCCTGTCAGCTCAAACCAGTCTGGCCATTCTCCTCTGAGCCTTCTCACATCAACAAGGTGTTTCTGCCCACAGAACTGTTTTTTTTTTTTTTTTTTTTTGCACCATTCTGTGTAGATTCTGTACCCTGTGGTGCTTGAAAATCCTGGGAAAGCAGCAGTTCTTGAAAACTACCCCATCTGGCACCAACAACCATGCCACAGTCAAAGTCACTTAGATCATGTTTATTCCCCTTTCTGAAGTTTCATGTGAACATTCACTGAAGCTCATGACCTGTGTCTGTGTGATTTCATGCATTGCACTGTTGCCACATGATTGGCTGATTAGATAATTGTGCGAGCAAGCAGGTGTACAGGTGTTCCTAATAAAATTGGCTGGTGAGTGTATATTGCCATGTCTAAATGGGGTTAAGGAAACAATTTATTTGTGCCATTAGACCTATCACAGTATTTCCTCACTGCATCTGCATAATAATGAGAATGTTTGTTTGTAACATCATGTAAGAGGCTTCCAAAAAGCAGTGATTTGATATTGAAAAGAGGCCTGATTTAAAGGCCTGTCCTGAGCATCAGGTCCCCTTCAGAACTAGAGAATTATGGAGAAAACTTGTGGCTGGAAGGTCAGTGCCCTGTAGGCAGAGATGGTTTGGTATTTGGCCGTTAGAGGCCCAATTAGCTGCGTTCCTCTTTCTGGAGTTCAAAGCACTGCAGCAGCAGGACTGGTGAGGTCTGTCACCTTAGAATGAGGACACAGTGGAATGGGTGCTTTCATCTATGTGGAGTAGCACAGGTGGCACTGGACTCGCCACTCTAATTGTCTTTGATGTGACTGGACCCCTGGGTTTGTTTGTAAGGTGTGTTCCTTTCAGGGACTGAAGATAGAATGGCCCAGATGCCAACACAGTGGGTGACAGCAATTAGCCTATTGTGCACCAGACTAGCACTGCTGTGTTTATGTGCTGAGCTGGACTATGGTGGAGGCTTTTGTAAGTGTTGCCACTCAGCAAAGGACTTGAACTCCATAACTTTCCAGGTTAAGTAGTTATGTAGAAGATGTAGGGGTGGGACGTTTTGCATGCTGACAACAATGGTCTGATGCTGGGCTGACAATTTTGGTGGTTCTTTTTTTTTTTTTTTTTTTTTTTTTAGAAAGGTAGAATATGACAGAGTGGGACTAGAAATGTCTGTTCCCTGCGGGAACCTGTCTCTATCTCCACTAAAGATGCTTAAAGAAAAGCAGCAGCTGTTGCTTAAAAAAGCAGATTTTCCTAAATCTCTGATTATTTTTAGGAGACTGTGCATGTGATTTTGTTGTGTTGCACACTTTTTTTTCTGTCTGGAGACTTCTACTTTTCTGTGCTGGTTGAGAACATTAGCTATTATTGTTGTTTTAGAGAAGAGGCCCTGCAGTCAGTGAAATGAAAGCCAGCTGTGAGAATTGTGGAAAACACTACAGTGATTGCTACCTCCTTCTATTTTTATTCTGTTTACAGCTGGGTGTACATAGTAAGGATTATATGCTGTGTTTAAAGCTCTGTGATGCATAGTGTATATCAGGCCACTGTGCTGGCTGACAGAACTGGACCAGTCTGTGCCATTTTACCCCTCTGGAGGTAAAATGTCACAAGGATTGTTAAACTCCTTGGTAGCAGTGTGTACGAATTGTGCAACATTGTCACTCACGGTTGCACATGTCACAGATGGACTGTCATGCATTTGCCTGTGTGTTTGTGTGCATTTCCTCAACACCTTGCAAGTGTGCCAGTTTTTCATTATTAAGTCCCAAGTCGCAGAAGTAACCTTTCATTCATCTAAATCATTTGTGCTTACAGCAGCCTTAAAAAACACTGTTTTGCCAGTTTTCCAATACAATACCAGTGTGGTCCAGTCCTTCTATCAGTTCTTGACTATCAGCAGATATGGCTGCAGTGCACTGAACAAATATTCACCCCATGCTCTTCCTGAATTGCTTGGTTTCACTTGCGTATGTGTGATGATCTCTGTCAATATTTTGCATATCTTTCTTTGTTATTCTTGCAGTGGCACAACGGGACTGTTGGGATGGCTCTCCTGTAGTTGGAAACAAATCCAACTTGTTAATTGACAGCTCTTTTTGTTTAGCAAAATGTACCAGACTACTCTAGAGCTGTTAACATGTTGCAAGTCCCTATGTAAAAGAACCCTGTGTTCTTGGCTAAATAGTTAGTGTGGATTGAATGGGTTTTGCTGTCAAGGGACTACTGGCACAAGTGAATAATTTATCGTTTTAGTTTATAATAGTGTATAATATATAATGGTCTTTGTTAGCTGGATGGTGAATGCCAGCTCTGGCTGTAACTGTTCCCTATAAGGACCTATGTAGGGGTCTGCCAGGTTACTCCAGCTTTTCAACATCGTTCGATAAAAGTCTGTTATTATCAAGCCGCGGTAATCTGGCCCAGCCACTGTGGTCGCATGGAGACCTGTCTGTGACCGCAGGCAGTGTAGAATGAGATGGCTGTGCCAGCCAATGAGAAGGATGTATCCAATAGGCAGAAGTGTCTGTCTTACAGTATACCAGATGTCTCATCGGTGGGGTGCAGGGGGGAGGCTCTCAGTGTATGGCTGAATCAGGATTAGGGGACAGACTCCTGACACGTAGTACCGCTACTTGGCAAAACCCCGGCAGTGACGACGCTCACCTCTGACTCTGATATTAGACAGATGAAATATTCACAGGGTATTGTGCATATGTCAGCAGCACACACAGCTACTGATGAAAATGCAATTCATGGCACTGAGATGGGACTTGTTAATGCAGTCGGAATCTTGTGCCTAAATCAGACTACTAAACACAAAACTTAATGAAAATGCCTACAGATGTGATTGGGGCACTACACAAGTTTTGCTGCTGTCCTTAGATCAGGTTATTAGCACAACTTGTATAGTTAAAGCAGATTGTGAGAAATCTTGTCTGTGTGATCAGCTGTTCTACCCATATACTGTGCCTTTCTCCGATTTGCTCAGCAGCTTTCTTTAAAATAGTATTGTTTGACACACCTCTGATTTTGTATGTGTGGAGAAAAATGTGTTTTCCAGGGGCATTCTCCTTCATTTTCTTGCTAGGCAGCTGTGTTTGTCCTATTCTGACCTTTGCTTCTCATCTCATCCCATGATCAAATTAGTGTCTCAGCACTTTTGAGGGTCAAGCTCCGCTACGTATTTAAGGAGGGTTCTGATACTGTAGAAAATCATAATGGTTTTCTATGAAGCACTGTAAAGTTAAGGACTATCCTTTATTATTCATTAGCAGGATGAATGCAGGAGGGAAAAGTATATTAAAGTTTATTATTAATAATAATAATGATGATGATGATAATAATATAATAATAATTAATATAAGTGGATCTTGGTCAGTAAGAGAAAAATGTTAAACTGCTGTGGGGAAATGCATGTCTGAGATGGAAAGTTGTTTTTTTTTTTTTTTTTTAATTGAACAATTGTCAGGATAATGGGGTAGAAATGGTGTTGTGGTGAAATTTTGCTGACGTTTTTCTTTTTTCACTTCTCAACTGAAACAATAGTTGAGTCCACAGTGGAGCTCCAGCAGTGGTGGCTAGTGGGGGATTGATAGGTAATTCTTCTGTTGAAAATGTAAAGTCATGGTGAATGTGAGGACCGGTGGTCCCTGTGTTCAAGGCACAGTGGACTGGGGTGCCAGCAGAAATCAGGTTTACTTGCCCTTTCTGACCTCCCACCACACCAGGTAATCGCGGTTGACCAAATTATCTATATATCATCTCCGTAGGCGTGGTGCAACAGGGCACTGATTCTGTGCTTCTTGTGGAACTTTTTCTCAGCTTGTCTGAGAAGGGTTGGAGTTCTGGCTCCCTGCCTGATTGTTGGTGGAAGTGGTGAGACCATGCCACAGGACTGATGGTAAGTCAGTAGAAATAAGTTAGTGGCTGAAATGAGGCTGAGCATGGTTGGGACTTATTTTTATACCAACAAGAAACTGCTTTCTGTAGCCTGAATTGTTTAAGTAAATTACAATTCTAATATTTCAGTTTGCTTCAAACTCAAATTAGTTTTTAATAATAATCTGATTATGCCAGCAGTTTTAGTGTTAAGTAGGATTCCCTGCTTTTCTGAGGAGTGTAATTGGTGGTTGCTAGGGTTTTTTTTTTTTTTTTTTTTTGGGGGGAATGGGGAGTTGCATGTCAACTAAAAAGGTGGCTGTTGCCAATGTGGCAGTGTAGTAATGAGCCACCTGAGAGATGGGACCCATGACTGCTGATCAGCACAACCACTCTTTTGGTTAGTCTCACTGTTCATTTAACCTCCCACGGGGATATGTTGGAGTTCTTGTGCAAGGCTGAAGTAGTTTGTGAGCAGCAGCATGCCGTGGCCCACATAAGTTCCCATTCATTTATGGGAAACTGATGTGGGTTTCAGGAAAATGCAGCTACAAAAGAGGGGTTCCAGTGCAAGGTAACATGTTGTATGCCTGTTGCTATGCTGCCGTGTGACATAGTTTAGTCCTTGCAGAGGAGTTAACGGTTGGGGCCAATGGTTAATCTAGATGCTCACACAACTGTAGTTTGACTTGTTGATAAGATAACTTTGCAAGTGTGTGTATTTTGATATAGATGGGGAAGTAAACTGTGACTTCACTTGGAACAACACGAAGGAGTGCGAGGGTTAACGTTGATCTTTTTCTAAATCAATTAATTATCCACAAGTAGTTGGGTTTATTATAATTGCACAGTGAGCCATTGATTTAAGTAATTATGAGCGATTAGGATTTAGCTGTACTGGTGTGTGCTTACCTGACTGGTAAGAGAATTGCTGTCTGCAGCACCAGCATATATTCATGATTCGTGTTGTTGATGACAATATTGAATATTTGAAACATTATACAACTGTACAATTTTGTATTAAAAAAGGTATGTAAATAATTTGCACTAATTTATAGCTCTCTTTTGAACAGCACTGGTCTTTGAACAGTTGTGATCAACCTACTTCCTGGAAAAGTCTGTCTGCCTGTCTTTCTATCTGATGCTTTTTGAATGTTATTATTATTGAATTATTGTTCTCTTTGCAATTGAATGCTCATTTATCATGTCATAATACAATTTCTGTATGTTGGGTTTGGAAAAAGGATGGGGTAAAGCAACCAAACATTGTTTTGTTTGACCTCAGATGAAAAATGCAGGATGTCATTATCGGGTCCAGCAGCAGGTCAGAAAGATGTGATGGACAGGGGTTCCTCAGTTGCTGAACAGCTCTTGGGCCACACAAGGGATTGGCTCCGTTTCTGATCTCAGGTTGTCTGGCTAACTGAACTTCTACTGACAACAATGATGTGAATCCAAAATGGTACTGTTCTTATAAAGATCTCTGTTGCACAACAGCACCTGCACAATCAGTCATAACCAGTTATAACAGGCGACTTCTCTGCAAAAGTGCTCAGCAGACAGGTTTTATCTGTGATTTCAGCTGCAACCTACCCTGCCAGTCCTTACTACAAAAGAACAGCAAGGTAAGAGCTTGTGCACTTCAATGTGTTGATAAATATAAGTTGCAAAAAATTATTGCATAGAGTTAACCAAGTCGTTCTTTGGGGGGGGGGGGGGGGGAGAGAACATTGTATTATTGTTTGACCGGACATTTACCCCTCTCAATTTATGGTTTGAAGTGATACTTGCAAAAATAGTATTGCATTGCAAATGTCAGCCAACATGACAGATTGTCCAGTAACTCATTCAGTTATGGACATCACTACTCACAAGTTCTGCAAACATTTTTTTTGTGTTCTAGTCTGTATCTTCTGACAACATTTTACTACAGAAAAGGGTGCAAACTTAATAGCTGCTTAAACTGTTACCACTGGCTTTTCAGCACCTGTCAGATTCACAACTGCTGACTATAGAAGCTGATTTACAAGGTTCGCACACAAGCAGCACCTGGGACTTGTAGACACAGTGAATTAACACGGTTGAGCAGAACTGAAGCACGGGGCAAACGCAACTGACCTTTTAGTTAACATGCACACCCACATCTTGAATCTAAACAGCGTTACCGCTGCAGCACAATCTTTTTACTACAGTTGCAAATGCGTGTAATATGTCTAGTATATCCTTACATATAAAGTTGTCTTATGTATGGGTTATTTAAGGCCTGTTTCTTTCAAGCTGCTATTTATATGCATGGAGTGGC
The DNA here is from genome assembly GCA_900497675.1 of Arapaima gigas. NCBI lineage: Eukaryota > Metazoa > Chordata > Actinopteri > Osteoglossiformes > Osteoglossidae > Arapaima > Arapaima gigas. The sequence continues at coordinate 905,079 of UFQX01000048.1, forward strand.
AGGGAGGCATTGTCTAGGCATTGTCACCTGAGTGGAATTCCTACCAGTTCCTTAAAGACTGAATTGCTCTTCTGTAGGTGGCTGCACTGAGCAAATATTTGCCATCTAGTAACATTCTCTTCAATTTGCCCTACCTCCAGATTTCTAATGGTCCTTGGCTGAAACTGGTCGTACTGTACTTGTAGCTATGGAGCTGCACTTTGCACTTCACATCTGCCAGTCACTTGAATTTGTTGCATTGTTGTAGACAGCCAAGTGATGAGAGAGGAACTATACTTTGTACTTTTCTGTAACCTGATGGAAAAGACCATACTTAATTTTTTTTGTGAAATTTGATCATTTTGCTTCCCCGTGTAAATGTTTTGCACATGATAGTACCCTCAACAAGTGTCTCTTTATCTTGGGAAATCTTGGAACTGCATTTAAGCAGAATCAGTCCTCACATACACATATTTGAAATTCATCATGCTGGCAAAAACCTCTTGTGTGAGCTTCCTTTGCCTCCAAACTTGTAGATTATTGGGACTTTAACTGCAAGTCTGTTCATGTGCATCTGAATGGGAAGCTCTGTAGAGGTGAAGCTGTCCTATATGATCTGTTAGAGCCCAGATAGACCTGAAAGAAAAAGTATGACTTTTCAAGTTTCCTCAGATATCAAGGTTTCAGATTGACTTGGAAGATTATGCAGGATCTAAATATTACTCAAGAAATTAAACTATATGAACTTCCTTTGAATAAGCCTTGCTTGAGCTCTTGTCTTTTTCTTGGCCTCTCCTTCCCCAGTTCAGCAGGTGGTATTGTGATTAGTGCTCCCGTAGTCAGAATGTCCTAGGATCGAATGATGTTGTAGTACCCTTGACCAATATATTGTTCCAGCTATGTAAATTGGCAAATTACAGGGATTCTACCTAATATACAAACTAAATATTGTAAATCTCCATGGGGAAAAACCTCTGGTTAATAAAAATGAAATTGCAATGTAAGATAGGGAACATACATACATTTTCCCACTGATACAGCAGGATATTTTTACTGAGTCAGTTAGGGATAAATATTTTAATCAGCAGGAGTATAACTTTTGAGCTGAAGCAGTAATTTTTACCGTGATAATACCTGGTGTCCCCATTTGGGGCAGAAATGTCTAGTAGTACTGTTATGTGTACAAAATGTACGTACAATACGAAATATGTTTATATGAAATGGTTAATTTAATGGACCACTGTCTACAAATTGAGTAATTACCATGGTTATTTTCATTAGTTAGTACACTAACCTAAAATGGTGATTTCTGGTGTATGCTGTGACATGGTTGGTCATGATAGTGTTTCTGGGAACTTATGTTGGAAGCAAGTTTTTTTTTTTTTTTTTTTTCCTCTCTCCCCCTTCCTCTTCTTTTCCCCTCTGGTCTTCCAGATGCCTGTGCTGCCAGCATTGCTCAGGAATGTGCTACCAGAGGAGCCCCTTCCGATTTCCCCCACCCCCAACATCTCTGTTTCTACAAGGGTTTCTTAAGCGTGTTCCCCATTAGGTTTAGTGGGGGAGGTGAGGATGGGTGAGGACGAAGGAGGAAGGACTGGTTGGTCCTGACTGAGATGGCCAGTTCTTGGCCTTCTCTCACTGACGTTGCAAGGCATTCCTCTTAGAAAAGTGGAGCATGCAGGTCTTGTCTGGGTATCTGGGGCAATTGGTCATGAGTGTCAGAGGTCAGGTGCAATGTCAGCAATCGCACCAGCATTATTTTCACCCTACTCTAAGCCTTCAAAGCTGTTGATTGTGCCCCTTCCACCTTGTGTTGCAAGCTAAGGTGTGTGGCTTGCTGGGCTCTTTTTAACTCCTTTGGAAGTTGCAATGACAATAGGTAGAGTGGAGAAAACTGGAAGAGAGTGAATTTTTATGCGGTAAACTTGTCTTGAACGATTAGTTGGCCTAGTAGATCTCCCGGCAACAGGCCATGCTGAGCTGGCTGTCCCTCTCCTTTCCAGATTTATGGAAGAGGAGTTAGAAATCAGGCTTGCAATTCTAGGACTAGTTGATCTGTTTCCCATGAAAGTGCAGAGTAACTTGGCTCTAAAGCTATGGCCTAATTGACTTCTGGGTGTCCAGCACCTAAATGTACCATTGGACCTAATGTGAACTACATTTTAAATTTCTAGATGTCTGTGGAGAATACAGCAAACAGAAGGCAATACTGCAGTCTTTTGATGCTGGACTCAACAGCTCAAGTTCATATCAGAAGTCTTTATCTTGTATGGCAAGAAGCTGAAATGGGGGGGTGGAATTGGGAGTTAGAGCCACCAGAGGAATGGTTGATTGGTGGAATACCCAGGCCATGAGCAGTGATAAAACAGGGGGGATGGGGAGCCACAGAAAGCAGAGAGGGAACAGTGTGTTCTATTCTGGCCCTAGAACAGTTTGTGCTACACACCAAATTGCCGTGCTGATGATTCTGAAAGGAAGAGTGTGTGTGGTGGGGGCGTGCAGGGGTATGTTCATAAATTTTATTAAGGTGAGTGTCAGATCATCACATTTCACTGTCTGTCATAGAGAATGCTAGACACTAAATTATTAGCTGAAATAAATACACATGTCCAGAAAATCCAGTATGTCTAATGGTTTGATGGGGGCGAGTGTTTTTCAGAGTTTGGGCTGTTCACTTGCTGCTGTCAAATGAAGGTCCTGAGATTTGAACTGGACACTGTGTGCAGTGGGAATAAGAAAATTGTTTACTCTGAACTGTCCCAATGAGAACCCTGTAGAATAAATGGGTAAACAGTTAACTCATTTGGATAAAGAGATCCGCCAAATTAATATCATCACACGGTTCTGGAAAGTTGATGTTTACTGCATCTGGTTGTTTATGAATTCAATGTCCTTGAAGATTGCTCGGTAGGTCCAGAGTGGTGTCTGTGCAGGGTTATGTCAGCATAATCTCCAAGCTCCTCTCTCCCTCCCTTCCTCTTTTTTTTTTGCAAGTTAGGAGCTTTTGGACAAGCTCTCTTTGTACAGCTGTGCTCCACCTTTAGAGGGGTCCCAACAGCTCACTCTCTTTGGACACTCTTATGATGAGCTCATTTGGTCCCCATTCATAATCTCCAGGAATAGTATGTATATGTTTTACATTTGCTCTTTGAAATTTACAGAAATATTCCATCCTTCCTCAGAATTTCTTAAGAATATATAATGTTTTTTTCCCCAGCTTGTGTTTCTTTAACTTGTCTGTAATTGCTGAGAGCAGTGTTGAGACTGTGAACCCAGGTTCTTATTTTGTGAAATGTTGTCAGTGGTGCTGAAGGTGGAGGTCTGTACTGGTGTGTTTAGCTACTGCATTTATTTTGTGATTTGATGAGTCTTAAACTCAGCATTGAAATGAGACTGACACATCCACCGCAATAGTCAGTTCTTCTTGATGCGCAGCTGCCCATCTCGATTATTGCATCAAGCTGCACACCCTGGCTAGCACAGGCACAGCACGCAGCTGTCTTCTGTTCAGTGCAGCAGCACCACCTGACATGAGCAGTGCTTCATGTGCTTTCATGGCTCTGCTAGCCTGTGGAAGAGGCTTGTTTGTGAAGGTATCGTGTGTGAGTGTGTGTTGGTATCACTGTGTGGGGATTGTTTGTTGTCGATTGGGCTCCTCTCCCACTAGTCTGACGCTCCCTCCTCCTGCCTGTTAATGCTCTTCCTCTACCTTCATCAGCCCACACTCAGCCTTCAATTACCCGGCACCCCCTTTCCTTCTGTGTCTCTCCTTCTCCTTTCTGTTCTTTCCTTTGCATTATCCTTGTAGGTGTCCTTCTCTCTCAAACTCTATGCTGTTTATTCTTCTTTTCAAGCTGTAAGCTGTCTGACCTAAATCTGCACATGGAGCAAGAGGAAAGGGGGAGGGGGGGAAGATAAAAGGCAATGATGTTTGTGACAAATTAGCATGTCAGTTAATGGAATTCATTCCTGGGGGGTGTGCGTGCACCTCAGAGAGGGTAAGAGAAATTTTAATGAGCGGTAGAAAACATGAGAGGATTTGGGGGGGGGGGGGGGGACTGTGGAAAAATGCCAAGACACAGGATATCTGATGGGTCCATCATAATTTTCCTTATTACTCGTAACGTACCATTGTGTATTAGGTAGTGTTATTAGCTGTAATAATTAAGGGATAATTACCATTAACAGTACTGGGACACACTGCACAAGGTTGCTGTTTTCAGCTGCTCTGTGCAAGGTTATTAATAGCGGTGGGGCAGCCTTCTCTTCTCTGCTCTCTCTGGAATTCTGGGCTGGGGAGGTGGGCATTTTCTACCCTCAGCCAGTCTTGGAGTCTGGTGCTCTGGAGCAATTGGAAGAAGGTGGAGCCGATGTCATTGCGGTCATTTGTGACCGAGTTCCTCAAAGATCTAGCAGTTGTTGGTCTTATTGCTTGTGCAGATAAACAGCTTGTTGTCACTGAAAGTTTGATGTTTAAACCATTAAGCCAGCAGCTCCTAATACCTGTGTTTTTGCACATCATTTTAATAATTATCTGTTGATACAGTAGAAGTGGGTTTATCTAAGTTTTTTTTTTTTTAAATGAATGATGTTTTGAGAAATGTTTTTTAATGAATATATATGCAAATTCCATCTCTTGCTTTTCTACCTGTTATCTTGATGCTTAATGCAGGAATATGTATTGTGATTGACCAGGTTGCATAGACAGCAGTGTCTGGGGCTGTAGAGGTGGGGCTGCTTTGAGCATTAGGATCCACACTGAGAGGAGGTGGTCACTTGATGACTGTTGAGTGGGCTACAGGTGCACAAGCTCTGCTGACCAGTGCTAATGTGTGTAATGTACACCATTTGCTTGTGGTGCATTAAGTTGTGTGCCTTCCGTATGCCATGGAAAATTACTGGGAAGCTAGTCTTATTTTGAGTGTCAGTCTTGGACTGTGTTTTTTTTTTTTTTTTTTTTTTTTTTTAAATCCTGATTTNTTACTGGGAAGCTAGTCTTATTTTGAGTGTCAGTCTTGGACTGTGTTTTTTTTTTTTTTTTTTTTTTCTTTTTAAATCCTGATTTAAAGAAACAACCATTAATTATCCAAAGCAGCATTTCACTCTTTGCCTGTGGTGTCTTTGCAGTCAATTCAGTGTGCTGCATTTGGCTTCTGTTCCACTTCAGCACAGATTTTTTTTTTTTTCTCCTTTTCCTGCTGCATGTCTCCCTCGCCCAACTGTATTAAGCTTCTCTCAAATGAAATGCTCCAGGTGATGAGGATTACTGTCATCCATTTGTTACAGACATAGTGGTTGCTCAGTTTTGAAAATCCTTACTGGAGCAAAGACTTACATGCTGAGCTGTGAAGCTCTGGGAGTTTGGAGGAAATGGTGTTCTTCATGGGTCTCCAGATGATGATGGTGAGTGATTACCACAGGGTTGTCCTCTAAAGGGCAGTGCGGTAACTAGCCATTCCAGGCAGTGTGTGTGACACCTGGCTCACGCCTGTTGTTGGTTGGTGTTGATGTGGAGGGGAAAACAGTATTTGCATCCAGATGCCTTTGATTAGCTGCATTTGAGTGTATGATTTGCTTCTGTAGACGTCTTAAGCCTCATTATTCAATACAAAAATGTGTAACAGTGGACTCTTCACTTCCCCCATTCCATTCTCTCAGACTGCCTGCTGGGTAAGGAGTTTTGGGGCAACCTGTCAACCCCCACGCCCCTCCGATGAACCCCATCAACTCCATGAAATCTGCCTTGCCTCCAACGCCACACAGGTCAGTGTCCCACCACACCGTGCCCCTAACCACACCTACTCATGGCTTGGCTTCTGTCTGCTTGCTTCCCAAAGGCCCTCTTAACATTCTCAAATGCAAACACACGTGTGGCTCAGGGTTGTGGGATTCATTTTCTTCATAAAAGGCAACCTTACATCTGACATGAGTTTAATACATTTTCTCTTGCTTTAATTAATCAGGTTCATTTGCAGGCAGTTTTAACAAAAGTTGCTGTTCATGTCTTACAGTTGTGCACTTACGAACAGTGGTATGTGTAAATGAATATTTACTGAATTACGTTTCTCAGGCAGGCCTCTGGCGCTATCCTCAGGGATTTTAACCTGTAACCCTCTGACTGCAGGTCTAATTCCAAAAAAAAAAAAAAAAAATCCTCTTAGGATTTATCTGAGGCTTGTGTTAGCATTGTGTAAATGACTAGTGACAAAACTGTATTACTCCATACAGACCTCTTCATTTGAAGTTAGTGTTTCAGCTTTTCTGGAAGCACTGAAGATAGGAAAGAAAAAAGGAAAATCATTTGAATAGCAGTGTGATAAAGCAGAGTAGAAGTGGTGTCAGAAAGCCTGTGGGACAGATGTGTGCAATATGTAACACCGGCACAGTGTACAGAGACTAATCAGCAGCTCAGTATTGCTTTGAAGGTGCTTTGAAGACCCAGTGTTCTCTCCCATTTCAGACCAAAGTTTTCCTGAGATGGATTTGGCTTTCAACCTAGCAGTTTTAGTTTAGCTGCTAAATTGGCATGCCAAAGTATAGATTTTCCTGTTTGCAGCCATGGGGGGCATTGGGGTACTTGTCTAGCAGTTTAAAGACTTTTAACTGCAGGTTTTTGTATCACCCAAGCAGAGACGTACTTTTTATACTTGGAAAAAGTAGGTTTTCCTGTATTTTGTAACAGTCTGCATGTTTTATGTGCTTCTACCATAGTGGGTTGTAAAACTTTCTGCACTCGCCCCCTGGTCACCCAATACAAATCGGGGAGTCAAAGGCTTCTTGGTATCCATTCAGTGGCTGTGAAGCACCTCCATGTTCATGCTCTCAGGGCCAGACCTCTGGGCGCCTGGCATCTGCTTGGCAAGGGTGGGGGGTGATGAGGTTTATTGGGTTAGTGTCTGAGACAGAGTGGGTGACCATGTGTCTGGTTTTCACAACGCTGTGAGGCGGCGTACANCTCTCAGGGCCATGCTCTCAGGGCCAGACCTCTGGGCGCCTGGCATCTGCTTGGCAAGGGTGGGGGGTGATGAGGTTTATTGGGTTAGTGTCTGAGACAGAGTGGGTGACCATGTGTCTGGTTTTCACAACGCTGTGAGGCGGCGTACAGACTAAGGGAAGGTGGCGTCATTTGGAGTTGTGGGATTTGCTGTTGTCATTGCTGCTTTTTTCCCCTGTCTTTGGTCAGTAAGCAACTTCCAAATCAGGCTCCTCTGACTCACTACAGCCCCACCGTCATCTCTTTCAGTCCTCGTCAAGGTTCATGGTTTCTCTTGTGCAATGTCTGTCTCTAGTCTTCCGAGAACCTAGGACTCTGTGTGTGTGTGTGTGTGTGTGTGTGTGTGTGTGTGTGTGTGTGTGTTGTAGCTGGGCTAATTATAGACATAAATTGGGAATAGCAAGCACAGACCTGCTCTATGCAGAACATGCTGCACAGAAACACTTTTAAGCCTAAATGCACGCACACACACAAATGCACTGCACTTGCCCCAGTCCTGTTTATCCATCTCTAAATGACAGTGGTGTCTCCATGGAAACCTGCTGACGAGTACTGCATTTCAACATTTGGCTATGACTGACAAATACAACCTGGTATGTGNTTCATGCTCTCAGGGCCAGACCTCTGGGCGCCTGGCATCTGCTTGGCAAGGGTGGGGGGTGATGAGGTTTATTGGGTTAGTGTCTGAGACAGAGTGGGTGACCATGTGTCTGGTTTTCACAACGCTGTGAGGCGGCGTACAGACTAAGGGAAGGTGGCGTCATTTGGAGTTGTGGGATTTGCTGTTGTCATTGCTGCTTTTTTCCCCTGTCTTTGGTCAGTAAGCAACTTCCAAATCAGGCTCCTCTGACTCACTACAGCCCCACCGTCATCTCTTTCAGTCCTCGTCAAGGTTCATGGTTTCTCTTGTGCAATGTCTGTCTCTAGTCTTCCGAGAACCTAGGACTCTGTGTGTGTGTGTGTGTGTGTGTGTGTGTGTGTGTGTGTGTGTGTGTTGTAGCTGGGCTAATTATAGACATAAATTGGGAATAGCAAGCACAGACCTGCTCTATGCAGAACATGCTGCACAGAAACACTTTTAAGCCTAAATGCACGCACACACACAAATGCACTGCACTTGCCCCAGTCCTGTTTATCCATCTCTAAATGACAGTGGTGTCTCCATGGAAACCTGCTGACGAGTACTGCATTTCAACATTTGGCTATGACTGACAAATACAACCTGGTATGTGAGCTTATGTGGGAAGGTGCAGCTGAAAGACAAGACTAAGACAGGTAAAAGCAGCTGGCATCTGAAGCACTGACATCCATACTACAGCCCAGTCACTAGCTGTGGTGTGTGTGTGTGTGTGTGTGTGTGTGTGTGTGTGAGAGAGAGAGAGATGGGGAGGGGTTTTACACAGGTTATGTTCCTCTGGCCTGCTTATAGCAATAGAACCTGTAGATGAGACTGCTTGATATAGTTATAATCAGGTTTTGTGTTTCTTTCCATGTTTCTGTGTGTACCCACAGTGACGGCTCCTACCCATATGACCCTGTCTCCTGGCAGCAAGGCACCAATCAGCCTGCAGGTTCCCTCTCCGTGGTAACCACAGTGTGGGGGGTAACCAATCCATCGCCCAGCCAGGTGAGTCCAGCCATGGCTGTGCCACTCCTTCACAGCATTCAGGCTTATGTGATTGTGTGGACAACATTTCCTTGTATCAGAACGCGTGGATTATCCCTGATGAAAGTCATGCGGCTCTCTTTTTGGGCCACGTGAGTTCCTAACCTTTAGGTGCTTATGGAAATAAGCATTGTAATAGATTCTTGCTTAACTGATAGTCAGGTGAGAGACCTTGCATGCTTGTCACTCCCTCTCCTAGCCTGATCGTTCACTGCAGAGAACACCAACAATGCAAAAAAGCAAAACTGAAAAACTGATGAAATTAACAAATGCCTCATAGTTTTAAAGCCATGAGCGGGAGGTATTGGACAGTGGCTATAACATACCAGTTTGCCCGGTTCTCTTAGCTGAGGGCACTCTGGTAGATAAATACTGCCCTGAACCAAATAAATGAAAAACATTTTGAGAGTAATTAGGATCTCTTGACAGCAATTGTTATGGTAATGGATCCAGAAGCCATTTTTTCATAAACGGGAATATGTAAGAACAAAAGCACAGTTGTGAGTAATCAGAAGACTAAGCTTGGTGATCTGCACACCTGTATTTAACTACCACCTTCATTGTTTTTCTGATCAGCTTTATTCTACTATAGTGGTATTTACATTTCTCATATTTTCCCACACAACCTTAAAATTTCATAAGTTGATCTTAAGATTACTTATAGGTAAATAAACTAAAACGAATTCATCTGACCACAAAACCGAAGATGTGTCCTTGTGCTGGAGCATTAGTATTGATGCTCTGTTACTGCGTGTTTTTAGCTGCCTCTGTAGCTTTGCATTAATATGGATTGTTTAGAGGAGAAGTAGCCTTCAAATTCCAATGTGCCCTGTTAGCTGTGTGTGTGAAGAGTCCAGGGTAATTTACTTCTTCCGTCCATTGTATCTGTCTTGATCTCCTGCAAGATATATACCTTGACTGTCCCTTCTGTCTGACTCCACACATTGTCCTGTTTTCATAGGTCTTGGGCGCTCCCATGGGTCCTGGTGGCAATTCGGCAGGTAGCCACATGATGCCCGGAAACAGCCCCGGCATGAACTCTCCGCAGTTCATTGGCCAGCAAGGCTATGCTGAGCCTAACAAGGGCTACATGCAACAGGGCCTGTACGGCCGGCCAGGTGGCAGCGGGGGTTATCCAGCAGGGCCCGGTTATGGAGGCAGGTGAGAGACCTTGCCTGCTTGTCATTCTCTCTCCCAGCCTGATCACTCACTGCAGAGGAACACCAACAAGGCAAAAAGCCAAACTGAAAGACTGATGAAATAGCAGATGCTTTGGCTGTGTGGTTGTCGCTGCTTTGGAATGGATACACAAATAAAGGTTTTATTTTTAGTATGCTGTTCATCTACCCACAGGCAGGTCTCATCTGTGATAATATTTTTATGTCTGCGTGTGTGTATGTAGGCTGTTTGACGTCAAAGTAGTAGGGTTGCGTCACTTCTGCTGGGGATTTGCATGGTGGCAGTACAGCATGTGTCAGAGTGGGAGTCCCGCCCCCGTCTCTGACTCAGAATTGGGGCAGCTTGTTCCCCATCCCAAGTGAATATCCAGGCTCCAGCTGGATTGATTTGCATAGTAGCACGTCCTTTGAACCACTCATTCAGAACACAGCATTTCACAGGGTTGCACTCAACTGTCTGACTGGCACGTCTGCCTGTAGAATCACCCTTACAGTTAAGATTGTAATGTGTGTCAGACTGAGGAAAAGCAAGTGTTTTTGTAGCCTTTTAATACTACTTCATTACACATATTTGCCAAGCAGTTCATAACTCCTTCAGAGCTTGGTGCTTTGATCCTGTAATTATGCTCTCCTACTGTCATTCTCTATGGAGTATGTTTCTGCTCTGCAGTGATGTTGAGATTGGGTGCTAATGAGACTGTCTGGATTTGTCAGCTACCTCAACAGTGGTGGAGGGTCTCTTGGGATGCCCCCCCACGGTGTGCGGCCTCCAACTGACTTCACACAGGCTGCTGCTGCTGCTGCAGTGGCAGCGGCTGCGGCCACAGCCACAGCTACAGCAACAGCGACGGTGGCAGCCATACAGGAAAAGCAAAACCAGGAGCTGAACTATGGGCCGGTAAGGATGTTCTTGCGTAATACCTTTACTGAGTCATATGATCACTCATCACTGCTGAGCTGCTGTACTGGTAGATCAGACAGTGACATGAGCACACTTTGGCACATGCTGAGGAATCTCAGTAAGTGCTGCTCCCCCTGCTGGCTAGGTGGGGAATATCTCAGGTCAAATCTGAGTCAGAAATGGTCTACATTGCTGCTGGCCAGATGTTGCCACTTTGTTTCTTTTCCTTTTGTACAGAACACACACTCACTACCGATAGTACTTATATAAGTGAGCCACTGGTTCTACTCATTAGCCTTTACTTCTTTTTTACATGACTCTTTGTTTCCTCTATTGTTAGAAAGTACTTTGTCACTGATATTCAATGATTTTTTGACACCCTTTTCTAGATGAACAGTGGCTCATCCTACAGTAGCCAGTTCATGCCCCACTCAGGTCCTCGGGGTCTTCCTGGTATGACACCCACAGGCATGGTTCCCTCTCGCACCCCTTCCATGGGACCCATGTACAACAGTCAAGGCCAGCGTCTGCCGCAACATCCAGGCTACCCAGGGGGCCAACCAGGCCCCCCCCGGCCACAACAGGGCATGAAACGGCCCTATAACTCAGAGGTGGGTTTTCAGGGCAAAGTTTGTCTCTGCAGTTGTGAAATGGTTCTTAGTGGAACAGTTTATGCTTGGTTCAGGCATCATTAATGTATACTCACTAACTTTGAGCCTTTGATTGGATGTTTGAAAGCTGGAGGTTCATGTATAAATGTATGAGGTTAGAAATGGTAGAACCTTTCTCAGTCCTAACTCTTTCCATGTCTCCAGGGTTTCCCTGGACAGCAGTATGGCCCAGGTATGGGCAGTGGAGGGCCCTACCCTGGGCAGCACCTGCAGTACCACGGTCCCCCTGGGCCCCCACGTTCGGCTGCTTCACCCTCGTACTCTGGCCCCAGGATGCCCCTCCAACAGAGCAACATGAGCCAGTACCCTCCAGGTCCTGGGAACCCAGGACAATACTACAAGGTAGAGCATTAACTGTCTTCCCTGGGCAACTTTAATCAGGAAGTTCTTGCTGATTTGGCCAAATATGATAAACATTTCCTATTGAGTGTAAATTTTCTTGCAAGAACATCAAGTGAAAAATTATGGAATAATTTGTAGGATTACCTACCTTTCTGTTGTAATCTGCACACATAACCAGCAAAGTCCTTCGTGAACAATTTCTCTAGAATTCTTCATGTGGGTCTATTTTTTTGCAGGCAGAGCAGTTCAATGGCCAAGGCAATTCTCTGCCAGCCATGACTGGTGGTTCTGGGGCTGGAGGTTATACCACATTTAATCAGTCTGCAGTCAATGGGGTAAGGCTTCTTTATGGTTAGATTTGTCTTTGCATTGACCTCGTAGGAAACAGGAGACTTCGGGAGGGTTGTACTACAATACTGTACATGTAAAAAGCAAACTGGAGAGATTTTCTGTTCAGACTTTGTGTCCTGCCCAGGCTGTCAATCAACTGGTTCCCTGTTCCTTGTTCTCAGCCGGGCCGGGCAATGCCAGGATATCCCAGCTCTCCCCTCCCTGGAAACCCTACTCCACCCATGACACCAGGCAGCTCGATGCCTCCCTACATGTCCCCTGGGCAGGAAGTCAAGTCCCCATTTTTGCCTGATGTGAAACCCAACATGAACTCTCTGCCACCCCCTACAGGTACAACACAATATGTCTTGAGATGTACATAAATAAGATATTGGTTACCAGCTCACATTCTGGGGGTTTGGAATGTTGTAGTCTTGGTACTGGGAGAGAAAGCAAAATTATTTCAGAAAGGGGAATAATTAATCCTATCACGTGCTTAAGTGCAACAAAAGAACCAACAAGGAACAAAGATTTCCACTACTTTACATGCATAACAATCCAAAATGTAAAGTTCTGCTCCACCAGTAACAAAAAATTAACCTGGGGTCACATGCAGCTGCCAAGATTCCATAAAATCATACTAGTTTCCTCAGGTTGTAATAGTTTGGTTTTGTTTAATCTTATAATTGTGACATCTTAGGTGAGTTATGTGATCTATAGCACAGTATTTCATAGTTCGTGTTCACCTTCACCTCAGAATGTAAGTGGGTACTTTATTCTATTCAGTTAGCATTTTAAAGCCTCTCAAAAGAGTGTTGAATATGCTATAAAGTTTGGTTTGTTGAGTCACTGCGCACATGCACACAGGAAACCCCAGCGATGACCTGCGGTTGACGTTCCCAGTTCGGGATGGCGTAGTGTTAGAGCCATTTCGCCTGGAGCACAACTTGGCTGTCAGCAATCACGTCTTCCAGCTGCGAGATTCTGTCTACAAGACACTGATGATGAGGTTTGACTGTCTGCAGCATTGCAGACTTATTTGAGTCTGAGCTTAATCTATTGAAATATTCCAATTAGGAAGCACACTGTTGTTGTTATTAGCTTTGCAGGTTGCTTTACTTTGAATTACTTCAGTATTATATACATTGAGTGAAATTAATTTTTTCAGTTTTTGACTCACATTGAATGAAGGCTTAATTGTAAAAGATAATGCACTTTGACCACTTTTGACATATATGTGTAGGCCAGACCTGGAGCTCCAGTTCAAATGCTACCACCATGAGGATCGGCAAATGAATACCAACTGGCCTGCTTCAGTGCAGGTGAGCGTGAACGCAACGCCCCTCACCATCGAACGAGGAGACAACAAGACCTCCCACAAGCCCCTGTACCTGAAACAGGTGTGCCAGCCAGGGAGGAACACCATCCAGATCACCGTCACAGCCTGCTGCTGTGTGAGTCTTTGCTTCTGAAGGCTGCCCGTTAATGTTGTTGCCTTGTTACTTTGAGCTGTGTTGTGTGCTCCATTTCTTCTTGTGTAATTTTTGTGGTCTCATTGTTATGGCCTTATTTGCCTGCATCTGTTGCTTTTTTGTGTCATCCTGACTAGTCACCTTGAGCCATTTTTCTGTGTCTGCTGATTCACTGCTGTCCTGACTTTTTTCAGTGTATTTTTCCTTTAATATTTTACTATACCTACATGTCTGTACATAGTATAACCTGTCATATCTGTTCAGTGTATGTGACTTTGTCTACTAAAAACTTAAGTGAATTGTTTAACTCAACCCAAAAAGTGGCATCAGTTTAAACATGAGGCATTACCATCAACCCCCATGATTGAAATTTGGTTTTTGGCCTAGCACAGAATGGTAAGGAGGAGGCTGAGTATGGATGGATGTCACAATTTTTCTTTGTACTGAGCCGGTTATTTTTCTCAAGTATTGAAAGCTACTAATAATGACAACAAATAACCGTACTTCTATTGGCCAACATAAATCAAGTTAGTGCTTTTTGTGTGTGTGTGTGTGTGTGTGTGTGTGTGTGTGTGTGTTTTGACCACAGGCATGTCTGACCATTGGTCTCCCCATTCCCTCCCCAGTCTCACCTGTTTGTGCTCCAGCTGGTTCACCGGCCATCAGTGCGCTCTGTCCTTCAGGGTCTGATGAAGAAGAGACTGCTCCCTGCAGAGCACTGCGTGACGAAGAGTGAGTCCACCGCAAATCCTAAGAAGCCATTTTCTCTTTACCTGGGTGATGCCACTGATACCGCATGCCTTTTTACTGTCCCAAGCCTTCACTCCTGGTGTTAGTTTCTGGTTACTTCTAGGTCAACCAGACTTACACTGTCTTCTTTGCCTTTGCCTCCATCCCCCTCCAGTTAAGAGGAACTTCAGTAGTGGCACAATACCAGGAACCCCAGGGCTCAACGGGGAGGATGGCGTCGAGCAAACTGCTATAAAGGTGTCTCTTAAGTGCCCTATCATATTCCGTCGTATCCAGCTGCCAGCACGCGGTCATGACTGCCGGCATATACAGGTAAGATTCTGGTGGAGTTTTTGTGACATTAAAATATAACTGTGCTAACAGACTCTCAACTGCCCATATGAGTTTACAAACAGTGAGCAGCACTGCACAGCAGTTTCTATGCCCAGAGACGTTTCTGTGTTGGAAGTTGTTGTTCACAACGGAAATCTGACTGAATCCACGACTGCAGAAGTTGGAGCTGATGACTCAGTGTTTTTACCTGCATGTAGCACAGGTGCTCGTTCTAGCTAAACAAGAGGTGTTCCTAGCATATAAAATGGTAAAAACGTGGTATAAAAGTGCTGCACCCTTTTCTTGTCTGTCCTTTATGGCATCAGTATTGGCATAAATCTTTTAACAGTAGGTTTGAACTTTTATAAGCACAGCATAACTTAACTACTAGTTTGAAAAATCACAAGGCTTTATAAAGACAGTATTTGCATTTGAATATATGAATATTGGCTTTGTAACATTGGATATGAGTTTTAATAAACAAACACTGTTACACTGACAGACTTCCATGTGTTATCCATAACTGATCTTGTAAGTGTTGTCTCATTTATTGACTGTCTTTCCTGTTTCAATCTCTCACATTAGTGGTGGTATAATCTGCTGTCGAGTAATTCATTAGACAATTGTTTGTTTCAGTTAGGGTCAATGCAAAACGATTGTGATGCTTCTAATTTGTGAAGAAACACAAGAAATCCTCTTTCTACTATGGTTTGGTTTGTGTTGAAGCTCGAATCACAAAATATTTAATGTAATGGAAATACTAGGAATAATAAAATGGTTAGGGGGTTACCCTTTTTCCAACAATAGGCAAGGAAAACCCACTTTTTTGTCTTGGGTGGGAGAAGATGCTTAGATGAGCCCCGTAGTTGCAGAACGGTTAGGAAAAGCTCTGTGCTGTATCAAAATATGCTGTAAATTAGTTTCTGTATTACCATTTTAAGAATCATCTTTAGGTAAATATGAAATATTCTTATCTGATAAGTGAATAATCAATATTTTTCAATACTCAATTCAATAAGAAAATTCTTCATTTAAGCTTTACTGAGGCATTAAATTCCTGTAGCACAATTACTGCAGTCCTCTATCAGCTGCAATTCAACATGTAATTTTCAGCCATTTGTAAACTGTAAAGTCTTACAGATGATTAACTTTCTGTTGTCATTACAGTGCTTTGACCTAGAGTCCTACCTCCAGCTGAACTGTGAGAGAGGGACCTGGCGCTGCCCTGTGTGCAAGTAAGCTACACTCTGTGTTGTCCAAGACCACCGGTGTAATTGCCAGCTTCTGTTTTCCACTTACATTTGATGCAGCAGGTCTGAGGTTGGAGCTCACTCTTAGCTGAGCATTGGCTTATCCTTTTCTTGTCTCTTTCTTGCAGCAAAACTGCTCTTCTGGAGGGCCTAGAAGTGGATCAGTACATGCTGGGGATACTCATCTACATTCAGAAGTGAGTTTTCTTTAAGGTATTTAATATGTGGTGCGAATGTACAATGAAAGTCACACCCCATTGAGTAGATCAGTGAATTTTTGCAACTTTTATGTTGCCCAAAAGAGAAACTGTTCCCTTGAATAATTTTCCTGGTTTTCTCTTCTGATGTCTCATCAGCTCTGACTATGAGGAGATAACAATTGACCCAGTGTGCAGCTGGAAGCCTGTTCCGGTAAAACCGGACTTGCATATCAAGGAGGACCCAGATGGGCCAACTCTGAAGCGTTGTCGAACCTTGAGCCCCAGTCACATGATATTGCCCAGTGTAATGGAGATGATAGCGGCACTGGGCCCAGCTTCCTCGTCATACTCCTCTTTACCACAGGGTGGTAGCAGTAACACACCTGACTACTCCAGCCAGGGTAAGGATAAGTTGTTTCAAACAGCTTACGCTTTTTGCGAACAGTAATACACCAAGGTTTGATGTTTATTCTGCTATCATTACAGTAAAATAAGTTTACATGAATGACAAGTGTGACGGATACTCCTGTCATCAAAGACAGTTACTGTGCTGTAATTTAATACAACCACAACAGGAGCAGTGTTACATGGACATTCTGGCCACTGTATCTGTGAAAAACAGACATAAAATATTAACTAGTCTTCCCCTTGAGTTGAGTAAGATTACATAGTGTTGACCATAAACATTTTCACTAGCCAGATTTTTTGGTGTGTGTGTGATCTTGTCTCCTCTAGCTGGACCAGGGTATTCAAACCAACCAGGATTCTCTGAGTTTCCCAATGCCCCAGGCACTCCGACTCTAGGGGAATTTTCCACGGGACCTCCTCCTCCTTTGTCATACCAGGCAGAACTGCCTACTGGACTGCTGACCCCAGAGAAACCGGTGGGGCACCCCATGTCGGCACAGGTCAGTTTGCATTCCTCTGATAGTGGCCTTGTTATTTAAATCCACTTGGTGTTGCCTAGAAATGCTGCTACTGCTACTACTACACTGGAAGTGAGTAGCCTTTGTGTTAGCAAAGTGTGCCAAGCTTGAGTCCCCACGCACCACCACAAAGACTGTTCGCCAGATGGCCCTTGGGGTCACTACACTCTAGACAACTGCCATGTACACTGATTTCAGAACATTGCTGTGAAAAGCAAAAAGTGATTGCTGAAGCAATGGAAATAAGCATACCTCTTTTATGGGAAAGGGATTCTCAAGGTAATAAAATACTGAGTTTTTTGTTGCAGGAGAATTTATTGGTTTTAATTAGTGATTGCTTAAAGTTTTTATGCTTATATATCATTTCAGACAGAGCTAGTCACCTTCAGGGCACAATGTTATATTCTACCACTAGCTCAAACTCTTCAGTTTTTAAGGATTAGAGCATGCACTTTTGGACAGTGTGAAATGCAGAAGTGCTGTGCTACACTATTGTCAGTGGTATTGTAGTACCGGCCTTCAAACCTCACATTAAAGAATGGAAGCCTGCTTTGCTATATTTACTTTACTGCTTAACACACACCTACTCTTCTCTTGGTCTGGATTCAGATGCCACATGCTGGCCGCATGGAACCATCCCATAATCCCCTGCAGCAGCAACAGCAGCAGGGCCTCCATGGTAGTTCTCACCTTGGTGGTCCTGGGGGACCCATGCACCCCCGCAACCCTTCACAGAATCCACGGCTTCACACAGACAACTCCTTCAGCCTTGGGGGAACAGCAGGGCCCGGAGAGGTGCCAGAATCTTCTCTGGATGTGAGTTTGGCATAAAATCTGCTAGCAGCCTTTGTTTTACTTCTCTGTTCCTGGTTGCTGAGTTGTATGCATTATAATATATTCCCTTATTTGGCTGGGGTATTTGTTTTTGTTTTTATCTTGGCCAGCTCATAATTCTTCTATGTGGCCCCTAACCCAAATCTAAAACAGGAGGTTTTATGTGGAGGTTGTGGAGTCCAGCCTGATATGTTAAATAGCTCACCACTGTTAATGTGTCTCCACTATTATGCTGTGTTGATGAAATTTGCTATGGCAGAGGTTAATGCTTGTGTTTTCACCTGTCTTTAGCTGCTTCCAGAGCTGACAAATCCAGATGAGCTGCTATCGTACCTTGGACCACCCGACCTCCCTAACAACAGCAATGATGACTTGCTGTCCCTTTTTGAGAACAACTGAGTTGCAACACCTCTATTTACCATGTTTTTGTGTATTACTCCAAAAGAGGGAGCAACGTGTCCTGGGATCTTTTGGGAGTGGAATGCAATTTACCCCACTTCCTTAAATCTAGCCACATTCCCTGCGAAACTGGAATACTGGGAAATGTTTTTACAAGAACCATGTGACTTAACTGCCTATGAACTGCTAATGGATTTTAGTGTTTTATATTTTGAAGATGTTGCCCCAAGTTTTATTCATCAATCTTGATGAATTATGCAGAATGGCACCCATGCTGCAATATAGTTCATGGAATAAATTTATTCAGGAAGGAAGGTTCTTTTTTTTTTTTTTTTTTAAACCAGTGTATTGCATCCGCATGGTTATATTTTGAAGCACATTTCCAAAAAAATCAGAAAATAGTAAGGCCTTTCAACTAATTTTTTAAAAGTAATTATTAGTAAGTGAAACATGGATGCAGATGGGGCTTGTAATGGAAAAAGTGTCTCTAAATGTGCTTAAACTGTTAAGCTCAGTGTTTGATGATGGTTTAAAATGAAGGTAGGTAACCAGAGACGTTTTTCCCAAATAATATCCCTTGTAGATACATGTAGTCTGTATCTCCAGTTACTTGTGCAGCTGTGCATTAGCTCCCAGTACAGATCAGCAGGCACCAGTGTCATATTGCAGGGAGTTCCTTTATCCCACCATCATAATTGCACTCAATAGGTGTGGTTTTTGTGGGTTTGTCCCAGTCCTCCATTGGTCATATGTCACACCAGTTCTTGCAAAACGTATGCGGTAAAACACCAGGACACCAGTCTTGTTTAGTGAGACTAGTATTACAAAAATACAAATTCATTTCAGTCCCTCCGAAACAGTAATGTCATTTAATATGTAAGAAATTCTTGGAAGAAAAAATTTCCATGTGGCTCTATTCCGGAAACGTTTTTAGTTGTTGAGAGATGGGATATTTAGTATCTGGACCTCTTTGAAATTCCAGGGTGTTGGTTTACCTTACTGTTGCATCCTTGTATGCCATCCAATTTCTTGACAGGTTTGTAAAGGATCTGTTCATACTAATGAGACATTTTTTTTCCATGACTGCCAACCTTTATTTACTGAACATTTTAAATGTCTTTGTTTAAAGGAATGAAACTAAACACGAAAGACAAATCTAGCTGTATTGATAATTGACACGAACTTACATGTGGTAACACCTATGTATGAAGCCTCCACCTCTCTGAAGCACCTTGGATAAACAATGAAGTGCCACAAGGCAGCTGTATACTCATTAGAATGGCAAGAGGAGGGAGCAAAATGACCTGCGGTCTCTGGTGGAATGGCCCCACCCAGTCTGTCCCTGGCACCAGACACATTACCTCCACTCCCAGTCTGAAAGACCTTTTCTGGGTGTGTTCTTTTACTGAAGAGCAAAAAAAGTCTTCCTACCCTGGCAACAGCCCAGGTGCAAGGAATAGGTTGCTGTGTCATTGTGGGAACAATGGCTGTGGTCCACCATTACAAATGACCAGACTTGCTAAAACAGTGGTTCACAATATTTTTCCCCCATGCCCTCCAGTTATATATATATATATGGCTTATGTCTTAACTTTTGTGCAATTTTATCAAGGTCCTTTTGTTAAAAACGCTTTGTTGGAGCACAGAGGTTGAAATCCTGACTTCCTTGGATCCTGTTAGATGAACTAGGAACTCATTAACGAAATGGATTTAAAGGTGCTTAAAAATCTTCTACATGTTGAACCTTGTAAGAAGAGACATTTCACAGAATGGAAGTGGGTACTCTTGTGTTTAAGCACAATATTTCCCTCCCACTGTAAATAACCATATTAAACACTATGTCAAATGTGCATAAGTGCAGACATGTTTCGTCTGCTTAATCCTTTCCGTTGATCTCTCTCTGGAGAGTTAGGATTTGGAAGGAGTCCATGGTTCAGTTCTTTGTCCTGTCTGATCTTATTTATGACTGCTTTTATGGCAGACTTAGCCATATGCAGTTTGTAAAATAATGGCCCAGAACAGTGAGTTATTAGTTGTGCAACTGTTTTGTTTCAAGTTATTTATGTATCATATTCATTTTTTATTAATATAATTATTAAAGATAATTGGTGTACCCTAATGACATTTATTTTGTATTCTTGTTTTGTACGAACCAGTCACTTAAATGCATTCAAAATGACAAAAAGAACATGGACTAGCCCGAAGTGTATAAAAAAAAAAAAAAAAGATGCAAGTTTTTTTATGTATACATAACATTTCATTTCAAAGTTAAATTACCTAGCTGTGCATATTAGAAAATTTATTTGATTTGAATATGTGCCTAAGCAAAAAAAAAAAAAAGAAAAAACTATTATGGTAACTGTTTAGCGCATTAGAGCGTAATCTCCGACCGCTACTGTATCGCGAGTGAATTAAATCTAAGACTGGCCACCATTCGTGTGAAAATGGTAACTCCGTTTCTTACAGAAGGAACCCACGGTGCAGACGACTATAAATCGATATATTAATTCCACATCGTCTCCCTGACAGGTTTATGGAGGCATGGTTCGGTCACCTAGAATAAAAACTGTCGCTTTAGCCTGACTAAGCTGGTACTGGAATAGGGTGAAACTGATAGTTCGCTTATGACAAAGTAAAATAAATAAAACTCGAATAAACGACAAAACGTTCCTTTGTACCTAAACGCTGACACTCAATATGCAGTGACAGCGGCATTATAGGCGTGGTTCGGAGTGCAGCACAGGCACAATAAACTAATCGGTTGATTCTTTTCAAATCCAGAATTTTTAATACGTACTCACAAACTGATTTTTTTTTAAAAAAAAGATGCTAAGTGTATATATTTGTGTTTTCATAAGTAACATTTTTAAAATTCTTTTCCACGTTTTTTGAGCACTAGAGAAACCATCGCCATTATGGATCACTAAAAACTGGTTTTTAGCACATTGGTCCTTAAAGCTCGATCCGTAATGGCCGACCCTTTGGCTCCGCCCTTGCCTCGTTTTGAGATGACGGCTCTTGAAACACCACTGCGCCATTCGCAGGTTCCACCTCTAACGTTTTTTTTTTAATCTAAGTATGGTTTTGAGTACAGTGCCGTAACTCATATTAAAGACAACTGGCAGACTGCAATGTCAATCATTAAAATGTGTCCTTTTACGAACCTAGGTTTAACGAACCTACATGATATTTTTAAGAAAGATACGACATTATAAATTATGCACCGATGTGATTTTGTATTGGGTTACATCCGCGTCAATCAGAAAATAGAAAGTTTTCATTGGTTTCCATCCAGTGCCGGGCTTTATTTTCATTATATATTCCCAGACCAGCTGCACGCGCATCCTGTTGTGACAGAGCTGCGGCAACGTTGTGACGGTGATTATTAAATCCACATTTAGCATTTATTTGACGAAAAAGTCAAACATCACAATGGTGAATCCTAAAGTGTTCTTTGACATCTCTGTCGACGGCAGCCCTATCGGCAGGATTGTCATGGAGGTAAGGTGCTGATGCGAACTGGTCCCTGGGATAACGGGTTCCATCAGTGAAGTTAAAACTGAAGTTCGCTAGGTGCTGTTTACCAGGTAATAATTGTTTGAACCTTTATTTGTGATACGGCTTCCTAAAAAGTGGTCTTTTCTGGCTGGCCGGGTGTTACGGTTATTTCTCTCCTTACTGTCAGTGCACTGGAGCGATGAATGGCCGGATGGTCAAACGGCCCCTGGTCCGGGCAGGACGGCTCCCCTCGGGCCCCCCGGGGAATAATGCATCTGAATCCCTGCCCTTCGTCTGAACGGACCCCGTTAGTGATGCTCCCACAACCGAACGACCGCTTATTACAGGATTTTTCCCAGGAAATCGAGCATTTTAAGAAGGACGCCATTTTCGTTGACATCCTTTTTTTCTGACCGTAAAATGCCATTTTGTAGCATGTGGGGCTCCAGTTTTCTTTTTTTTTTCTTTTTTTTTTTACCGTTCTCGAGCCTGCACGTTTATTCGCATTGTACCATTTTCCTGCTCCGGTGCGACTGTCAGCCGCCGGTTACGGTGGACTCTTTTGTTCCGCGCTCGGCTAGAAACTTCATGTATTTGGGCGACGAAAATATTAACAATAGTACTCAGTGGGATATTGCAGGTTTGGCTTGCTTAGACATAGAGGGACACGACCCCCCCAGGTTATGATAGACGGTATATTATATGATACATAAGTGTATCGTTCGAATGTTGGTCGTCCTTCGTGCGAACCGGTTCCACTTCGCGCTTGATACCCTTACTCATTTAGTGGCTCAATAATGACTGTAACGTTTGCTTTGTATACTACTACTACTATTATTATTATTATTATTATTAATAATAATAATAATAATAATAATAATAATAATAATAATTAATGACGCTGCCAATACACTCGGCGCGCGTGTATAGAACGGCCAGAGCCGCGGGGTAAACGGCTGTGAGGCGTTATCAGGGGGGGCTCTCAGCCGCTCAGGTGCTCTGGGAGGGTCTCTTTCCACCGTGCTGAAACATATTACTGTATGTGCGGATCGGAGTCCGAATCGCAGTGCGTAAAGTTCCACCCTGGAGGCCGGTCTTTAGTGGTAATTCTACTTCCTGTGTGGAGTGGAAAAATACCCACAGTGAGCGGTTGCTTGGTGCGGTGCAGGGGGCAGGGCGTGGTGGGCGGTGGCCGCCGGATGGGTTATTTGTTTAAATGTGGTCTTGGAAGGAAGTGAGAGAAGAGCTCCCGGGGTGAGATTTTCGTAGTTTTACACGTTTCATAATCGCGGGTTGGAACTGAACAACGACTGCAGTGAACATCTGGGTCTGTCGAAGAACTTCTCTGGCCATGAAACGCACGTGCGGTGCTCTCACTTAGGCTTTAGACCGTACTGCTTTATTTTGTCGACCAGTGACCCTCAAGGCCGCCGTGGAGTAAATCATGACTGCAGAGCACAAAAATGGTACCCTCATGCTGACCCGTTTAAACAGTTAAACATGCCTTGTATATTTTCCTAATACTGTATTCTGCTCCATCTGGCCCTCTGTACTGGCGCCAACCCTGGGAAAGTGGAACAATGACAGCAGAGCCACATCTGCTTGCTGGATGTTGTCTGCCCCCCCCCCCCCATCACCTGTACTCTGGTGAATGATGTCATTGTGTCAGGGTGGGAAGTTGCACCAGAAATCTGTTTTGCCCTGGAAAAAACTCTGTTTTGCCCTGACTGACTTGTGAAATTGTTTCTAATTATTCCTGTTGTACAGTCCTAAGTGGTGCCTCCTAACATGCTGTTTTTTTTGTTAACAGCTGAGAGCTGATGTTGTCCCAAAGACAGCAGGTAAGACACTTCTTCACAAAATACTAAGCATTCATGATTTGCAGCTGGAGATAAATATGCAAACTGACATGTTTATAGGACAATCATTATGAACTGGTATATGTTTTTTTTTTGCTGGAGGTTTCAAGATGCTTTTTTTTGGTCAGTCAGGGTAGTAGTTTGGTATTAAAAGCACTGTTAATATTCTTTTGTATTAAGAGCCTTATGGTTTTGCTGGTTGATTCCAGTTGCAGTTAACCTTAAAATATAGGTGCATTTCAATGGATTCCATCATTTTGTTGAACTAAATGGCTCAACAAAGACATTCTAGCAACTGCAACAGCTTTCTGAACGTGCATGGATGTTAAGAGTTTCTGCTCCAATTTTGTTTGTCCAGAGAACTTCCGTGCTTTGTGCACTGGAGAGAAGGGCTTTGGCTACAAGGGGTCCAGTTTCCATCGTGTCATCCCTCATTTCATGTGCCAGGTAGGTGGGGTGGGTCTGTGCTCCTGAGCATGATTGCAAAGTTCACGAAACTCAAATTAGTAAGGTTTTTAATAATTTTCTCTCAGGATGTGGTTGTCTGTAATATCATTTACATTCAGCTTACCATTAGATTGTGATGGTATAGCATAATTTTTAGCTGTGTGTTTCTAGCTTTTCCTTTTCGGTTATCACAACAGGGTGGTGACTTCACTAACCACAATGGAACTGGGGGCAAGTCCATTTATGGAGAAAAGTTTGAGGATGAGAACTTTACCCTGAAGCATGAAGGACTGGGGACACTCTCCATGGCCAATGCAGGACCAAACACCAATGGGTCCCAGTTCTTTATCTGCACAGATGACACAGCTTGGTGAGGCATTGTACATGACGTGGACAGGATTTGTTTGCAGAAACAAACTTAACCACATTTTCCCTTTATTTTAATATGTCAATGTCATACTTAATGGGTCAGATGAGTAGCAGCAATCCCTCGGTATCTGAACTCTCTATATCTGAATTTTTGCTATAATGGCTCCTGAAAATTAATACTTAAATATTGTAATATAAGTATCTGAATGTTCGCTTTTGCTACAAAGAAATTTTAGGTAAAACTTATTAATAATACAAAATTCAAAATGATCATAATAATAAACATAAAAGTTTTATAAATTTACTTTTTCATTTCATAGAATATATTTGAAAACCAGCAATTATCCTACAGTACTGTACAGTGTACTGTAATTAAACAATACTGCATGTATTCTAATAAATTCTTAACAGTATACAATAGTTTATCTGAAGCCAGATGAGCGTGTGCCCACAATGGTGTCTTATTAGATTTTTAATGAACCTATTAATTTAAATGTCGATTGTTGTGTCAAAAAAAGAGGCAGAGATAGCGGGTTACTTTGACACATCTTTATTCAACATCTCATAACACTGAACTCCCACTGGGAACCCCCCCATATGTGCTCTCTCATCTCCCGTGCAGTGTTGCTGGGGGGGACTAACATGCGAAATGTCCTGTATTGTACCACACATTAAAAACCTGCAAATTAATGACATTACATATTTTCTAATTAGGTGACTGGTGTTTAGAGTGTTTTTTCATGAGTTGATAGTTATATAGATGTTTTCCAATAGACTGGGAGCACATTATTTATTTGTTTTTTTCCAATTTAAAATAATGGGAAATAGGGAGTGATTACTGCATTACACAATTGGTGACTTTTGCATACTGTTGTACAAAATAGTATACCCTAGTATTGTTGTGCATCTGTTAATTTTTGCTTACTGCTTGCACAGGCCGGTTCAGAGTTATCCAGAACCATAGCACGGGTTTCCATGTTGGTGCAGAGGATTATTATTTTTACACACTATACATGCAAAACTGCTTGGTATGTTAAAACAGAATGCAGTCTCAATATAGATGGAGACAAGGCCAGATTTGACAGCACAGGTCTTGAACTGTGTAATGCTGATGCTTCTTGCTGAGGCTGTCACCTGTTCTCACAGATCTTATTTCTTAATAGGTGTTCAGAAAACCTTTGCTTTTGTAACAAAATAAAATGTGTGTTTTGAGTGGGACTGGATACGATATTCTGCTTTACAATTGGAAATGCATCTTCTGGCTTTCACTCAAAGTACAAAGACCAGAAAATGGAATGTCTAATGAACTGTGTTGTTTTTTTAATGAATGTTGTACAACACATAATTGAAAAAATATATATATAAAACTCCTGGGTCTGCATATTATCGCATTTAGCAACTTTTTGATTCACTACCTACTGTATCCATTTTCCTTGGTTATATTTGGAAATGTTCTACTATTTAGATGGTGACTGAAAATTGTTTTAACTTTTGCTAACTAGGACTGATTTAAATATTCTCTCTTCCCAACAGGCTGGATGGCAAGCATGTGGTCTTTGGGAAGGTTGTGGAAGGCATTGAGGTTGTGAAGAAAATGGAGGCTTGCGGTACTCAAAGTGGAAAGTGCAGGGTCAAGATCTTGATTGCTGACTGTGGGCAGCTCTGAACCTCAGCTGAGTGCCCTCATATGAAGTCAGCACTCCCACCCAGATGCGTTATTTCTCCTCTCCCCTTTTTTTCCTTATAGGTTTGTCTGTCTGTTGTCTGAACATACTGTATTTGGTTTGCCCTTTGATTCCTTTGGTTTTTCAAGGATCAACAGGATTAAAAATGTTAAACAAATTCTGAAATAAAGTTGGAACAACTTCCTTTGAAAACTGAATTAGACTTTATACATTTTAATGTAAATATATAACCATTCATCTGAATGTTGTGCAGTGCTCTCACATTAATGTACAGATTTTCAACTTCAAGTTGGTGCATCCATCTGACCCTCTAGTAACTTGCATTCAGATCAATTCTTGGTGACCACTTATGTGTTTTAATGATAAAGGAGTGTATGAAAGTGGTATTCCATTTCCTTTTATTGCATGTGCCATTGGACCGTGGAGCCAGATTCAAACCTAGATCCAAACTCACAACTTAAAAACTGTAATGCACCTACATTAACCTGCATTCCTTCACACCACTTTCAAAATGACCTGGAGCTATGTAACAAAAAACAATTTTCCTCATGCCCACTGCTATCAAGGTATTGTTTACAACTCTTATCCCATAAAAGTAAATGAATACAACTGTTCTGGATTGAAAATGTAGCCTTACTGCATTTATATTCATTTATATTTCCCAAAACATAAATTATGTTTTTTTTTTTTTTAACAATAATACTGAATAATTAAAACAAACCATTATTAATTTATGGTTCTTGGATATCTGGACGAAAATGTTGGTACTGATTTTGATGTTGCTCAAAGTTGAATAGATGTTAACTGCGTTTAAGAAACTTCAGCTACTCTTTTAAGTGTTTTTTGTAGTAATTAATCTGGATGAAATATTAATGTAAAACTGTTAGAAAAATTTATATTGTCTAAAAGAAACACTTGGTAGCAGGACATGTGGAGCTATTGCACATGTTGGACCTAATGTGGTTTGTGCCTATTAAATGTTAATGCCATGACATTCCATGGATTTCTTCCTGCTCCATTGTGCAGACTCAGTGCAGTGATGTTCATGGTTATGCTCTTTAAGCAGTTTAGTGGGAACACTGCAGAAGTGCACTTTGAACAACCTCTTTTCTGTAAGCAGTTTAGGTTTATAATTACCTTATTAGTGCTTCTCATTCAAGTGTTCATACCAGATAGAAGCCAGTTGTTTATCAGTGGCTCACATTACTCCATTTGGGAGAAATGTAGTCATGACAGCTGACTGACAATCTTCCATATAACGTCATTTATTGTGTGTGTAGTGAGAAACAAATGAGACAGATGACACTGGATGGAGTGGGTATTGACAACATTAAGACTCAGGGGTAGGTAAAGTCGCTTGTACAGTACAGTACTGTATTATACGGTACGTCATGATACACTTTGCCATTGCGTAACCCACCACGGATTCAGGTATATGTGATGGGGTTGTAGTGCTCTGCCCTACCAGCAGAGGACGGTGTATTAGAAAGTTCGCTTAGACTCTGGGCTGAATTATACACAGCAATTCCTCGTATCCGAACTGCAAATGTTCGCTATAATGGCTCTTGAAAATCAATACCTGTATATCGGTATCGGAATGGAAACTTTTGCTAGAACGAATTTATACAAAGTAATATCGCATAGAGTACAATATTACAACGCTGAATACCCTCTAAAAACTTTGTTGCAATATCTAAAACGGGAATAAAATGTTTAACATAAAAATCAGTTATTCGATGAATTTTCTTCCTGTAGAAGATCAAATAAGCTTTTTTTACGGCAGACTTCCTCAATGCGTTAATGTTTGATCGGGGCTACGCACTTCCGTACTTACATACAGTAAACATGAGCATGACTTAACCGTTCACCAACTCGAAAGCTTTTTTTCACAACTAAACATCGAAGGTTCATATATCAGAAGGGTAATGTGTCGATGCGTAACAAGACAACAGGCGACACATCTCACTGATGTCCAGTGACCCACCCAGTCATCACGTGTATGAACCGAAAGGATCGCCATAGACCTTCTTACGAACCAACCCAGCGCTGATCTGTATGCTGCCCACTCACGGTTAGTTATACAGACTACAATAGGAGTCCTCGTACGACTATTCGGCTTTAATGGATATAAACAAATTAATTAAGATGGACAATGTTTATATATGTATTTTGACTGTAATCTATTTACTAGCAGTGTAATTCAAGCGCCCAACTTAGCATTCTGGGAAGCCTTGATTGGTTGGCTTTATCCATAGCGCTGTCAACGTAGTATGAAAATATATTCTGTAAAATTAAAGCGTATTTTAAACCTATAATTCCAATAATTTATGGAGTATTAGAGTTGAAAACATATTTATATTTCCAAAAACAGTCACGGGAGGTGGAATTCATGTTTTGATAGGATGAATAGCAGCACGAGCAGCCGATGGTTTTCGACAACGGAAAAAGGAAGTTCCGCCCGTTCTGATCGTCACTTCCTTGCCCGCGTTCCTGTGAAAGTTACCAATTGTTTGCGGTACGTTGTGCTGACGGTGAACGGCTCCGGACCAGCCAATACGGACTAGGTGAGAATCTCCGCTCGCTAAGGTATGGTCGAGTGTTCCCTCCTACATGTACACTTTAAGTTGAGCGTCAATATCCCTTTAATGTTAACATGACTTACTGTAGGTCTTAAAATTACCAGCTCTATGAAAAAGTAAATTTGAGTAATGTGTGTGGGTGTTCGCACACTGCTGGCGCAGTACACTTGCAGTTTGTGGGTGAGGCAGTGCAGCTGACTTGTATTGCACTTTCTGAAGAATGAACCGCTCTTGGAAAACTGCAAGCACACACAAAAAGCAGTATGGAAGGATAAAAAAATTGTACGTAACACACACGGAAATGGACATGTTACTAACTGGTGACATATCTTGTTATTGCTTTTCTCCTTTCCACCTTTCTGCTGGGCTGTGACCAACACGCGTTCTCCCTGGCGTCCGCTTGTTTGACAGCACTAGCGATACTTATGTACTAAATGCAACCACTTTAAGGGGTAAAAGAGTTCAATTATATATATAGTGTCCTTACTATTTACCTTTTCCCTTTCTGACCTGTGCAGTGCGTGGGTAACTCAACTAGTTCACATCATATTATTTTCTTTGTCACATGATTATAGTTCTGTTGTAAGGTTTTGCAATGGACCAGAACTGTTTGTGTGACGCTTTGCATGAGTGCTTTTCTTTTTCTTACACAGCCTGAGCTTCGGCAAAGGGAGTTTGTGTAAGAGCTGTATGTGTACTGCATGACAGAAAAAATAAGAGGTTTGAATCCCACCTCCTGCTTTAGCAAGGTGTTTAGCCCGAATTGCTTCATTAAAACGCTGTAAGCACCTTAATGTTACAGGTCGTTGTAGAGAAAAGCATTAGTTAAATTAAGGTAGTTACAAACATGTTATTTGGGCCCAGTATCACTCTCGTGATGCAGTTCCTCGTCCTTCCGCTTGAGGTCGCTTTGACACAGTTAATCTCATCAGCTAGTAAATCGCAAACAAAATATTAGCGGGATTAGTTTGTGTTGCTTTCCGGGCATCACTGGGTAAATCGGTGTAAAAACGTCTGCCGCTGTAAATTGTCATGTGCCAGTGGAGTTCCTCTTGGAGACAAACACACTAAAGTGTGGTTGTAGTAACTACACACCACTTTTAGTTAACCTGGCTTTAAGTAAAATAAAGCACTGGGAAAATGACGAGTAACTGAGTGTTTTTTTTGTTTTTGTTTTGTTTTGTTTTTTTCTGAGTGAGCGCGCGCTGAGCCACATCCCTCTCCGACACGTTCATGCTGTGACATCTCCAGACTGAGTCGTTTGTATGCGATCAAATCTTGGAACGAAAGCGGAGCACTAGAGCTGTATCGGGATTTGAAACGTGTTTAAGTAAATGTTTCCATGCGGTTTAGTAACTCTGTGCGTATATTGTATTCTGCGGGTTCTTTTCTTCACAGCCGATGTTTACGTTCCGTGATCGGAGCTGGAGGAAACATCGTGTACTGCTAACCACTAGATGGCGCCAGTCTCCCAAGGCCCTTGTTAAGCGGTTAAATGTTGCTTTGAAATCGATGGACTTGAAAGTGTCGCAGATGAACGTGTGTAAGGAATTACTACCGGGTCGGTATGAATACTGACATCAGATGTAGGAAGTAAAGAGACTGAGCACGTATTAAAACGTGTTGAAACGTTCTTAGAGGAATTCAAAGACTGCAAGGACTAGTGCCAGTAAAACATAAAACCCTTAAAAGCAAGACTACACTATAGAACCTTTATTTAAATTCATAAACCAAAGGATTTTCTTAGTAGAAATTTCACATGTAATACATCTTGACAGGAAACATTAAAGGTGAATTAAACATCACAAACAAGTTATTTGAACTGTCCTAAATTGTTAATTGCTCACTTCACACCACTATTCCTGCTTTTCCCTGCCTAAATTAAAGAAACTTGAAGAAACGTCTGCTCTGACATTGAACTCCTTTTCCACATTGGCAGAGCAATGGACGTGTTCTTTTTCTATCACTTGAACAGCAAGTTTTAAAAAATGCCCCGTTGACAACTTTGATTTTACCAAAAAGCTGTTGTTCCCGGTAAAAGTGAAAAAGAGTCTCTCTGCACTCAGTGCTCATGAGCATGTTAGCAGAATAGACATC
This sequence comes from Arapaima gigas, assembly GCA_900497675.1. Classification (NCBI taxonomy): domain Eukaryota; kingdom Metazoa; phylum Chordata; class Actinopteri; order Osteoglossiformes; family Osteoglossidae; genus Arapaima; species Arapaima gigas. The sequence continues at coordinate 935,817 of UFQX01000048.1, forward strand.
AGTGATGAGATCCCTCTGAAATGCCTGTTCTGCTCTTATACATGACAATGATTCCGGCGCCACAGTCCCTCTAAATTCCTCCCGATTCTCCTGCAAACCTGCACTACAGTTTGGTGTGTTATAATTCTTCAGATCATGAACTGGCCTGTAACTGGAGTCAAGAGATGTTTTGGGGAGGGCTGGGGGCAGGGCGTTTCTGTTTGGCTTAGGAGTCAGTTCCACTGTTCTTGGATAGTCCTGGGGAAGACGTGCTTTTTCTGGCTTTTGCCACCCATTTCCTCACACCAGCTCGTCCAGCAGTGTCCCCAGGCTGTGGTGCTGGTGCTCCAGTGGCCCAGCGATGGGCTTGTTGCACATCGGACAAACGCAGCGAACCTCCAGCCATTTCACCAGACACCTGTGCAGAGAGAGAGTGTGCAGATCATGGTTTCAGAGACCATTTGGAGATCAGCTCTAGAGAAATGTCAAAGGGAAAATGAAGTGTATATATTGCAACCATACACTTAATTTTTTATGCGCGACAAGCACTTCAGAGGTTTCTACACACAGCTTATCAGACTAAATCAATAGTGTGTATATACAGTAAAGCTGATCTTATCTTTAGTGTGCTGTAGTTCAGCTTTCTCAGAGTCAGAAGGAAGTCTAGTTGCTGTTCTTTGGGGAACATGTTGAACGTACACAGACAGAGTCCTCATGTGCACTCAGAATACTCCCACACAGTCCAGACCAGGACTAAGTGGTCCTGTACTTAGATTTGGCAGCAGGGTGTTCAAAAGTTCAGACACCTTTTTCCCTCCAGACATACCAGTTTGTTCCAGCTGTGTCTGTTTTCCACCTACCCTTTCAGATCTCCTCTTGAGATTCATAATTAAATGTTCTTTTTGTGCATACTAATGCACTGGCTGGTTATTGTTATTTAATACGGGAATGGGGATTGGTGGGGGTTGAGGTGGATTTGGGTGCTTGCAGATACTCTGTAATGTCCCACTGGCCTCCTGCCCCTCCCCCATTACCTTGTGGGATCACTGTGGGAATGGAGGTTCCATATTCATAAATAATCAAAGAGAGGTTGTGCAGTGCCTTCTTTCTGTGCAGTGCATCAGCAGGGGACTGTTTGTCTGCTCTACATTGCAGTAGAAATCTAGGCTACATCCAGCTGACGTGCTCTTGCATTTGTGTGGGTTGGAGGCTGCATGTGGTTACCTTGATCGATGCCTAATAATAAAACCTTAAAAACCTCTTTCAGTTTCTTTTTGCACACAGTAATCCTGGGGATTTTGCAGTTACTTGCATCACTTGCTTTCACTTAACAAGCTTTTATATTTTCAAATGGTTCAGCCCTCTATAAAGATAGGTATTCAGGTGAAGACATTTAAGAACCTTGCTTAGGTGAACTACAGCAGTTCCCCATCTCATGATGTGAACCTGGGACCACCTGGCAAGAAAGCACTGGCACCGAAGTTGTTACCATGTTGTGTCTGCACCATTGTCCTCCTGCTGTGGACAGTGGATTTGCTTATTTGCCAGGGGATACCAGACAGTCACTCCTCTACTGATGAGAATGCCATTTGGTACTTACTTCCTGTGGAAGGCATGTTGGCATGGCAACACTCCCAGGTCATCTTTCAGCCTGAAGTCCTCCAGACACACGGCACACGTCTGCTGTAATGCAAGCACAGAAATGGTATGAAGGGAAACTGCAGGTGTGGCTTACACCTTAAAAGGTATATAAAAAACAAGGCACACGCTTGTACAGTGACACTTTCTTACTGCACATTGTGTAAAAGTACTGGTTTTGCACTGATGGGTATTAAACATGCAAGTAAGAAATGCAGTCCTTACCCCATGTACATTTAATTTCTTTGTATCTCCTTTGAAAACAACCTAGAAGACATTGATGTTAATTTTTTTTGCAGATCTATTTTACTACTAGACTGATTCACTGATTATATAAGCTTTATGTGTGTATTTCTGTGGTAGATTACAGTTGGGAAATGCAAGTGTTGTAAAAGTAAATGAAATTCAGCATTCTTATTCAGATGCTTATTTGCTCATTGACTGTGTATGATGGCTGTTTCAAGTGTATCAGAGGCTGAACCACTCCTACCTCCTTGTATCCAAACCTTTCACTCTGGGCCTGGTGCCTAAGTTTGCTGTGGGAGAAAAGGATGGGAAAAGAGTCACACTCAGGCTTTTATTTATGAATACTGTGTTCAAAGTGATGTGGCATAATGTGAAAATAAACAAATTTTTGGGAGAAGGATAAAGTGCGGGAAGAGCTGGAACGTGACCCCAGAGTTGAGCAATTGGAAGGAGGACTGATCCTACTATTTGACCTGCTTATCTCTATTCCTCCTCTGAAGGTATCTGCACTTAATAAGCAAGTTGAAACAAGAAGAATCCACTCTTTCCCAGAAAACAGAGAGCTGATCGCACTGGTCTGTTAAACCAGCTAAATGGACACCTATTTTACTGTGAGATCAGTACGATTAACAAAATGAACAAAAATTAAAGAACAATTCAATCCAAATAGTGCAGAACAACCCCTCCGTGTTTGATGTTTGTACGACTAAAAATTCTCTAAATCAAAGCTAAACGATGTAAAACCTTTTGCTGTTCTGTTGCTTTTACAGTTTAATAACAACTAACATGCATTATGATGCTCATGTATTAATTAAAATAAAAGTGAAAGGAAGGAAAATGAAGCCACTTTGTTGACTCACCGTTCTGATGTCTGTTAAAGAAGTTAACACAGCTGCTTTCAGCAGCCAGACATCACGCATTTCAAAAGGACATATTTTCATAAGGTTTGATGAGTCAGTCCTGTAATGTGCTTGCAAAAATCCAGCAAACAATTGCCACATCTAAGTATTTCAGAATTGGGAAGATCTAATTCCTGCCTATTTCATCTCCAGCCAGAATGCCATTTCTTCATCATGACCAGTGTGAGAAACTGCTGTACATTTACATGAACTTCCTTTGATTTATGGGAAAAATATTCTGAACTTGTCCAGGGGCTGGTGCCCTAGAAAAAAGCTTTAGTGAGAGTTGCCATGAATTTTTAAAGGACAATTGAGGTTATTTAAGGATTGATCAATGTTTTACATGGCGCACAACTTCGAGCTATGACTGAACATGATATACTAAAAGATTAATTTCATTTTTGTAGTGAGGCGTGAGAAGAACTAACATTTTCAAATGTGACACACCTCATTGTTTGTCAACGTTGAATTAGAGGGGAAAACATTTAATAAGTATGTATAAGCAAGTTGAGGCAGACAAACGGCATTTAATACCAAAAGTTGATTTGAGTGACAGGACAGGCTCTCCATTTCCCAGAGGAGTTCCTGAATCAAGTTGGTGAACGGTGCCAAAGAACCAGTAAACGGCAAAGCAGACAAAGCAGGCAGAGGCCAGTTAGAATGTATGCAGTAACACAGAAACTGGCATAAATGACCTTGTTTTTCCAGCAAGCTTTAGTTTTACAGAGGGAAAACAAATTGGGTGCTTCAGTGTAAATTCCTCAGTATAACTGACAGTAAGTTTGATGATTCTACTCCCATCATGTGAGATGATACCTTGAATATATGAGCAGAATCCTCATTCAGACCTTGATAAAGCACTGCATCGTGTGAAAAAGGCATCAGAACATTCTGGATATTCATCGGGGCAATGCAGTACCGCAGCTGATGCATTTTGTTTGAAAATTGCGTGTTTAGAGCGATCAAGAAATAATAATTTAAAATGTTTAGGATCCTATATTTGACTACAGCAACTGGCCAGGATTGGGAGCCAAAAATATCAACAGAGACAAAGAGAAGTGATAAAGATCTAGCCTCGATTGTTTGAGTTAGGAAGTAGTTGCAGAATGTTGCCGAAACTCTGCTTAGTGAGACAGTACATACACATGACTTACACCTAGGTCAAACAGTACTAAGTTCAATTGCATTACACTAACTTATTAAACTTTTTATATATAAATTGTCACCAGTACCTTTATTATTTGTGGTAAAAGTCTTAAGTATACAAAGAAAATATTTTTTTTCTGTTACATAAAAAAAATCTCCTAAAAATTCTGGAACTCTGTCTACAGTTATTTAATATAATAGGTTTTGTACTGACAGTATATCATATTCTTCCGTCCTACACAAAGAACTGACACTTTAAAAAGAATTACTGAAATGAACTAAATTTGATCTTTCAGATTTACTGAATTATAAAGCTTTACAGATTGGAATACAGAGTGCTCAGAGTTTACTTACTAAAGAATTTTAAAAAATTATCAACTCCTTAAAATGTTGTATTATCAAGAACAACAGATTTAAGTCTGACATCAAAAATCCCACTTATTGAAAATGTGAATGAGGATATTGATCTTGGCTCTGGTGGATATAAATTAACAACTTCCCTTCATTTATAAACTTTTTGGACCAGAATAAACAATCTAGATCAAGAAAGACACGACAGGGCAGATGACATGTTTCACAGTTCCTGTGAAAACTGGTTTTGCAGAAGTATGGCAAGAGTGAGCTTAAAAATTCGTTGGAACCTTGAGCTTAAAAGTTCGTTGGAACTTTTTTTTTTTTTTTTTTTTTTTTTTTTTTTACAAAGTTTT